>NQVE01000165.1:600000-907500 GCA_003260385.1 Cuscuta australis
GGGAAATGGAAAGAAATCAAGACCAGAAAGGAAGGGAATCACGACCCCATGATCCCCATAAACCTTTCATAATGTTGTAACCTTGACTGAGGAACTAGAAGTACTATAAAAGGGGGAAGAACCCGCCATTGTAAAAAAGAGGAAAGGAGTAGGACAATTGATTACACACCCAATTAAGAATATTATTGCGAGATTATATTTTCATGATTCTTATTCCGTTCTTGGTCCGCCAAATGATGGGGTTAATCCCATCATTGGTGCTTTCATTGAGAGATATAACTGTGAGACGAAATTGTGAAATTATGGCCGGACAAAGGACGAGACATAACATCGCCGCTTCCGCCCAGTCGACGGTGAGAAGCGACCAGCCGGAACAAGGCATGGTGGTTCTAGTCAATGGGCTGGAAACGACGTTGAATAATGTGGCTAACATGATGGCCAACATTATGGAACTCTTAGATCGGGCTCTGCCTTGCCCATCTGGTACCTGGAATGTCCCTGCCGGGCAGCCCCGCCAGGTCGTGCGTACTGCCAGTACTCCCATCCTCCAGGAGCTTCACGATCCAGAGGAGGTCGAGAGGGAGAGACAGGCTATCGCTTGGCGCCAGGCGGAGGAGTTGGCCCGAAATAATAGGGCGAATGGGGATCGAACCAGGGCCGTGAGTCAAATTGTGGGCAACGGAAACGGAAACCCACGGGGAACAGTTTTTAAAAGGATATCTCACCAGAGGGCTCACGTTAGTGAGAGACTGGGGAAGAATCCGGACAAGGCACCCCAGGGCTGCATACGACCCCAGACCAGCCAAGTGGCATCTTCTAACCGTGAACCCCGGCAGCAGACTGGCCGGGGTGGGAGCCAAGCGCCAACACGGCCATTGGTGGTCTTGGACGAAGAGGAAGTTCAAAGTCAAGCAAGGGTCCCAGCGGCGCAACGTCTAGGGCCACAAGTGCTGGAAGCTGGCGAGTTCCAGGATTTGAGACAACAGATCCAGGAGATGCAGAGGAAAATAAACAGGGGATGAGTGTTCACTACCCGGACGAATACTCTGCTCACCCCGGAGATCTCTGCAGAACCATATCCTCAGGGATTCAAAGTACCATTTGTCAAGCGTTATGATGGGGAATCGGATCCCCAAGAACACATAAATAGCTATGTCCAGGTGATGATCGCCGTTGATGCCAGCGACGCGTTGATGTGCCGATGTTTCTTGGAGACGGTTGATAGCAAGGTTGCGGATTGGGTGAATCACATTTCGGCCGGATCGATCCGGACTTGGGATGAGTTGGGATTGCGGTTCCTAGAGCATTTTGCAGGGAACTGCCGTCCCAAAAAGCATTTTACCCACTTGGCCTCAGTACGACAGAAGCACGAGGAGTCCCTAAAGAACTTCCTCGTCAGGTGGAGAAAAGAATCCAGGGAGGTTGAAGGAACCAACGATAAATCCAGGTTAGCCATGTTCACAGCGGCACTACAAGATGGTCTCCTTCATACCGATCTCACAACTCATACCTTTGAGGAAGCAATGGTTCGGGCTGGAAGGTATGTGACCCTGGAGGAGAGAAGGGAGGAGAAGAAAGAGAAGACTCCCAAGGAAGAAGAGAAGGTGGGAAACAAGAAGCCTTTCAAGAACAAGAAGCAGGGCTTCCCGGATGGCCCGAAGGCCACGAACCCTGGGACCTTGAAGAAGCACAAGTCTGCTAATCTAGTGTTTACATTACCGGTGGTAGAGGTCATGGCCCATGCTACATAGCAGGGACTAATGACATATCCCACCTATTCCCAGAAGGTCTGCAATGTGGAGGACACTGGGAAATGGTGCGCTTACCACCGCAAGAATGATCACAACACGGAAGACTTATACCTTGAAGAATGAGATGGCCAGGCTAATCCGCCGGGGCCATCTGAAGATGTTTGTACAAGATGGGGACGTGGGAAATCCTAGGAACGCTCAGAATGGGAAGCGTAGAGAAGGGCAGGTGGCCCAGGCCGAGGCCCGGGAGAAACGCCACATCGGACTTGAAGATGAAGAGGATGATTCAGAACCCGCACCACACCGACAGAAGAGGCACCATGGGTGTAATTACATCATCGGTGGGAACATTGGTGGGGATTCAGCCACAAGTCGGAAAAGGTGGGCTAGTGCGGCAATGGTCAATAAGGTGGCGGACCCTGCCCAACCGGAAGGTAAGAAGCTGAAAACTGAGCCGATTGTATTTTCTAATGCTGATTTTCCAGAGATGGGGGTCCCCCGTAGGGACGCTCTGGTGATTACAATCGATATAATGGACTTGCTGATCCACAAGACTTTGGTGGATACGGGAAGTTCCGTTAACATCATGTATATGGATACTTACAAGGCTCTTGGTTTGACGAGAGATGTGTTATTGCCCATTAAGACTCCCCTGGCCGGGTTCACGGGCGACTCTATTGAATCGGAGGGGGTGATAACCCTGCCGGTCGAGGTAGGAGATACTAAGGCCACCAAGAAATTGGACATGGAGTTCGTTGTAGTGGGAATAGTCTCCAACACCAACGTCATTCTGTGAAGACCCGGATTAGAAGATTTGGAGTGTGTCATCTCACCTCGTCACCTATGCATAAAGTTCCCAACCCCTCGTGGGATTGGAGTTTCCAAGGGATCCCAGAGGGTGTCCCGGGCGTGGTATTTAAAGGCAACTAAACAACCTATCAGATACGACACCCAGGTAGAGGAGGTGACCGCGCAGCTCTTAAGAGCTGAAGAAAGGCATCCCAGAGTTGAAGTTGCGGGCGACATAGAGGAGGTGGAACTGCAGCCAGGCATGCCGGAAATGTTGGTTAGAATTGGAAAGGGCCTGGGGGCTGAACTCAGGTCACGAGTAATCTCTGTTCTTAGGAGATTCAAGAAGGTCTTTGCATGGAGTCCAGCTGATATGCCGGGTTTGGAACACAAGATCGCAGTTCATCGTCTCAACGTTTTGCAGAATGCTAAACCAGTGAAGCAGAAGCGGAGGCATTTGTCGCAAGAAAGGAGAGACTTCGTGAAGAAGGAGGTGACAACCTTGCAGAGTATTGGACACATTCGGGAGGTGTATTACCCGGATTGGTTAGCAAATGTAGTCTTGGCGCCTAAGCCTCCTTCGTGGAGAATGTGCGTCGATTACACGGACTTGAACAAAGCATGTCCAATGGATCTGTTTCCTCTCCCCAATATTGACCAGATGGTGGATGAGACTGCCCGATCAGAATTGATGAGTTTCATGGACGCTTTCAGTGGCTATCATCAGATTCGAATGCACCCGGCTGATGTTGAGAAGACAAGTTTTATGACCCCTGAGGGCCTGTACTGTTACTTGGTAATGGCGTTTGGACTAAGAAATTCCGGGGCAACATACACCCGGATGGTTTCTCAGGTGTTCAAAGCCGTCTTGGGGCGAACCATGGAAGCTTATGTTGATGATATGATTGTCAAGTCCAGAGAGGCCCAAAACCACGTCCGGGACCTTGAGGAGGTCTTTGAAATCATGATGAAGGTAACCCGGGGATGTCCTGACGTTATACTTAGCAATTGCGGACTGCGCCATCAGTACTGTGAGTGTAAGAGAAGAGAACGGGGCCCAGCATCCGGTCTACTATGTCAGTAAGACCTTGAGAGATGCGGAGCTAAGGTATTCCCGCCCAGAAAAAGCCATGTTAGCGGTCTTCTGGACGGAGAAGAGACTAACCCCGTACTTTCAAGCTCACCGGATTGTGGTACTCACCAATGAGCCCTTTTCGCCACTTACTCGAAGCCCAGTGGCATCCGCCCGAATGACCAAGTGGGCGGTCTTCATCAGTTAGTACAATGTGGAGTTCAGGCCACATCCATCGATCAAAGGGCAAGCACTCGCTGACTTTCAGGTCGAGTGTATGGCCAGGGAGATGACAAGAGGCTGGGTTGAAACCTGGGTAGAAGATGGCTGGTGGGTGATGAGCATCGAAGGATCTTCCGGGTCCCGATCCTGTGGAGCAGGTATTGTCTTGATCACTCTGGAAAGTTTCCGGATATATTACGCTATCAGATTTCAGTTCCGCGTATCCAACAATGAAGCCGAATATGAGGCCTTAATTAATGGACTGAAGATTCTCAGCAAGCTGGGGGTGTCCAGGGTCCAGGTGTATAGCGACTCCCGCTTGGTTGTGGGACAAATCAGTGGGGAGTTCGAAGCAAAGGAAGAGAGGATGAAGAAATACTGAGACTTGTCCTTGGAAATGTTGGGAAAATTCAAGTATAAGCTAGAGCACATACCCAGAGCGTACAACGCGGAAGCTGATGTCTTGTCCAAGCTTAGCGCTGAATCGCGAGAGTATATAAGCAAGTTAGCAACTGTGGAGGAGTTGGCAACCTCCAGTCTACACAGGGATGAAGTGCTCTGGGTATTAGCCGGCCCCCCGGAGTGGTTAGACAGGTTGGCTAGATACATTGAGGACGGGGTAGCCCCGGAAGATCCCCAAGAAGCCCGGTTGCTGCAAATGAGAGCACCCACCTACAAAGTGCAGGAGGGAGTCCTTTATAAGCGGTCCTACAACGGTGTTTTACTCCGCTGTCGTAGAGCGGCAGAAGCAAAAGCGCTTATGGAAGAGATACATGAAGGAGTATGTGCGGCACATCAGGGCCCATACTCTATCTCCAGAAGGGCGATAATCCAAGGATATTTCTGGCCAACAATGAGGAAGGATTGTGAGGAGTATGTGCGCAAGTGTCCGACTTGTCAACATTTTCAGAATATACCCGGGAGGACAACCACAAATTACACGCCCATTAGTTCGGTAATCCCTTTCTCCAGGTGGGGGATCGATATCGTAGGTGCCCTGCCGAAAAGAATTGGACAGGCAAGGTGGATAGTGGTGGCCATAGACTATTTTACCAAATGGGTAGAAGCTGAGCCACTTGCTGAGATCACAGGGAAGCAAATGATTGACTTTGTGGGAACCAATATACTTTGTAGGTTTGGGGTCCCGAAGCTGATCATATCCGACAATGGGACTCAGTTTGAAGAAGCGGAGTTCCAAGACTTCCTCAAACCCTGGGGAATTCAGCATACGAAGGTATCCGTAGCCTATCCCCAAGCTAATGGTCAGGTGGAGAACGTCAACATGACGATTATAAGCGGGATAAAAAAGAAGTTGCTGTTGGAAGGAAGCGAATGGGTGGATGAACTACCCAGAGTCCTATGGACGTACAGGACCACTCCAAGAAGGGCCACGGGTGACGCTCCTTTTGGCCTGGCCTATGGGTTTGAAGCCCGGGCACCAGCTGAAACGATGATCCCAACCAGGAGGGAAATGACATATGACTCGGGAGTGAACGAACTGTTGTATTTAGGTGCCCTAAAGGCAATCAAATACCTATGTAACTGTACACTTTATCATGATTAACAAAAGGATATTTGTCTTGTTGTGTTGGTTGGGGACATTACATTAATCCTAATTTGTTTTGTCCCTAAGCTATTTCCTAGAAATTCATTTAAGTTGTTTATTATAAAATGAAAATACAATCCCTCCCCTTTGAGGTTAATAGTTTCGGCCATCACAAGGAAGAGAGAAGAAAAATCCTATTTTGTGTTCAAAGTTATTTTTCTAAAGTGTTAGAAATATACACAAAATATTATAAAGAAATATTTATAAGATAAAGATTTTACTATATATTTATTACTCCCAAAGTAGTATTATTATAGTTTTTACTATCCTAAATTAAACTTGCTAGCACAAGTTTAATCTAGGACTCCGGAGCAAGTTCGTGTGGATACGTTGGAAGCTTCATACGTTTGGCGCTACGTTCATCTCCTCAAAACCATCCCCGACCGTTCCTCCGTTATCCGTTTTCACCGTTAAGGTAAATTTCTTACGATAGCTAGTAATTTACGTAAGTTGTTCTTGGGTTGTTCTTGGGTGGAATTGAGTTTTGGACTATAAATTTTTGTTTTCCGCTGCGTTATCCAAGCCTCGTTTCCCAACACGAACAAAATCAGGCCATCGAGCTGAACTTCTTAGAGGAACGAAGGGATGAAGCACAAATCCGGGCAGAGAATTACCGTCGCCAGATGAAATCTTACTTTGATAGTAAGGTGAAACCAAGGGCGTTCCAGGTCGGGGATTACGTCCTAAGAAAGCGAGAAAAGAGTCAACCCACT
The DNA here is from genome assembly GCA_003260385.1 of Cuscuta australis. Classification (NCBI taxonomy): domain Eukaryota; kingdom Viridiplantae; phylum Streptophyta; class Magnoliopsida; order Solanales; family Convolvulaceae; genus Cuscuta; species Cuscuta australis. Next base: position 606,154 of record NQVE01000165.1, read on the forward strand.
AAGGGCGGAAAGTTGGCCAAAAAGTATGAAGGACCTTATATCATCAAGGCCGTTGTTCGCCCAGGTACCTACAAGTTGATGACTCCAAAGGGAAAAGAAATAGATAGGACATGGAATGTAGAGCACTTGGTAAAATTTTATCAGTAAAATTGTTTTGTAATTGACGCACTCTATTTTTTTGATCAAGGCATTCTCATTTGATTCAACAATAAAGAATTTCTTTCCTCTAAAGCCAAGTGTCTTTGCAATTCCATTGTTCTGTAGATTTCTTAACAAAAAAAGGGGGGGGGAGAACACCCCCGGGCAAGATAGACCCACATTACAGGGAGGTAGAAAAGTTTATGCCACCTACTAAAGATAGGGGAGGTAGATAAGTTTATGCCTCCGTGAAATATGAAGGAAGGGTTGGGATCGGACATCGAGGGCCTTTACAACCCGGAATTCAGGAAGAACAGCAAGCAGACTTCGAGGGCTGAAGCTTAGTATTCCACTAACACGGATCAACCGAGCAAACAAACTTCGAGGGTTGGCGCTCAATTGATCCAAGGTAGATAAGATTATGCCTTAACCCGGAGGAAGGGAGGCCAGGGGCAGATGAGGTAAGCTCCCACAACACATCCAAACCCCGGGAGATGAGATTTCATACAAGGTAAAAGCATTTGTACTTGCATTTGATGATGTGCAAAGAAATAAATACAAGGAGCTATATTGATGGGTCAAAGGCTACATCTTTGGTTCACAATAATGGTTCCCAATGAGATGAAAGAAACAAGGGAACAAGGAAATTCATTGATTGCTAATGCGAAGGCTATATATTTGGATTACAACGATCATTCCTAATCTGAAATTAAAGGACATTCCTTGGCATAGGACGCAGGGGTAACTCCCGAACCAAACAAGTGAATGTCTCTTGAGGTAAACCAGAAAAGAGAAAACTGATCCGCAAGGGGCTAGGCGCTGAGGGAGGGCGAATTGCATCCATGCAGTCAACTGGAAGGAGGACGTGGCCTTCTTCACGGGCTCCTTCTCTCTGACAAAGGATACGCGGTGGAATCGTCAGGCTCGCCCATGTCATAGTCTCCACGTCCCAGGTCGGGGTGCAGGTGGTGCGATTCAGCAAAAGTCCATCTTTCCCCATTTATAGTAAAGGGGAAGGGATCGTTGGGAAGCAGCGAGTATGGTTAAAAGGCATGGAAGACTTGGGGATTGGCGGGTGAAGCGTTTGCGTTGGTTCCCGAGGTTTGACCAGGGTTTCGCCACCTAAGTGCATGGGCCAGTTCAGGTGGGCCCATTTGTACTTTGGGAAAGAACCGAAGGGGAAGAGATAGGCCAATCCCAGGTCCAAAAGGAGAATAGTTTATCAAACCCCCCCCCCCCCCCCCCCCAGGAAGGGTTTTTTGGAGACAGAATGAGGCAAGTGTTCTCCTTTCCAAATGTTCCTAGGGGGGTCAGGATAAAACATCGTCCTTGGATTGTAAGAGTTAAATAAATATAGACTTCTACTTCATGCAGACGATGGCACACAAGGGTATGATTATAATAAATGACAGGAGATAAAGGTTTTCATAAGATAACTCAAATAGAAAATTACATTCTTTTGGGTTACAACAATGAACCTTGTCCCTGATCTAACAATAAAACGCTAAAAGACGGGAGATAAAGGTTTTCATAAGATAGCTCAAATAGAAAATTACATTCTTTTGGGTTACAACAATGAACTTTGTCCCTGATCTACTTCTATCCTACTACTGAAAAAATCTGAAGGCTGGGCGAAACGGCACTTCAATGATCCATAGGGAACAGAGCGGCAAGGGAAACGAATCCGCTAGCCCTTGCTTCCCCGCGTGGACCAGAAAAGGATGCCGAAGCGGGGAGGTGCGAAGAGAGCCCATTGTCCTCCAGATGCATCCTTCAAAAGAAGAAAAACGAAAGGGTACCAACGGGTGGGATTGAAAGCCATGCCCCGTAGACACCCTTCAGTCATTCCCACGAAAGAAGGCAATGAGAACAATGAAGCATGAGGGGAGGATTTACGGCTTCATTCCGCCTACGCCAAAGGGGGAGGCGGATCCTGGAAGGTTCCGTCCTTTTCCCTCCGCGTAGACGGATGCCTATTTCCCCCCATGTCATAATCCCCCCACTCCTCAGGGCTCTGCTCATATGACTACTGAGGAGAGGGAGAACCTTGGGAGGAAGGCCTTGCACCGGAGACCAACCGGGTAGCTTCTGAGTAAGGATTGCACCTCTTCTGGGAACGGGATGTGCCAGGATGGCCAGAGGAGGCTTCCGTCTTGGTACCTTCAGGGAGCACGCCGGAATCTAGGAAAATACCCCCTGATATTGGTTGGGGGAGACGAGGATGGTTCTCCCCCCTCGGCGGAGGAGAAGTCACCGATTGTTCGGAAGCGGAGGAAGGCCCAAATGAGAAGTCAGGTGTTGGGGCTCCAAGCGAGGGGAATACCAATGAGGAGGAATCAAAAGAAGAATCAGAGATAGTCAAATCAATAAAGACAACTCTGTTGGCATAATTAGCCATGTTGAGAAGTTGGCTGTGTTAATGAAAGTGTCCTGCCTGGTTCCTTAAATAGGCGAGTGACGCTAAGAGGGAGTGAGAAGGACGCGGAGTCAAAGCGCTTATCTGATTGGGAAACAGTTGCGGATTCCCGAGGAAAACTAGGGTTGCGCCACTCATCATGGGCTTGGGTGAATTGAGCCCGGTGTATTTAAGGTGGGCCTGTCACGCTAAGTGACAGAGCGAGCGTGCGGGTTAAGCCCAAGTCTTAAAGTAGGTAAGGACTTCGCTGTCCCAAAGAAGGATGAAAATTCCAAGAGGAAAACAGTTAGCCCAAAGAAAGGAATATACTGGGATGTAAGTACAAATGAGATATTGACAAAGGATAAAATGCTACAAGCGTCACCATGTTGATACAACAAAAATATTACAAGGCAAAATACAACAACTGTTGAGGAGGAAGAAAATCAAAGTCCCGGATTGGCACGAGAATCTGGGGGAGGAAGAGGAAGAGGCAAGTCGTAGTATGTGATGAAATCATTCAAGGTCCGGTGAGCTGGAAGACCACTCTGGATCGCCTCTTAAATGCATAACTGCATGTCAAATTTCCCCTCTTCGTAGAGGGCCTCTGCACGGGCTGTCAAGGCGGCCACCTCTCCTTGATGGGAAGCCGCAGTCTTCTCTAGTTCTCCCACCTTCAACCGCAGCTCATTGGCAATCTTTCTCTCCTTCTCAAGCTTCTGTAGGGCTTCCCGTTTCAACCCCATGCGTTTCAACATGACCTCACTAAAGTGGGCACCCTCTTGCTTGGCCTCATGGAGTGATTTCCCCAACTCGGAGATCCGGGATTCCCTTTCAACTAGTTCACCTTTCAAACTCCCCTCTTTGTCATCCAGGGCAGAGACTTTCGACTCCAGACAAGAGATTTGCCACCGGAGTTTGTCAAACTATGCCTCCAGGTCCTGGGTACTACCTTGGTAGGTGGCAATCTGCTCTTGCAGGGACTTGACCCCGGACCTCTCAGCCAGCAGTTCCGCTGAGGCATCTGCTTTGAGCCTGGCATTCTCCTCTTGTAGGGCTTGGACATGCTGCTCGAGGGAACCAACCTTCTGTTGCAGAGCTCTAGCGGCCAACTCCTTATCCTTTAGGACCTCCATAGCCTGATAATTTCCCCATGCACCACCCATGTATTCCTCAGTCAGAGTGAGGAGTGATTTTTGGGTCTGGAAAGGTGGGAGGAAAGTCAAGAAAGGGATAATTTAAGAGAAGTAAGGAGACTTTCGAAAGAGACGGGTCCCTGCTCCATGGAGCGTAGGACATCAAGGGCAAGCAGGTCAGGGCGTGCCTGTGGAATTATGGGATCCTGCACGGATCCCCTCATCTTCTCCAGATTGACCTGGATGGTAGAGTGGGAGGCCTTCAGAGAGTTCAGACCACGAGAAAAACCTGCCCAACCCTCCCTGAAGACAGGATAGGTCTGCGGCGTGAACCTGCACTGGATGGGGAGATTGAAGGTTGGGGGCACTGCGGCGGAACGCTGTTCCTCTGGCTCCTTCTGTCCCCCAACCTCTTTCTCCATCCCTTGGGAGGCAGCGGCAGTTGGTGGGGAGGTGTTTTCCACCACAGGCTGGGATCGCCCCGCTGGTCTTTTGGGTGGCGCTTGGTCAGGAGATTTATCCGCTTCACACTCCAAGCTACTTGGGTTGGGTAACTCTAGCTCTCCAGATGCGACAGCGGTAGTGGCGGTTTGAATTCCAGAAGGAGTAGTCAGGGGGCTGGGCGAAGCAGGGGTGCCATCACCCTTACTCTTCTTGGGAAGAAATTCATCATCAGTTACCCCTTCCCGTGGCCGCTTCTAGGACGGTATGGGCTTCCTTAGCCCAGGAATGGCAGAAATGGGGACAGCATCCAGGGCAACAGATGGTGTGCAAATTACCAAGGCAGTAGCGCCACCTTGAACCTAGTCCCCGGAGGGATCTCCAACTGGATGAGATTCTACAGTGGGAGAAGCCTTTGACGCCCCGGGGGAGGATGTGTAACGCCCCAAAACATACCCTAGAATTATTAATGAATAAATAATCAATTAATCAAATTTGTTTTGATTAAAATAAATTATTGTTGGGCCTTGGGCCAAAATAAAATATGTTTTGATATCCAATGTCAAAATCCAGATAAATCTCATATAGATAAATCCAATATGTTGACTTACTGTGTGACCTTGATTGAGAACGTGAGTACAGACCCAAATCAAGAATAAATGAAGAATTTGTTTGTGATGTAAACTTTGAAATGATTTATTGAAATAAATCATGAGAATAAATAATATGAATGAAATGTAAAAACCTTTCTGAGTAAAGGTCAACAAAATCAATTTTGACTCTGTCAAAGTCAACCACCTAAAAATATTATGTCGGAAAAAGTATTTCAAATAAATATGAAAATTATATTGTTGGATAGAGTTTAATTATACGATCGCAACGGTGCAAACGGAATTCAATTCGGAGAAAGTTGGACCAAAAAAGTGTTCCCCGACTGGGACCAAATTAGTCTCAATCAGGGACTTGCGTTTGAAATGGGAAGAAATCACCGTCCGCTCCACTAGCCGCTCAAACAGAGAAGGTGACGCAGGAACCAATGGCTTCTTCTCCATTCTTCTTCTATATAATGGAAACCAAAACTTCACCATTTCTTCACCATTCTTCATCAAATTCGTTCTGGGAGATAGCCTTGAGTGTGGAGAACGCAGTGGTGCTGTCAATTTGGTGTAAGGTCGCCGGAGTTGAGAACCATCGTCGCCGGAAGTTTCGCCAGAAAATCTTCAAAACCTTAATTTACCTTCGAGGTAAGCCCGTAGATATATCTAGTGACTAGAGTGTTCGTATAGATCGTTTCTCCGTTCATAAATCGTCGTTTGGTTGAGTTTTGTGTTTGACATGCTTGAAGAACCAAGAATCATAAACCATAAAATTGATGTTAAAACTATGAATTAATGATGCCAAAATGATCTATGAACCTTGGAGAACATCTCTATATAGTTTCGTTGAAGTTCGATGACTAAAAATGATATTTCCGAAATTGGACCTGTAACGAAGAAGACGATGAACAGTGGCTGAAAATACCCAGGTAGGATCGATCATACCTCCTGGATCGATCCAACTGAGTATTTTCTCTATGGAGGATCGATCCAAAGTGCTGGATCGATCCCCCGACCTGTTTTCTCTTGTGTTGTGATGAAACTCATTTGTTGTTGTGATCTGTGTTTTAGTTTCTCAATTTTCAAATTCTTTTTTCATTTAAGGTTGTGGTATACTACTTTCGTCGGATCCAATGGGGTCATTGTTGTATATAAGGTTGTGGTGTAATAGCTAGGTCCCAATATGTCTCTTCCTTCAAAGATCTTTTAATATAAATTTTATTGTGCCAACAACCAAGATAAAATACCCTAAAACCCCGAGCCAAAATTAGACACAAAAGAAAAACTCAAATTTCAAAACCCAACCAGAGCCTACCTCAAAACCAACTCCAAAAACCATTTCAAAAACCAGTCCCAAACAAAAAAAACACAGCCAGAACACAAAAGCAAAGTATTCCAATCCATGAGTTTCATAGACTCTCAATATCCTCTCCACTAGCAGCCAGCTATAACTAATGGAAAAACTAAAATCATGCTCCAAAACCCAGCTCTGATTTGCCAAAGGCCAGAGTCCGCCAGACCGCAGATCCAAACCCAAAACCCAAAAACCAGCCCCAAACAAAAGATCTAAAACCCAAACATAAAAGCACAAAACCCCAACCTAAAAACTGATAACTACCATTTTCAAATTCATGAAAAGGATGAAACCAGGTGTGTTGACCCATTTGGGAAGACTTTTCAATTTATCAAGGGAAGGAAATAACATCCCTTTTGGAGAGAGACCTAGAAAACACTATATTTCAAACCATCGGTCATCTTGATGTTTAATTCCGTATTTGTGAGTAAACCAGTAGGGAATCCACAATAAGGCTACTTATATAACTCAGTTTAGGAGTCTTATGCAAATGTTAATTTAAAATACTGAAATAAACTTTCGATATCCTAATACATGCCCAATGTCATAATGTCGAAAATGAAGATTCATATGGCCTCTACTCTTTATTTGGTCTAACTGGTTTATTCTGTAGGCTAAATTTCTCAAAGCTTATGGAACCTTACCCGAACCCCTGTTGAAGTTCTAAAATTTTCAGAAGAATGTGAAGATTCATCATCTCAGAACGGTGCATTGTTTCCTTCAGATCACAACTCCTGGCTACCTGACATGTCCATTGCTAACCAAACCCTGCATTCACATCCTGAACAACCTCTAACACCTTCCAAAAACTGTGACAAATTGATGGAGGGTTCAGTTTCTGCTCTCGTTACTCCTGCTAGGTATCATTCTGACCCCATTACTCTGTATTAGCTTCATGCTAATCAGCACTTTCAGTTAATAGTCTTATTGCATTTCAAAGTGCACAGATATATTTTATGACAGTTGCCATTTTATGGATTTCTTCATGTCTCTAAATCATAATTTTGAGACCTCCATCTTTTTGTGAGTATATTTATTAAATGAAAGGAACTTTTTAAACTTATTCTTTTAAGTTTTATGCAGATGAATGGTGTAAAAAACTATTGACTTGTGTAATCTACAACACCTTTAACAAAACACCATTTGCATGAACTGATGATACACTATAAACGGTATTCTCCATTCTCCACTTCATAACAATCAAACTACTACAGACCAAACTATTGACAAGTATTTCATCCCTTTATTCCCATCGTTCAAGTCATTTTAAGCAATTGGAGAAATTTTTCATGTGCTTTATCTCATGGAAATAAAAAATAAAACAAATGTACTCACTAAAAATGTTCTAAAAATAATTTTTTTAACATTTTATTCCAAATGAAAAGTAATCATAACTCACTTCTCATCTATTTAATATAAGTAATGAAAATCAACAAAAGGTACTCTATGAGATAAAAAGCTACTCTATGTTGGCATGTTTTCAATTAGATGTCTGTATTCCATTTTATAGAGAGTGCACGTCTTTTAAGAGTATTAGCGGTTCAAGGGTCTATTATCAAAAATGTTAAAAATTGTTGACATGGCACTATCAGACCTTTTCTAAAGCTCTGTTACATGGTTTTTAAACCATTATGATCCCAATGTGTTTACGCTCTGTACCCCCCATCAGGCTAATTTACAGGTTATTCTCTCCCTAAAACGCCACCTCTCGGTCTAACACATTTTCTATACAAAAGATGACAAACACTGGACAATGAAGCTGAGACACTTGGTGGCATCGACAGTGTTAGTGTGGATGAAGATGACATTTGTAGAATATGAAAGCAGTGGAAAACGTGATTAGGACAACGCTTTCAGGAGAAAAGAATTTTCTGGCATAAAAATTATAACTGGATTCAAATCCAACTGACAAAACAATGAAGCTAGAAAAAAAAACAAAAGTGTACCAGGGAGTCACTCTCTGTATCACACCATTACGTTATAAACCCTTAAAGTACTAGAGGTCTTAAAACACATACGGAGTAACCAAATATGGTTGAAAAAAAACAGACTCTGAATTTAACATAAGCCAAACCCTTACGTATTTTCAATACTTTTCCTAACGAAGAAGCTTTTGAGTTATTCATAACATTTTTTTCAATACTCTGAAACTCAAGTATGAAAATATAGTTCAAAATGTCTTGAAAGAGATGGAGAACAGATTGGCAATTTAACAGATCTGAATGGTACTCTTTCATGTTTGCATTTCTAACTAAACCTGGAATACATCACTTCTGAGTCGCAGACCACTTTCAAGAACCCTACATCACACAGCAATACCATAGAGGATGGGTGTTATCATAGAGGATGAGGAAACTGAGGTTGAAGGCGATGTCGAAGGACTAGACACATGATGAAGTTATCAACCAAACTTTCAAACTTCATACGGATAAGAGTATTTTATTATATTTTCATTTTAACTCAATAAAAATTAAACCTTTATTTATACATGTTATTAGACATATAAAAAATGCTATATAATGTAAAGGGTTCATTGTAGCACGAAAAACCACGCACTTGTTGGAACACACTTTGTACGTTTAACTAAAGTCGTGTTCATTTCTGACAGGTTTTGATAATTGCCAAACCGTCGTGGATATGAAGAGTTTTGTTGAATAACTCAAGGCGTGAAGAAAGGCATGGAACAAGACCAAAAAGACTCAAGGACAAGATCAAGAATTGAAGACGTAGTCGAGTCAATTGTTGGGAAAAAATATCATAGATTTTGATGATGATGTATTTAGAATGTAATAGGGACTTTAGGTCTCCCCAGATATTCAATGTAACTTTTCCTTTTAGAAACATTGTTAAAACCAAGTTCTTGAGATTTCCAATAAAGTTGTGATATTTCTTTAAGCGGTTTGATGCCTGAAGACTTAATCAAATTCAGAAATTTGGAAATTGGATATCTTGATCGGAAATGTCAGAGACAAGTAAGGATTTCTCAAAGCAGACGAAAATCCTCCTATCCGGAAGACTACATGAGAACCGGATGTCTCGTTACAACCCGCTGAAGGCTAAGTCGGAAGACTAGCGCGGATTTCTTTCTCACCTGGAAGACTGAGTATGACTCTTCCGGATTTGTCAGCTAAGAACCGGATGCCTCAAGGAAGACCAGAATTCTCAAAAAGCGGACAAGTGAGAAAAGACTTAGAAAATTATCTAAGTCTTGAATGAAGAAATTCTACCGTTGGTAAGGAAAAATCAATCTCTTGATTTTCAACGGCTAGATTGAAGATAATTATGTTGATTCAAGAACAAATGACTCGAAGAAAAAGTCTGGACCTCTAAAAATTGAAGAACCTGTCCAGAATTCCTAAACAAGCACTAGAGGACAAACAGAGTAAAGTGCTACAGTTCAGAATTCTTGAACAACAACTAGAAGACGGATTCTATGGAAAAAGGAATCCCTCCTTTAACAATTGGGTATGTCCAAACACCCATTCCAATGAGGAATCTTAAAAATCACAATCTTCATTCAAAATTGAAGCCAGCAAATGCAACGGATAGTCTATTTTGATTCAACGGATAGATTATCCAATCCAGCTATAAATAGCATCCTTGGAAGACTGGGGAAGTAGAGAACAACGACAACAATAAGATAAACAACCACAAAGAGGCTACCTCATTCACAGTTAGCCCAAAAAGCTTGATAAAGAGAGATTTCTAAACTCCTTATCCAGAAGCAAACTTCTCCTCCTTCCAAAGAGCTATAGTGTAAATACTTGAAGGTTTCCTTGCCTCAAGTACCACACCACGTTGAAGGATACAACTTTTGATCAAGTACCACACCACGTGGATGGTGCTTGAGGATGGACCCTTGAAAATCCAAATGGAGAACCCTGAGAGGAATCCAGCTGCTCCAGATGTAGTCCAGTACATTCCAAAGCCCAAAGAAAAATGGGATGATAGAGATTGCAAAAAGCACAATCTGGACAACGTCGCCAAAGCAGCCATCTTCAAGACACTTGATCCCATCATCTTCTCCAAGATTAAGCATCTCAAGACTGCCATGGAGATTTGGCAAGGTCTTGGGAAGCTATGTGAGGGATCAGAGGACCTGAGAAAGCAGAAGATAGAAGTCCTGCTTGAGAAGTTCAAAAGCTTCTAAATGCTTCCCGGAGAATCATTTGATATGTTGGATGAAAGATTCCACAAGATATTGAATGATCTTGCTTCACTTAACCACATTTTTTCTCCCAAAGAAAAGAATGTAAGGTTGCTGAGATCACTTCCAACTGAGTGGTGCACCAAAGCCACAGCCATGGAAGAAGGAAGAAACCTGGAGAACTACACTGTTCAAGGTCTCCTTGATGAACTCAGAACCTATGAGCATGAGCTGAAGAAGAAGAAGGAAGAACAAGTCACTCCCTTCCCCACGACATTGATGACAACTCCAAGAATCCCATCAAGTGAAGGGACATGCACAAGAAACTGTGACACACCTTCCTCCAGCCAGCCGTCAAGCTCAAAAATGGAGAACTACGATGAGAAATTTGCCATGATGGTCAAACAATTCCGGAAGTTCAAGAAGTTCTTCAAGAAGGCTAATTCAATCAGAAGGCCATCCAAGGGAAAGCCACAGGTAAGTGACTCCCCTCCTGAATCTTATTTATGCTATAACTGTAGGAAGCCTGGCCACTGGAAGTCAGCATGCCCGTACCCAAAGGTGGAGAAGTACAGAGAAAGAGAAAGGATCGAGAAGAAAAAGAAAGCAATGGTTGCTGCTGAAAGTGAGGAGTCATCCAGCTCAAGCTCGGATGAAGAAGCCCTCGTCTGCATGGAGCGCAGAGTTGAGAAGTCCAACCATGAGGATAGGTGGACTATGTCAGAAGATGACACTCTCTGCCTAATGGCCAAAGATGATGCTGATCAAGAGGTAACCTCACAAACCTCCTGCTCATCTTCTTATAGCATACCAACCTCTGAAAATCTTTTTGACCAGTTCAAAAAGATGATGAAAGATTTTGAGGAGATAAATCTCAAACACTCATCCTTAACAGAAGAGAACAAACTATTGAGTGAAGAGAATCTCAAGTTGACTGAAAGTCGGAAAAGTCAACTGAATGAGATCACTCAACTCAAGACTGAAAATGAATCTCTCTCTGAAAAGGTGAAATCCCTTGACAAAGAGCTAGGGATACTTAAGTCCCAAGAAGCAGTGAACAAGCTTCTTGAAACGACCAAACATAAGGGTCGCAAAGGACTTGGGTTTGACCCCTCTAGTTCCAAAAGGAAAGGGAAGACAACTTTCATCCCTCCTAAACCTACTGTCAAACCTAATAAGCAGAAAGGGAAGGAAAAGGAGAAACCAACAGAAGTTCCCAAAAAGGTAGTCCCTCCTAAGAACTATAGGAAGCTGGACAGACCTTAAAAAGGAAACAATTTCAGAAGAAAACCTTCTAACCCCCAATATACACGAGGCTATACGATATCTGTGGTAATCTTTTTGCTCCTAAGCTTAATATTAAGATCAGCCACAAATCGACCTTCTTTCTTTGACCCTGATGAGGTTATGGCCTGTGAAATTTACAATAGAAGATATCACCTATGAATATGCTAAAACACACACATGACCTTAAAACAGCTCCAACAATTATCTTGAATAGTTCATAAATTAGACCTTAATATACTCTAATGAGTCAAACAGTCTCATTAAGCATGCCGTGCCGCAGTAGACATCTATTCACAATCAAAGCTAAGTCACAGTAGATGCAGAATTTGTAGCTTTCCATAAATCCACAACAATTAGGCTTTAATGAGAAAAGCCTAGCAACATTTACATTTACTTAACAGATCCGATTGAAACTAGAAGGAAACTTACAACTCCAGTTGGCTATCGGGTAGTGAAAAGAGACATTGCAGGTATAGCAGATATCACCGGAGTCGCTGCCCAGAAGCCGTCGTCGGCCTGCAGTCTAGACGCCATCGCTGTTATTTTCGCCAGAGCAGAGGAGGCTCGCTGGACTCCTCACTGTTTCACCGGAAAAGATGGAGGCCACTCCCCACCCTTCTCGCCGCTGCTACCCTCGTTGCCGGTGGAGATCATCACCACCACCCCTGTGTCTGACCGGAAATTCTCCGCCAAAGATGGAGGTGGCCTTCCGGTGGAGACCATTCGTTACCGTTGACTAGCCTCGCGACATCCCCCTTCCCTATCGCTGCTGGACTTCACCGGAACAGAGGGAGTCGCCGGAGGCTGCTGCCCTCATCCAATTCGTTGCCTCTGTCCGTGTTGCTTGCATCACCGTTGGTCGCATATGCAAAGGGGCTCGTCGGCGATGTCGTGGTGGCGGGGGATGGTGATCGGAGTTCATCGGAGAAGGAAAACAATTTATGTCTAGTGGCGGCGTGTCTCGATCGGGAAGAAGGAGGCCAAAACTATCGCGTGAAAAGAGTATATATATGCCTAGGGTTTTGCTCTCCATAATTTAAAATAACGTGTCTGAGTAAAACACACCTTTCGGGTCAACTTGCTTCGAATTGAGATCCGTTTGTATCGTTGGATTTGATTCGTCGATCCCTACCCAATAGTATAACTTTTATAATCATTCAACAAGCATTTATAGGTTCCACTTGGTCCGTCTTAATTCTCTCGATTAGTTAGTACCAATTAGTCTTTTACTTTAAATCTTTATACATACAATCAGATTAGTCACGTTATATTGAGACAATTAGGATCTGTAAAATATATTTTAATTCTTTAAAAGAATAGATTGTCGTAAATAAATAATTCTTATTTATTTAATTATAAGAAAACTCCCTAAATAGAAGTAAAACATATATCATATCCTCAAAATAAGAGTTCAAACTTAAACTCCTTTAAATAGGAGTAATTAATTAAATTTTGTTTTGATTTACTCTTCCGCACTAACCACACCACATCCCAACCCTATGTAGTTGAAAAAGTCACCCGTCCCCTTCCCAATCCCATCCTTCTATGATCTCCTTCGTTCTTATCTCAGTTGCTGACGCTGTTAACTTAATCTCAATCCCCTCTCTGCCGTTACCATCTACTCTTTGCGGCAATGATTCTGCCACACTCTCTATCATCTCCTTTTCTCTTATACACAAAATCTCCTTCCACCCTCTCCACCATTTCTATTTTTCATGGCTCGAATGTCTCCGTCCCCTTGGGTAAGTTTGAATTCAATTTGATATTTAATTTGACATAAGTAGTTAAATTCAATTTTAAATCTAAAAATTTACTTTTTCGGGAGTTATTTTGTAAAATTGGTACTAATTCTTTTAGCCTTGCGTCAGTTTGAAACTTTTAATCAATTTTATATTCAATTTCAAATAGATTGTGACGTTTGATTTTAAATCTTTTTTTACTTCTTAAAAAATTATTTTCTAAAACATATATTGAAACGAAATGATTAGTGTGTTGGCAAATAGAGTTTCTTGATGTTTAACTTTTTTGAGATTATGCATTAACATATGTATTATATTATACATTGCCAAGTGTGTTATATGTAAAATTATATATTGGCATATCTGTCATTATACATTGCCAAGTGTGGCAATATATATTGTCATATTTGGCATTATTTCTTGGTTTGGCATTATGCATTTGCATATATGACTTTATACAATAATTGCTTATATATTTCATGCGACCCATTACATCTCAGTTTATCATGTTTATATGTTGTTTAGATTATATCTAAACAAATTAGATTTTATTGCTTGCATATTTAGATTAAATATAACTAGATAAGATAAGATAAAATAAAATTCAATCAGATTTTATTGCTTGCATATTTCATGTGAGCCACTACATCTCAATTTAACATGTTTATATGTTGTTTATATGATATCTAATGAAATAATATCTGATCTCATAATATCATATTTGGCTAGATCAAATTTAAAGAGTTTTCAATATAACTAATCGGACTAATTAGATCAAATTGGACAAAAACAGATCTAATCGGAATAAATCAAAATCAAATCCAATAAGATCAGATCAAATCTTCAAAAATATCGAATCAAATCAAATTCAAATCTAGTAAGATCAGATCAAATATTAAAAAAATCAATTTAATTGTAAAGGTCGTGTCATATTTTCCAGATCTAATCCTTAAATGCATCATATCAGATCTAATTAGATTGAATCAGAAAAAAAAGATCTAATCAAATAAAGTAAAATTCAAATCTAATAAGATAAGATCAAATCTTTAAAAAATAATTTAATTATATATGTCGTGTCTTGTTTGCCTGATCTAATCTATAAATGCATCAGATCAGATCAAATTAGATCGAATTAGACTAGAACAGGTCAAATGAAATCAAATGCAAATCTAATAAGATCAGATCTAATCTTTAAAAAAATAATTTACTTGTGTTGGTTGTATCTTATTTTTGTGATATAAACATTAAATGCATCAGATCGGGTCTAATTACATCGAATAAGACCAAAACATATCTAAACGGATCAAATCAAATTTAATTCTAATAAGATCAAATCTAATCTTCAAAAAAATCAATTTATTTGTCAAGGTTGTCTCTTATTTGACAGATATAATCTTTAAATGCATCGCTACAATCATATTCAATTCAAAAGGTATAATTTTTCAATGCAAAATAAAACTACATATAAGTACAAATTTCTAAAAATTTTCATTTCCCTCTCCCTAAATTTGTTTCCCTCTTCCCAATTTCACCCCCTCTTCTTAAGTACAAATTTCTAAAAATTTTCACTTTCCGCCGCCCCTCTCTTCTCCGATTCTCCCCAATTGGCGATGAAAGCAGCAGCGTCAACAATCCCCGGCGACCCTCATCCAACGCAGCGATGCAGACCCACAACGGCGAAATTCTAGCGATTTGGCATCTACGGTGACAGAGGCAGCGACCGGCGGTGATAGGGAATGACCTATTCCGGCGACTTCCTCCGGCGACCGTCAAGCAGCAGTGACAAGGACCTGGGTAACTCCTCGCTGCTCCATTAGCTCCTGACGTTGGTAACATTTGGGTTTGGGTAGCAACTGATGGAGCTTCATCTCTTGATTAGGTTTTGTGATGCTCCTTTATTTTTTTTAAATCTATTATTATCATCTGAACCAAAGATCAGTGATTCTTGTCTGTAATTTGGCAAGTTTTCTTGAACCGTCAATTTTTCGATCTAATGCAATTTTATGTGCGATTTTATCATAATTTGTTAAGCATTTTGTCCATTGATTCTCAAGGAGTGTTCTGATTGTAGGGAAATGAATCGCACTGCGATTCGAATGTTCTTATTATTAGCTTCATATGAAGACCTGAAATTGATTCTGGATTCTATATTGCAATGCATCCTCCTCCTAGTCTTGCGAACAGATTTATTATTTGATGTGGGTTAATGAAACATCTGCATATATCTATGTTTGTGTGACTTCTTAGCTTGTTTTATGAATAGCTATAATTACCTACTATACACAGACTGAATGAAAGTTAAGGGATGTTTGGTTTGGTTTGTTTTGTTTTGTTGAAGAATCTCCCCTTATCCTTGAGAGAGTTAGATGCAAATATGGAAGAAATATATGGATTTGAGGGAGTATGATTCTTATTCAAAGGCATCAAGAATGAAAAACATTGCATCTTTGTGAAGTATAATCATAGATCGTAATGCAAGTAGCCACGACGGAGAACACCAGTTTAACATGGACCGTTTGTTGGCCTTGAATGCCGTACCCCGCAACCGTTTTGATGTGCCAAATAAGTCTTCCAAATGCTACTAACATCATTTGCAGGAAGAAACCATACGCCAAACCTCTATTAGCTTGTTTAGCATCACCAAGATATACTCCTACGAGTTTAGAAATTATTGTGTAAAGGTAGTGATATATTTTTAATGATTTATTTATGCCCTTTCACTCAAAAATTAATTTTAATATGTCAAATATATTCTTAGTTGGGGTTATCTTGAAAACGGAACACGAAAAACATGTTTTGGAAAATTTACACAGGCCTAACGGTACCAGGCTACCGTGTACACGGCACCGGGGTACCGCTAGTAGCCAAGTGAATGTACCGCTGTACGTTTCACCCAAGTGTTACACGGTACCCCCCTACCGTGTAACGGTACCTGGGTACCGACGGTAGGCGTAGACGGTTGGCCCAACCCGTCCTAAACAAATACCGCCAGAGGCGAACCAAACTTTAGGCATACACGGTACCCCCAAACGGTAGGCTATACCGTGGGTCACGGTACCTAGGTACCGGACGGTATTGACCTTACCGTGAAGGGTACCGGATCCGTTGTAATCACTGTAGCAAATTGCCAAATTAAATTCAAATCACCCCTAATCACTTCCTAACGACATTTAACGTTAAAAACTCAAATTTTAACATTCCAAACTCCTATATAAACCCCCTCTAAGTCTCATTTTATTCACAACAACTTCCCAATTAAATCTAAAGCCTCTTTCTCTAATCTTGAGTGTTCTAAAAACTTTGTTCTTATTTTTCTTACTCTTTTGAGTATAAAGCTTTCATTATTTTTATACACTCACACACAAGGGCATTTGTGCTTCATTATTTTATATCTTTCCTATAGGCTTTTGTTGTTGTTGATTTAATCTTTTGTTCTTTTCCTACCCAATTCATATTTGTTATCATTTTCGTAGAGAAGCAACACCAATCTTTTATTAATTTGTATATGGTGTGGATAGCCTTTAAATCCTCATTGTAAGGTTGAAGATAGCCTTAAAATCTTCGGTTGTAAACGGTTGAGATAACCGTAGTAAAATCTCATTTGCTTATTGGCAATGGTTGTTTGTCAAACCTCGTTTGAGTCTTCTTAGTGAAGCCAAACAAGTTAGTGGAGGTTAAATCATTGAGGAGGAGCCTCGAGGTACTGGAGTAGGGAATTCCTGAACCAGTATAAAATCGCTACTACTTTGCGCATAAGTTTCTGTTTTTACGAAAAACTTGCAAACACCCTAATTCACCCCCCTCTTAGGGTGTAAACCGACTTTCAATTGGTATCGGAGCAGGAAGTTTGATCCTTTCACACTCATCTATTATTTCTTTTTACGACACATGGATTCAATGAACTCCCAAAGAATTATCAAGCCACCATTCTTCAATGGGGATAACTATGGCTATTGGAAAATGCGAATGGAGAATTTCATTCAATCTATTGACTATGATTTATGGATAGTCACTACTCATGGTCCGTTTGTTCCTATGACAACTGTAGGTGAACACCAAGTGCCTACGCCAATGGACAAGCTCACAACCGACGATATGAAAAAACTCTCTTTGAATGCCAAAGCATTAAATGTGTTGTTTTGTGCATTGGGTCAAGATGAGTTTGCTAGGGTGAGCTCTTGCAAATCCGCAAAGGAAGCATGGAAGCTCCTAGAAGTCACCCATGAAGGAGATAAAGACACAAAAGCTACCAAGATAGCTTTAGAAACATCCGAGTATGAAAACTTCAAGATGAAGGCCGGAGAATCCGTTCAAGATATGAACAAACGATTCAACCTCATTGCCAACAATTTGAGTAAGCTAAATAAAGTTTATTCTACTAGTGAGATTAACACCAAGATTATATTCTCTCTTCCTAGAGAGTGGCATAGTCTTTTTGTAAATTTGTTGCCCAAATGTGCGGATGTTGAAACCTCCACCATTTGGAGCAGCCTATACTCTCATGAGCTTCTTTTGAAGAAAATGAAGGAAAAAGAACAGGTTCCTATCATCAAGAAGACCATGGCACTCAAAATTGATGACAATCTAGAGAGCGAAGGAGAAAGTGATGAGGAGCTTTCCATGTTTAAGAGATACAAGAAGTTTATGAAATGGAACAAGGGCGAATCCTCAAAAAGATTTCCATCAAAGAAACCTAATCAAACAACTTGCTATGAATGTGGAAATGTAGGTCATATCAAACCAGAGTGCCCAAAGCTCAAAAAGAAGGAAGAGCTTAAAAAGGGGAAGAAGAAGGCACTAAAAGTCACTTGGGACGATTTAAACTCTGACGAAAGTGATAGTGACCAAAGCAAAGAAGAGAACGCAAATGCTTGCTTCATGGCCTCCAATGATGAAGAAGAGGTTAGTTCTCAAAATTCATTTACCTCTTTTGAAAGTCAAATTACTTTTGATGAGTTAAGGCAAACATTTGATGAATGCCAAGAGGACCTTTTTCGAACCATTAGGGAGAAAAAGGAACTCAAAGTGGCTCTTGAAACTTCTCGGGATGAAAACAAAATTTTTAAAACTTAATCTTGAGAAACTTCAAAACCAAAATGAAGAATTTCAAAAGAAAATTGAAATTTTGATTAAAGAAAAAGACAAGGCCAAGCGAGGGGCTTTAGAAATGTTTTATGATAGCTATAGCTCAATGAAGATGTGGGATGACCAACCAAAACTAACAAAAGAAGGGATTGGTTATGGTGAAACCACAAATTTGATGAGCATGACTAAAAATCATTTTAATACCTCAAAAACTAAACCATCAAACCAAGCCTCAACTTCTAAATCAAAAGTAAAGGTTTGCCATTATTGCATGCAAGCTAACCATATTGTGACAAAATGTCCAAACAAATGGTTAGTTAAAATGCTTAAATTAAAATGGGTCAAGAAGGGTTCTAACCGGTCGAAATCCAAGAATATTGGATATCAAAAGAAACCCTTTTTGCAGGAAAATAAAAGAAATGATGGTGGATACTATTTCTTTTATTATGATGAAAAACGAAAAGTCCATATACCACTTCCGGAACCAACCAAGACAAAACCCGTATATCGACATAGGGTATTCGTCGATTGGAACCCCAAACCTAAGTCAAAAGTAAATTCCGTTTTGACTAGGTGAAAAATACCACTTGGGTTGTGGATAGTGGATGTTCAAGGCACATGACCGGAACAAGAGGATGGTTCACAAATCTCAAGGAGAAAAGTCATGGACATGTAACGTTTGGAGACAAATCCCGGAAGAAAGTCATTGGTAAAGGTACGATAGGTATTTCAAGTGATTTTTCAATAAATGATGTTTATCTTGTTGATGGCCTAAAATTTAACTTAATTAGCATAAGCCAACTTTGTGACAATGGCCACAAAATTGAGTTTAATTCAAATTCTTGCGTTTTATATGGCCAAAATAAAGATGAAATCATTTTTGAGGCTAAAAGAGATGGAAATTTATACAAGTTCAATTCCAATGACTTAAGCAACTCAAAAATCACTTGTCTTACTACTTCGCTTGAATTTTCAACATTATGGCACCGTAGACTAGGACATGCTAGTTATGATCTTTTGAGAAACCTTTACTCAAAAGAACTTGTTGTTGGGTTACCAAAAATGAGCATACCTGCTTCTCATTTTTGTGATGCTTGCTCCCTTGGAAAACAACATAAAGTATCATTTAAGCCCATAAAAATGATTTTAATGTCAAGGCCACTTGAACTATTACATATGGATTTATTTGGGCCCGTAGACGTTCAAAGCCTAGGTGGAGCTAGTTTTACTTTTGTGATTGTAGATAATTTTTCTCGTTATACTTGGACTATATTGCTTGCCAATAAAGATGATGCGTTTAATGCGTTTGTTAAGTTGTGCAAGAGAATCCAAAATGAGAAAGGTTATGAAATAACCTCCATTAAAAGTGATAGAGGAGGAGAATACCGGAATATCGATTTTGAGACATATTGTGATGAACACGGTATTTATCACAACTTTTCGGCTCCTAGAACACCTCAACAAAATGGAGCTGTTGAAAGGAAAAATAGGACGTTGCAAGAAATGTCAAGGACCATGTTGAATGAACACAACCTACCTCAATATTTTTGGGGAGAAGCAGTCAACACGGCATGCTACGTTCTTAACCGGGTATTACTTAGACCTATTATTAAAAAGACTCCCTATGAACTTTGGAAAGGTAGAAAACCAAGTATTTCCTATTTCAAAGTTTTTGGGTGTAAATGCTATATTTTGAAGGTTGAAGATAGCCTTAAAATCTTCAGTTGTAAACGGTTGAGATAGCCGTAGTAAAATCTCATTTGCTTATTGGCAAGGGTTGTTTGCCAAACCTCGTTTGAGTCTTCTTAGTGAAGCCAAACAAGTTAGTGGAGGTTAAATCCTTGAGGAGGAGCCTCGAGGTACTGGAGTAGGGAATTCCCGAACCAGTATAAAATCGCTTGTGTCGTATATTTATCTTTTATACTTTTCTTGCTCCTTTTCCGCTACTACTTTGCGCATAAGTTTCTGTTTTTACGAAAAACTTGCAAACACCCTAATTCACCCCCCTCTTAGGGTGTAAACCGACTTTCAATTGGTATCGGAGCAGGAAGTTTGATCCTTTCACACTCATCTATTATTTCTTTTTACGACACACGGATTCAATGAACTCCCAAAGAATTATCAAGCCACCATTCTTCAATGGGGATAACTATGGCTATTGGAAAATGCGAATGGAGAATTTCATTCAATCTATTGACTATGATTTATGGATAGTCACTACTCATGGTCCGTTTGTTCCTATGACAAATGTAGGTGAACACCAAGTGCCTACGCCAATGGACAAGCTCACAACCGACGATAAGAAAAAACTCTCTTTTAATGCCAAAGCATTAAATGTGTTGTTTTGTGCATTGGGTCAAGATGAGTTTTCTAGGGTGAGCTTTTGCAAATCTGCAAAGGAAGCATGGAAGCTCCTAGAAGCCACCCATGAAGGAGATAAAGACACAAAAGCTACCAAGATAGCTTTAGGAACATCCGAGTATGAAAACTTCAAGATGAAGGCCGGAGAATCCGTTCAAGATATGAACAAACGATTCAACCTCATTGTCAACAATTTGAGTAAGCTAAATAACGTTTATCCTATCATTAAGAAGACCATGGCACTCAAAATTGATGACCATCCGGAGAGCGAAGGAGAAAGTGATGAGGAGCTTGCCATGTTTAAGAGATACAAGAAGTTTATGAAATGGAACAAGGGTGAATCCTCAAAAAGATTTCCATCAAAGAAAGGTAAACCTAATCAAATAACTTGCTATGAATGTGGAAATGTAGGTCATATCAAACCGGAGTGCCCAAAGCTCAAAAAGAAGGAAGAGCTTAAAAAGGGGAAGAAAAAGACACTAAAAGTCACTTGGGACGATTTAAACTCCGATGAAAGTGATAGTGACCAAAGCAAAGAAGAGAACGCAAATGCTTGCTTCATGGCCTCCAATGATGAAGAAGAGGTTAGTTCTCAAAATTCATTTACCTCTTTTGAAAGTCAAAATACTTTTGATGAGTTAAGGCAAGCATTTGATGAATGCTAAGAGGACCTTTTTCGAATCATTAGGGAGAAAAAGGAACTCAAAGTGGCTCTTGAAACTTCTCGGGATGAAAACAAAATTTTAAAACTTAATCTTGAGAAACTTCAAAACCAAAATGAAGAATTTCAAAAGAAAATTGAAATTTTGATTAAAGAAAAAGACAAGGCCAAGCGAGGGACTTTAGAAATATTTTATGATAGCTATAGCTCAATGAAGATGTGGGATGACAAACCAAAACTAACAAAAGAAGGGATTGGTTTTGGTGAAACCACAAATTTGATGAGCATGGCTAAAAATCATTTTAATACCTCAAAAACTGTTGGAGTTGTGCCCTGATGGCCAACTGTTCATTGTTATCCTATCATGTATAGGCAGATATAATATGTTTACACATCTCATGATAATGTAAACGAATATTATATTCCTAGATTTCTATTTAAAGATGCTTATAAGATAGTGTTATTCTGCTGATGAGACTAACATCTTGAAATAAATATTTATCTCAATGTCCATAGTCGAGTATTAACGAGTGTGGGATATCGTTAATGCATGTGAGACTAGTGTGTGTTGGATGTTTGACTTAGTCTCATAGTCAATGACAGTGTGTTCGCATCCGCACATGGGCAGATATTATCTGGAGATAATAGGATGCCGGACTGACCCATCCTAAAGATGTTGCTTGAACTTTTAGTTCATGCTCTAAGCATCTTTAGTGCGACCACGGGTGTAACTATCCTTCGACTTGAAGTATTATGTTTTCTGCATATGTGAACCCACATACTTTGATGCATTGTCCTAAGCCATATGAAATAAGGATGGTATACAGGCTTTGTTTTGGGTATGCCGCAGCGTGTATTCAGAAACGTAGATTACGTACATAGGATTTGTCACTACTCTTTTTAAAGAGATTAATGTCTTATGGGCCCACTGATAAGTTATGACTAATGAAATTGCATGGCCATGCTGAGATGCTTATATGACATCTGTTCCTATTAGTCAGACTTGATAAATCGGTGAATGACTTAATGGATACAAG
The DNA here is from genome assembly GCA_003260385.1 of Cuscuta australis. NCBI lineage: Eukaryota > Viridiplantae > Streptophyta > Magnoliopsida > Solanales > Convolvulaceae > Cuscuta > Cuscuta australis. The sequence continues at coordinate 628,531 of NQVE01000165.1, forward strand.
TTGGATTTTATTAATCCCTTGCATTATGTTTAGACATTGAGACAAAGGGATACAGTTACACGGAGTCTAAGTCGTGGAAAGGTTTTGACGGTGCAAACGTCTTAACTTATAATTTGGGGGCTTATAGTATTGGTGCAGAGCCAATACTGTGGCCAGCTTTATAAGTGCCTATACGGGTCACACACTTTGCACAATTTAAGGAGTAGGATTAAACAATGGGATAATAAGTAATTTGTATATTTGTAAAAATAGTAAAATAAAATATTTTGGAATGTAATATTATATATATATATATATATATATATATATATATATAAATATTCGGTTATATATATTATATATATGTGCTGATTAATATATATATATTATATGTTGAATATTTTATTTTGGTTTGTCATTTTAATTATGAAAATAATTATTTTGACATAAACTATTTAAAGTATATTTGTATACTTGTTTAAAAATGATATGGGTATTTTTATATGATTTAAAGTTAATTTTATATTAATTTTTGGTGTCAAATAAAATACACTTTGAACATTTGAGTGGAGAAGAGTTTTGAACATCCTTCTCAATCAAACTTTCGGCCATATCATCTTAAAGGATTGACAAATTGGTTTTAATTTGCTTGATTGATAATTTGTGGACTAATTAATTTTGTCATTTAGCTAATGACAAAAATAATGGAGCATCTTTGTTTTTATTTAAAAGACCACACCATTAGCATTTCATAATGATCCATTTTTATGGTGTGTTTCGGCCATAATATTTTAGTGAGAGAAAATATTCTTTTTTGTTCCATTAATATCATTTTGTTTATAGAAAATATCTATAATATTTTCTAAATATTATTAGAAATATTTTCTATAAGAAATATACAAGATTATAAAGATTGTGGTCGACTCCGGCGTTGTTCATGTGTCAAAGTCGGAGACTGGATGCTTGAACGGTTACGTTTGCACTTTCAACGCTCTTCCTACGACTTCTTCGTTTTTACCGCTTACGGAGAAAGGTATAAATTTCTTACACACTATAAGTTTTAGTACGTGATTATGGGCAAGATAATCATGTTAGGATTTTAAAAATTTTTATATTCCGCTGCCTATCCTTGCATGCTTACCTTTCAAAAACTAAACCATTAAACCAAGCCTCAACTTCTAAATCAAAAGTAAAGGTTTGCCATTATTGCATGCAAGCTAACCATATTGTGACAAAATGTCCAAACAAATGGTTAGTTGAAATGTGTAAATTAAAATGGGTCAAGAAGGGTTCTAACCGGTCGGAATCCAAGAATATTGGATATCAAAAGAAACCCTTTTTGCAGGAAAATAAAAGAAATGATGGTGGATACTATTTCTTTTATTATGATGAAAAACGAAAAGTCCATATACCACTTCCGGAACCAACCAAGACGAAACCCGTATATCGACATAGGGTATTCGTCGATTGGAACCCCAAACCTAAGTCAAAAGTAAATTCCGTTTTGACTAGGTGAAACATACCACTTGGGTTGTGGATAGTGGATGTTCAAGGCACATGACCGGAACAAGAGGATGGTTCACAAATCTCAAGGAGAAAATTCATGGACATGTAACCCTTGGAGACAAATACCGGAAGAAAGTCATTGGTAAAGGTACGATAGGTATTTCAAGTGATTTTTCAATAAATGATGCTTATCTTGTTGATGGCCTAAAATTTAACTTAATTAGCATAAGCCAACTTTGTGACAATGGCCACAAAATTGAGTTTAATGCAAATTCCTGCGTTTTATATGGCCAAAATAAAGATGAAATCATTTTTGATGCTAAAAGAGAGGGAAATTTATACAAGTTCAATTCCAATGACTTAAGCAACTCAAAAATCACTTGTCTTACTACTTCACTTGAATTTTCAACATTATGGCACCGTAGACTAGGACATGCTAGTTATGATCTTTTGAGAAAACTTTACTCAAAAGAACTTGTTGTTGGGTTACCAAAGATGAGCATACCTACTTCTCGTTTTTGTGATGCTTGCTCCCTTGGAAAACAACATAAAGTATCATTTAAGCCCATAAAAATGATTTTAACGTCAAGGCCACTTGAACTATTACATATGGATTTATTTGGGCCCGTAGACATTCAAAGCCTAGGTGGAGCTAGTTTTACTTTTGTGATTGTAGATGATTTTTCTCGTTATACTTGGACTATATTGCTTGCCAATAAAGATGATGCGTTTAATGCGTTTGTTAAGTTGTGCAAGAGAATCCAAAATGAGAAAGGTTATGAAATAACCTCCATTAAAAGTGATAGAGGAGGAGAATACCGGAATACCACTTTTGAGACATATTGTGATGAACACGGTATTTCTCACAACTTTCGGCTCCTAGAACACCTCAACAAAATGGAGTTGTTGAAAGGAAAAATAGGACGTTGCAAGAAATGTCAAGGACCATGTTGAATGAACACAACCTACCTCAATATTTTTGGGGAGAAGCGGTCAACACGGCATGCTACGTTCTTAACCGGGTATTACTTAGACCTATTATTAAAAAGACTCCCTATGAACTTTGGAAAGGTAGAAAACCAAATATTTCCTATTTCAAAGTTTTTGGGTGTAAATGCTATATTTTGAATACCAAGGATCATTTAGGCAAATTTGAGCCTAAATCAAATGAAGGAATTTTCCTTGGATATTCAACAAATAGTAGAGCCTATAGGTTGAGCCTAAATCAAATGAAGGAATTTTCCTTGGATATTCAACAAATAGTAGAGCCTATAGGGTATATAATAAATCAAATCATAAAGGAGGAGTCTATGCATGTAAAATTTGATGAAACCGATCCCTTTGGGTCGAGTAAGGTAATTGCAGGTTCAAATGAAGAAGAAGAGGAAGAAGAAATCCTAGAAATTCCTGCACAAGAAGAAGAAAAAGCAAAGAAGGAACTACCGAAGGCATACAAACACTTGAAGAATCATCCAAGAGACAATATCATTGGAGATATTGAAAAGGGAGTTAGAACTAGGAACAATTACAATCTTTGTGCACACTATGCGTTCGTTAGTCAATTTTAACCTAAGAACGTAGAAGATGCACTAAAAGATAGTGATTGGATTATATCCATGCAACTAGAGCTTGAGCAATTTGAACGCAACAAGGTTTGGGAACTAGTCGAAAGACCGGAAAACCGACCCGTTGTGGGCACTAAATGGGTCTTTAGAAACAAACTTGATGAAAATGATGTTATTATCACCAATACAAGTCGACTTGTTGCTAAAGGCTATAGCCAAGTTGAAGGACTTGACTATGATGAAACTTTTGCTCCGGTTGCTAGGCTTGAATCTATTCGAATGTTATTAGCTTTTGCAAGTGCTCTTAATTTCAAACTTTTTCAAATGGATGTAAAAAGTACTTTTCTAAATGGGTGGTTGAAAGAAGAAGTTTATGTTTTCTAAAATCTATTAAATCAAGCAACTTGGAGATGGTATTTTCATTAGTCAAACCAAGGATGCCAAAGAACTGGTCAAGAAGTTCAATCTTGAAGACTCAAAGACATACCCGACTCCAATGAGCACATCCTTAAAGCTTGACAACGACGAAAGCGGAAAACCCGTAAATGAAAAGGTATATCGAGGTATGGTTGGTAGTTTACTTTATTTAACTGCATCTAGACCTGACATCATGTTTTCCGTTTGCCTTTGTGCCCGTTTCCAATCATCACCCAAAGAATCACATCTTAATGCCGTCAAGCGAATAATTCGTTATGTCAAAAGAACCACCAATATGGGTTTATGGTATCCCAAGAATACCAATTTAAGTTTGATAGGTTTTAGTGATGCTGACTTTGGCGGGTGTCGTATTGATCGGAAAAGCACAAGTGGCACATGTCAATTCATAGGTCATGCACTAGTGTCTTGGTCATCTAAGAAACAACACTCCGTCGCCCTATCCACCGCCAAAGCGGAATATGTGGCTATGGGTAGTTGTGTTGCTCAAATTTTATGGATGATGCAAACACTAAGTGACTTCAATTTAAAATTTTCAAAAGTGCCTATTTTTTGTGATAACTCAAGTGCAATAAATATTTCCAAAAATCCCGTTTTGCATTCTAGAACTAAACATCTAGAAATAAGACATCATTTCATACTTGATCATGTTGCAAAGGGAGACATTCAAATTTAATATGTAAATACACTTGAACAACGTGCTGACATTTTTACAAAACCATTGGATGAAAAACAATTTTTACATGTTTGTCGGGAAATGGGAATGCTTGAATTAAAGTGAAATTTAAGGCTCTTATTATCCCATTACATCATAAAAATAAAATGATTAAGTTCAAATGCTCAAAACACGCGTCTAGAGGTCGAAACAAAACATTAAGCTGAGGCACGGTACCCCGGTCCCGTCCTAAATAGGTACCGCCAGAGAAGAATGAGATTTTGGCGTTACACGGCACCTGGACACGGTATGGCATACCGTATATACGGTACCAAGGTACCGTTAACACGGTACCTAGGTAGCGACCGTCTCGTCGGGTCAATCTTCATTAAAACCCTAATTTTCATTCCATTTTTCCACTTTCGGTTCAACCAGTTGCAGCGACCTCTCTCCCGGCGTCTTCTCCCGTTTCTCTCTCCTGTACGTCGTCTGTCTCTTCAAAGGTAATTCCTAATCCAAATTCTTCAATTTCTTCAAACATTAGGTTCAATTTCATCAAATACTCTCCTCAATTCGTGCATTAGGTATAAATTTCCCCATTTTCGTCCAATTTTACCAATTCTCTCAAATATCCAAAAATGAGTGAAATTGTTTCCAATGTTCAAAACAATGCTCAACCCGATGTTCAAGATGGGTTCAAGGCTTACGCCGACCCACACATCATTGACGGGAGAACCCTAAAACAAGATGATATCCCGGTTTCCGTTCTTGAACTCATTCAAGAACAAGGTTGGAGTTTCTTTCTTCAACTCCAAGCCCCCGTTTACCCGAAACTTGTTCATCAATTCTATTATTCGTTGAAATATCATCCACAAGACCCATCCATTACCGCCATTGTAGCCGGCAAAACCTTCGGATTCAACACCCAAAACCTTTCTGAATGGTTTCACCTAGGGCGTCAAGGAGTCTCCACCTATTGCAAAAAGGGGTGGATTACCGACTCACGAGATTTTAACTCCGATTCTTGCCTCCGAGTGCTAAATAACATTGCCCTTGACCATGTCTTTGAGGACCCGCACTACTTTCTTCGTAGGCCAAATGTCCAAGACTTACCCGCAAATAGGTTCATCCTCCTTAAACAAGTTGGGGTTTATGAATGCACTCTCTTGTATTAGCTCCTCACTCACAAGAAAATCAATCTTCCTTCCATCATCCTTAAACACATGCACGAATGCTCCAATCGCCTAAACAAACCCTATGGCATGCTTCTTACCCACATCTTTGCCAAGAGCGAAATTCTTGAGGTGCGCCCTTCTCGTGTCCGCTATCTTGACGCGGAGTGCCTTGGCTATTGTGGCCTTGTAAAGATTGGAGAGGAGTACTACATGAAGAAAGAGTTCCAAAATCTTGATGAGGTAACATGAGCGGAGTATGGTCCTCGGCGTTCCATGTCATCTTTGCCTTCCACTTCACGAGCACCCCAAGCCGAAGCCGAAGAAAATGCCAACACGGAAGTCCCCGTTCATGCTCCTCGGGTCAAACGCTCAAAGTCGGCGTCTCGTGCTTCCTCGGCCTCTCTCATGCATCGTGTAACGCCCCGAAACATACCCTAGAATTATTATTAAATAATTATTCGATTAAACAAATTTGTTTTGATTATTATTGGGCTTTGGGCCGATATGAAATATTTTTTAATATCCAATATCAAAATCTGGATAAGTCTAATCGAGATAAATCCAATATGTGGACTATTTGTGTGGTCTTGTTTGGGAACTTGAGTACAGACCCAAATCAAGAATAAATAAATTAATTAATTATGATGTGAACTTTGTAATGATTTATTGAAATAAATCATGAGAATAATTGATATGAATTAAATGAGAGAACCTTTTATGAGAAAGGTCAATTAAACCAATTTTGACTCTGTTAAAGTCAAACACCCAAAAATATGATGTCGGAAAAAGTATTACAAATAGTTATGAAAAGTATATCGTTGGATAGAGCTCGACTGTCTGATCGCAACGGTGCAAACGCATTTCAATTTGGAGAAAGTTGGACAAAAAAGTGTACCCGGACTGGAACCAAAATAGGTCCCAATCAGGGAACTGTTTAGACGGCGCCTCCTTCCCCACTACGCCGATCGCAGAGTCACCTTCTTCTTCTCTCCTTCTCATTATATAAGAAAACCCAACCTTCTCATTTCTTCACCATTCTTCTTCCTAAATGTTCATGAAAGTGTGAGGAGTGTTGTGGTGCTGTCAATTTGGTGTGAAGTCGCTGGAGTTGGGAGAAATACTCGCCGGAAGTTTCACCGGAAAATTTCCAAAACCTCCATTAAGCTTCGAAGTAAGCCCCTAGATATATCTAATGACTAGAATGTTCATATAGGTCGTTTCTACGTTCATAAATGGTCATTTGGTTGAGTTTTGTGTTTGACATGCTTGAAGAACTAAGAATCATAAACCATGAAATTGATGTTAAAATTATGAATTAATGATGCTAAAATGATCCATTAACCTTGGAGAACATTTTTATATACCTTAATTGAAGTTTGGTGAGTAAAAGTGACATTTCCGCAAGTTGGCTCGAGGTAGAAGACGATGGATAATCGATTATCAACTTGAAAATCGATTATTCATCGTTCTGTAGATTTTTGTAACAAAGCTGAGCAACAGTCGATTATCAGAATGTGATAATCGACTGTCAGCCCTCTCTGAAGTTTGATAATCGATTATCAGAGTGTGATAATCGATTATCAGCCCATTCTGAACATCAGACAGTAGATTATCAGAAGTGACAGTAGACTGTCTCCCTACACTATTGAAGAAAATGAAGCTAATAACTAATAATTGAATTTCCTATCATATGTTAATCAATTTTTATTTAGAAAACATGATTTTTGAGTTATGGAATCCTATATTTTGATACCAAACCATTATGATTAATAAAAGGATGATTTCTTGGAATAAAGATGGTGTTTTAACAACTAAAATGGATCTTATGTGATGCATGACGGTAAGCTAGGGTGTTAACACTCGATGCTAGGCCGCTGATTGTTATTAGATTGTTCATTTGATGAATATTATGGATTATTAAATGATTGTTGAACTAAGAATATGAATTGATGAATAATGTTGTTAAGGATATCTAGAAGAACTCTAAAGATATACCCACTTGTATAATGATGATGATTATTAAGGATATCTAGAAGAACTCTAAGATATACCTCCTTGACCAATTCATATTTCGGGGTTAAAACGTACGTACGGGATCCAGACCGGATATCACCCACCCGACAAATCATTGTTCGGTTGGTACGTAATCCACATGACTCATAGGGTGGATTATCGATTCTTGTGTTCTGCATTAAACTATTTATAGTTTAAGGGCCTGGTTAGAAATGTTGCCTTAGACTAGGAATAGCTAAGAGCTTGTTATAAAATGATTTGGCCTTAGATTAAGAATAATTTAAAAGCATGGTTGAGATATTGAATATCAAATGACTTGGAATAAAATATTGAGAATATCATGAATGTTTGAATCATATATTGTGTGCATGATATCAAATGGTTGATTATGAATTGAGATTCAATTTATTTGGATGTTCGACACTTTAGATATGCTTACTCAGCTTCACCGCTGAGCGTGTAGTGTGTTTTATTTGCTACACGCAGGTAAACAGAAAGATTAATGTGATCCTGGCGGCAGATGGGGCGAGATTGTCAGGATGGATGTGACAAGTTTTGAAATAATTTATGATATGTCAATATTAAATTCGCTTCCGCAATATTGTTAAATACTCCGTACTGTATATGTTATGAAAAATATTATTGAGATTTATAAAGTGTGTTTGAAAAGTTTTAAATTTTACGATTTCCAAGTTAAATACTTTAGTCCGAATGGGGCTGCAGACCTAGACGGATTAGGGTGTTACACATCGTCACTCTCACATGGCTTCCACTTCCAAAAATCCCTTTAAGAAGTTCAAGAAATTCATCCTCAAGACCGTAGTGGCTCCGATGAGGAAACTTCAAGAAAGCCTCGATGACCTCTCGGATCGGATGAAGAAGATGGAGGACCGTGAGAATCGCCAAAAGCAAAACGAGGATCCTGCTTCTAGACGCCGCTAAGTGTTGAGCATTTAACAATATTGATCAAACATTATGTATTTTGCCTAAGTTTTAAAACTCTTTGTCATGTTTATGTTTCAAACTCTCATTCCTTTGTTATGCTTATGCTTATGATTTGCTTGCTTATGGTTTGATTATGTTTGATTTTCTAATTGTTGCCGTGATGAATGCATATGTGTTGAAACTCATGTTTTTGGTACCCCGCCTTTTTGAATGTTTCCAAAAGGGGGAGAAATATTAGGCTTTCATATGCATATATTTAGGGGGAGTTTTTGTCAAAATATCACGTGCATCAACTGAGGGGGAGTTTTAAAATCAATATATGCTTTTCACGATATGTTTTTGTGTTTGATTATTATATTCGAAAGCCTTATTTATCAACATCAAAAAGGGGGAGATTGTTGGCCTTGAATGCCGTACCCCGCAACTGTTTTGATATGCCAAATAAGTCTTCCAAATGCTACTAACATCATTTGCAGGAAGAAACCAAACGCCAAACCTCTATTAGCTTGTTTAGCATCACCAAGATATACTCCTACGAGTTTAGAAATTATTGTGTAAAGGTAATGATATATTTTAATGATTTACTTATGCCCTTTCACTCAAAAATTAATTTTAAAATTATATTTTGAAAACGGAACACGAAAAACGAGTTTTGGAAAATTTACACAGGCCTAACGTTACCAGGCTACCGTGTACACGGCACCAGGGTACCGCCGGTAGCCAAGTGAACGTATCGCTGTACGTTTCACCCAAGTGTTACATAGTACCCCCCTACCGTGTAATGGTACCTGGGTACCGACGGTAGGCATAGACGGTTGGCCCAACCCGTCCTAAACAAGTACCGCCAGAGGCGAACCAAACTTTAGGCATACACGGTACCCCCAAATGGTAGGCTATACCGTGGGTCACGGTACCTAGGTACCGGACGGTATTGACCCTACCGTGAAGGGTACCAGATCCGTTGTAATCACTGTAGCAAATTTCTAATTTAAATTCAAAGGCATTTAATGTTAAAAACTCAAATTTTAACATTCCAAACTCCTATATAAACCCCCTCTAAGTCTCATTTTATTCACAACAACTTCCCAATTAAATCTAAAGCCTCTTTCTCTAATCTTGAGTGTTCCAAAAGCTTTGTTCTTGTTTTTCATACTCTTTTGACTATAAAGCTTTCATTATTTTTATACACTCACACACAAGGGCATTTGTGCTTCATTATTTTATATCTTGCCTATAGGCTTTTGTTGTTGTTGATTTAATCTTTTGTTCTTCTCCTACCCAATTCATATTTGTTATCATTTTGGTAGAGAAGCAACACCAATCTTTTATTGATTTGTATAAGGTGTGGATAGCGTTTAAATCCTCATTGTAAGGTTGAAGATAGCCTTAAAATCTTCGGTTGTAAACGGTTGAGATAGCCGTATTAAAATCTCATTTGCTTATTGCCAAGGGTTGTTTGCCAAACCTCGTTTGAGTCTTCTTAGTGAAGCCAAACAAGTTAGTGGAGGTTAAATCCTTGAGGAGGAGCCTCGAGGTACTGGAGTAGGGAATTCCCGAACCAGTATAAAATCGCTTGTGTTGTATTTTTATCTTTTATACTTTTCTTGCTCCTTTTCCGCTACTACTTTGCGCATAAGTTTCTGTTTTTACGAAAAACTTGCAAACACCCTAATTCACCCCTCTCTTAGGGTGTAAACCGACTTTCACCGTTCAATACAAGGTAATCCCGGTTAACCTATCGTTTTTAGCATTTTAATCTTCCAATCGTTTGTATTTCCAATCTGTATCTCAGTTTAATTGTTGATTGAATTGCATCATAGGCTCTGCTTTAGTATGTACGGGTGGTTTGCCATCTCAACTGATTAGTGATACGTGAGGACCACCAGCCAAGGAACATAAGATTAATGGACATGCAAATATGCAAAATGTTACATCCAGAGCATAGGCTGCAAAACTCTGCCTGGGATGGGTTGATTCCTAACCCCTCGCAAATGGTCGGTTCGAATCCATATAATGGAACGAGTAACGGTGATACAGGTTACCCATATCACATGATACATGACTTTACAATGTTCCCAACTTCTAATGGACTTTGAAGTGTACTCACAAGTATCACCCCAAACTTGTTGTAAAGAATGATTGTACCTTTCTGTGCTCACAGTTTTATTATTACAAAAGGGGAAGCAAAAGAAAAAAAGAAAAAAGAGGCCATATTAGATCATAGTGGACATGCATTACAATATTTAAGTTGTATAAGGCATTGTTTCGTTGTGTTATTTTATTCTTAAATAAAGTCAAAAATGTCCCATTCAAAAAGCATTAATTATTGTTATGAACTAGCTAGTATTAATTCTTCCTAGAAATATAGAGTTTTATTTTTTTTAATATTTGCATTTTCAGATAGATTTTGGTCTCTATTACAAATAATTCCAAGTGACATGCTTGACCGGCTTTATACAAATGAGAGACTGAATTCCGTCTCTTTTCAAAGCTGTCTCAGATCATTTCCGTCCCAAATGAAAAGAGACGGAATATTTTCGTCCTGAATGAAAAGAGACGAAATAAATGGGACTGATGAATTGGTCTCTATTTTGTCTCACTTTTGAGACCATTACGAGACAAAACTGCCGTCTCTTTTCAACATGCATTCTTGTAGTGTATAGATAACCGTGGAAAAAAACGGTGTGACACACACTACTAGTAATACATTACAGTTTCTCAAAACTTTAAAAATAGTTCTAGGCTTAATAGTCCTACTACTGCATAAAAAGGGTATTCTTAATTTATTATAGACAACTTGTAATAGATTACGGTTTCTATGAATTTAAAAAAAAGTTCTACGCTATATAAATATACTGCTGTTACAAGGAGTCTTCTATTCTTATAATAAACAACTATGCAAAACAAAAGCATATGAAACATACAACTTACAATAGAATACTATTTTTTCTAAGTTTAAAAACAGTTATAAACTGAAAAACCAGACTACTGTTTAGAAATAGTATTCTTAATAAATTTTTGACAACTGTGGCAACAAAAACTGTATTTTTAGATGAAACGGACTACTAATAAAAGATTACCGTTTTTCACAACTTTAAAAACAGTTCTACCCTTAGTTCATAGACTACTATTACAAAAGAGTCTTCTATTCCCATTAGAATCAACAGTGGCAAAAAAACCATATGAAACAAACAACTAGCGATAGATAACTGTTTCTAATAAGATTAAAACCAGTTCTAGACTAGAACACAAGACTACTGCTTAAATATAGTGTTCTTAACTTGTTGTTTACAACTGTTCTAACAAAATCTGTATTTTGAACTGACACAGACAACTAGTGATAGATTAACGTTTCTCGAAACTTTCAAAATAGTTTTAAAGCATAATATCTAGACTACTGTTCAGTAGCCAAGAAAAACTCACAGTAGTCTGTTTTTTTTAAACTACTGTGTTTCCATAAATAGTAGTTAATCAACAGTCGTCTGATACTGTTTTTGGCATAGTGAGAGGACTAGAGGTCACCGGAGTTGGTAGTTATCGTCGCCGGAAGTCTCGCCAGAAAATCTTCAAAACCTTCGAGGTTAGCCCATAGATATATCTAGTGACTAGAATGTTCGTATAGATCGTTTCTACGTTCATAAACGGTGGTTTGGTTGAGTTTTATGTTTGACATGTTTGAAAAACTAAGAATCTTAAACCTTGAATTTGATGTTAAAACTACGAATTAATGACTCTAAAATGATTTCTGAACATTGGAGAGCATTTTTATATAATTTAATCGAAGTTTGGTGATTAAAAATGATAATGTTAAAACTGACCAGAGAGGAAGAAGATGATGAACAGTGGCCGAAAATCGATTATTTACTTACTAAAAATCGATTAGAATTTTATTCGGTCCGAAGTCAGTACCATTTAATCGATTATTTATATTGTAAAAATTGATTATTATGAATTAATTGATTATTTAAATTGTAAAAATCGATTATTATGAATTAATGGATTATTTAAATTGTAAAAATAGATTTTTATGAATTAATCGATTTTTTTTATTGTAAAAATCGATTATAATGAATTAATTGATTATTTAAATTGTAAAAATCGATTATAATGAATTAATTGATTATTTAAATTGTAAAAATCGATTATTATGAATTAATGGATTATTTAAATTTATATAAATCAATTTTTATAAATTAATTGATTATTTTAAATTATTTTCCTCAATTCCAGATCGTGCTACGAAAATGTTCCTGAAAATATGCTCTAAAATCCTATTTTTGATACCAATTAATTATGAACAATATAAATATGATTTTGTATAATAAAAATGATGTTTTTGGCATATAAAATATTATGTGATGCATGACGGTAAGTTCGGGTGTTAACACTTGAGACTAGGCCGTTGTTTGTTATCAAATGTTATGTTGATTGATGATTATGATGAATGATTATTATCATGATTATGACTTGATGAAACTACTCATTAAAATGATTATTGAAGATTAAATTATGAATTGAAATGAATATGTTGATTATTATGAAATGATTTGAATTGTAAGGATATCTAGAAGAACTCTAAGATATTCCTAGTTTGACGTTGGTTTCTAAGACTATCTACAAGACCTCTAAGATGGCTTAGAAATAGGCCTTGCGGGTATAATTATGAATATTCGGTGGCCTGGGTTAATACATACGTACGGGATCTACAAACCAAACTAGAGGAACTCGTTTGGGGATACCACCCAACTCGACAGTGAGCATTCCGCTGTTTGGTTTCTGGATGACCTTAAGCGAAGGTAAGTTTAAGATTTTGAAAACCTCTTTTTGAAAATTTGTATCTTAAACTAGGCCTAGCTTAAGGGTTAGTTAAGAGTACCTTAAACTCGAATATAGTTTAAATATCTTAAACTAGAATTCGTTTAAGAGTTGGTAAACATCAAATAGATTGGCCTTAGACTAAGAATAGTTTAAGGATATTGTTGAATGAAGATGTTGAATGTTGAATATGAATATTGAATGACGAATGTTGCATATTGATTATTGTATATTTGAACTGAACACTTTGTGCATGATATCAAATGATTTGATTATGAATTTGGATTCAATTTATATGGATGTTCGACGCATTAAATGTGCTTACTCAGCTTTACCGCTGAGTGTGTTGTATGTTTTATTTGCTACACGCAGGTTAATAGAAAGATTGATGTGACGTGATTCTGGAGGCAGACGGAGGCGAGATTTTCGGAATGGATGTGATGGTTTTGAATTAAAGAACATATATAAATTATGTTTGTAATTATGATTTGTTAAGCTTCCGCAATATTGAAAACTTCGCACTGTATATGTTATGAAAAATATTATCGTGATAAATAAGTGTTTGAAAAGTTTTAAATTTTACGATTACCAAGTTAATATTTTAGTCCAAAAAGGGCTGCAGACCTGGACGGATTAGGGTGTTACATTTTGGTATCGGAGCAAATGGTTTTAAACCCGATCTTCGAATCGAAATTTGATTTTAAAAAAAATAATAAAATAAAATGTCAATCACATCCACGACTCTCGCATCTCTCTGCTCCAGGAAAGGTATGAGAATTTACTTGGTAAATATTGACTGTGTTAAATTCTCATTTGATAACAATTGTTAGTAGTGAAATTATATCGAGCATAGACTCAAGTTGAATTTTCGTATTCAGGGAAGAAACGAAAGGATAAAAAAAATGTATAAACCTCTGATACGTTATCAACGTACGCATCACATCGTGAATGACAAAGTTGATCTGTACCGGAAAAGTCGCATGGAAGTGAGATGAACCTGAAAAACGATTCGTGTTGATATATGTTGAACAACATTTGTGAAGCCGGTGTCAAAGATCCTCATGTGGCCTCAACGCAAACCAATCGTTGACGCAAACGAAAACGTTTAGAATTAATAAACCCTATCGTTTCTTCCAATCTCTCTTGATTGTTTTCAATCGTCGCAACTGTTATATACCCTCGTGATATCTATTATAAACGCACCTACGCAAATAAGGAATCCTAATAAAGAAATTCCTACTATTTGTAGAATGAGTCAAGAAACTACGCGCGGACAAGATAACTAAGTGCAAAACAATGGAAACACAATGGTTAATTTTGAAATATCGAATTTCACTCTTGTTGTTTGAAAAGAACCAGACAATCAAAACATCTACCAAGATATTGACGGTCACTCCAATGCTTATTCAAGTATCAAACCCGATATTAAGGGAAAGAAGCCCTTGACTGGAACTTGTAGTGCCCCACCCTCAAAAAGAAGAAAACCTTTGTCAACTCAAAACAAATTAAGAGTGTGGAAACTGTTGAAACACGGGCTTGTCACGTTTTCGTACTAAAGTCGTGTTCGTTTTTGTAACAGGTTTTGATAATGCCAAACCGCCGTGATCAAGATAAGACATTGAATATACAAGGCGAAGAACGAAGATAAGAACAAGAGCTATACGAAGACCAAGAACGAAGACCGTAGTCTTAGTGTCGTTGAGTCGGTCTCATTTGTGATCAAGACCGACCCAATCTTTACACCTTGGCTCTTTAGGCTAAAATCTTTTCATTGCATTTCTTACATCATAAAAATGTTTTTCAAACATGTTTAAGTCAACAAAAACACTTGGTGATCGCCCAAACCAAAAACCAAGCCATCCGGCGTTCGGCCTTCAGAAACCGGAGTTCGGCTTTCGGTTATCGGCGTTGGTTTTTGGGGTCCGAACCAACCAAGTGATTTTAAACTTTTTATGACTGGTTTTTACTTCTTGGCATGTTTAAACAGTTCTCCAACAAAAACACTTTGAAAACCACCTTTCGTTTTTGGTCGTTTGGCAAAAACCACGCAAAACGACATAAACTCGGCTAACCATGGTTTTTACTCAAATGACGTGGTTTTTAAAGTGTCTCACTTGATTTCTTAGCCAAATACATCAAATAAGTGTTTTAAACACTTGGTTTTTATTTTGGAGAAATTTGGATTTTTCGGTCGGTTTTTGCATCAGTTTGCTAGGCCGTGGTTAAGGCAAAAACCATAGGTTTTTGGCTAACCACCCACCCAGTGATGGGAAGAACATACCATCGATAGGTAAGCGGCCCCTTAGCCAAACGAACTTCTAGAACCATGCCAAACAGCGATGGGAGGTTCTACCCATCGCTGTTAAAGCCTTGGTCCAACATCAACACAAGGCAGAACGACCTTACCCAGCGATGGGAACTTTACCCCATCGATGGGAACCCAGCGATGGTAAGGATAAACCATCGATGGGAAGGCATGACCGTTGGAAGTCATTTAAGGTTGATTCTTTCCTTGTTTGGAAGTCAACCTCCCACCCAGCGATGGGAAGCTTGTACCCATCGATGGGTAGGTAACCGTTGGCTTCAAAACTAAAGGAAAAATTGGCTTACCAGCGATGGGTAAGTTCAAAGTATCGATGGGAAGCCAATATCCTGCAGATCCCAAATTTATTCAATCCCATAAATCAAGCCGATCACCCTTTTAATGCATTGGTCTGTTGGAGCCTATTTTGGCACTATAAAAAGGGGTGTTTGGGTCTGGTTTTCTCATCATTTCACTTCACAATATTCATATTATCATTGAATTCAAACAACATAATTTTTCATAGCTTTCTAGAGCCAATTTGTGAAGTTTGAGTTGTTCTTGAGCGTATATAGTTTACTCAACATCTACTCTAAAAGAGAGCCTTGTTCTTGAGTGTCTTAGTGTTGTATACACGTTAAGGGAAGCTTGTTTCCCTTGGTTGTACGAAAGAAAGGTATTTTCCTTCGGGTTGAAGTCTTGGAGTGCGGTATCTCCGAGCAAGTGTTGTTGAGGCTCGTGGGACTCGAGTTCTCAGGTTGTAACGGTTTGTTAAGCACCCGTAAGCTTAACGGAAGTAGTGTAGCTCGAGAGAGTCTCTCGGGAGGCTGGATTAGCCACAAGTTGTGGTGAACCAGGGTAAATCTTGGTGTGCTCCCTTTACGCTTTCTACGCTCTTTATCTTTCACGTCCTTAATTTTTTATTCCTGCGATTTCTACGATCAAACGCTATTCACCCCCCCTCTAGCGTTGGTCACTTATTCTAACAGAAACATCCAAAGTGTAACACTTGTAGAAGACATCACCCAGGAGAATGTTGGATGACACAAGGATTATGTATAGGTTGTGGTAAATTTGGGCATTTCCGAAAGGAATGTCCTACAAACTCTTGGAAAACCAATGCCGATGGCCCTGTTCAAAATCAGTCTACCTCAGTCCGACTTGCACCAACAGGAAACAACCCACAAACAAAATCATGCAGTGAAAGACCACATTGAAGAAAACTCTAGTGTCTTCATTTATATATTTCCTTATTTGTTAATTTATAAAATTATCCATGTACTGATGTAACGCCCTCAAACCAGCCTAGTTTTAAATAAATAAATATTATTTATTTATTGAGACTCATTATTTTAAATTAATAAATAATGAGATTTCGATCCATTCAAATGATTTCCAAGGCTAATGTATTTTAATTATTATTAAAGATGTTTTACTAACGGGTCTCTCGACATTAATTAAGTAAATAAATTAATTAATGATTGGGATGGATCCAGAAGTTTGGAAATAAAGTTTTTAGAAAAATATTTTGAAGATATCATAAATTTAGTTTTGACTGTTTATTTCCGAAAATGCAAACGGTTTTCAATTCGGACAAGTTCGGGGGGGAAAGCGTGTACCGTTCATGTCAGATTTTTACATAACGGAGTAGATAAATATTTGTAACCCCCATGCCCCCTAGTTCGGCCCCCTCCACGTCCATCATGGTTCATTCATTAGCTCTTTCAATCCACCATTTACACAATATAATAAACCTCTCATCACTCCCCATTCTCATCATTTTCCAATTGTAACCCCCATTGTTAATTCCTCATCAAGTCTCCATCATCACCATCCAACTTCCTCCTTCCCTTGTTCGGCCAGGGCAGCAGCCCAGGGAGGTTTCCGACGAAGCTCCGGTGGGTGCACGCTTGAGGGAGAAGAAGAAGAAGAAGCATAGCTAGGCCGTTCGTGCGAAGCGTAGTCAACGCTCCTCGTCATCTTCGTAGTTTCAACACATCGTTTAGAGCTGAGTAGTTGTCCCCTCTAATTCTAGAACATTTAGTTATAATCTATGTCGTTATATTCATAGGAATATCGTACGCAACCTACGTAATATCTACGCATGTTCGTAGGTTAGCCATCAAAACGTTCACTACGTAAAAATCGTATATATTGGCCTAGGAATCACTAGGAATATATTCATCAATGTTTACATTATTGTTCTAAAAAGAATCAAGGTGTTAAGTTTGCAAAATGGACCAAAACGTAGCCAAGGACAATGGACTATCCTCTGGACGGTTGATCGCCGCTATGGACGGTGGACCGTACCCTCGGCCAGTCCGACGGTCACGACCGGGACGGTCGACCGTCAGCCGCGATGGAAGACCTAGGTGGACCATCAGTAACCCAGAACCAGACCGTTCCTCGGGCAGAATTTCGGGCAGTTTGTAGAATGAGTTCCATTGACCATGTAACGCCCCAAAACATACCCAAGAATTATTAATAGATAATTATTAAAATTAATCAAATTTGTTTTGATTAAAATAAATTGTTGTTGGGCTTTGGACCGATAAGAAAAATGCTTAGATGTCCAATATCACAATCTAGATAAATCTCATAAAGATAAATCCAATATGTTAACTATTTGTATTGTCTTGATTGGGAACCTGAGTACAGACCCAAATCAAAAATAAATGAAGAAATCATTTAAGAAATGAACTTTAAAATGATTTATTTAAATAAATCATGAGATTAAATAATATGAATTTAGTATGAAAACCGGTTGCTTAGAGGCCTTTCGAGGGGATGAAGGGCCAGCTGAGGGTTGCTGGGAGGAATCCAGTTCTCCCCCTGCAACAGCAGCTTGACCAGGTCACTCCGACGAGTTAGTGCGACTTTCGTTAGTCCACTTCTCCAAACTTGTGTAGTATGCTGCTTCATGCTCCAAAAGGGGCATATGCTCATCGTACACGCTCATCCAACTTGCGTAATGCCGCTCATAGGAAGGCGGTTGGCCAAAAGTGCCCTGGATGCCGCGCGAAAGTTGTCATAAGGGTTTGGTAGAATGGGCGGCGGTTTCACCGTAGGCCACTGCTGGCGAGGAAGAGAGCGGCAAAACTCGTAGGGATCTAGCCCTCCCCAGTCGTTGGAATTAACAGACTTTGGGGAAGAGGCAGATTCCGACGGAGAAGGAGAATGACCATCGGAAAGATTCATGGAAATGGGAGTAGGGGTGTTCATCGGTACAGGACCAGACCGAAGACCGAAATTGGAAAAATATAGGACCGAGGAACGGACCTATTCACTGTCGGTCTTGGACTGGTCTGGACTGAAATCTCTTAGACCGAACCGAAATAGACTCATAAGACCGAATTTTTTTCAATTTAATTTTTTAAATCTAATTAGAACTGAGTTATAGATGTAGAATGTCAGGAAAGGATACTTAGCCTGAGCTGGTACAGTAGGAAGCCCAAAACATAATGTAAAACCCAGTTTCCTTATTTAGAACTTTGTTTAAATAGATATAATAAAACGGAGTAACCAATTAACCATGCCCTAAACTCCCCTAAAGCTATAAAACAAGAGTTGACTTCACAGCAAAAGCAATACTACTTTACAGAGAAGGAGACGAGGGAGACGACGAGTAGCGACTGCAAAAGGGCAAATCTGCGATCGGCAATTGAGTTTTTTGAGGCAAGGGAGTCACCTTGTCGACGCTGGGCAGTGGGCTCGAGTGTACGATTGATGAGTGATGATTGCGACATGGCGAATCTACGATCGCTGATTCCTCTCTCAGGCTGTCGAACAACACACGCAGTGAGGCTGAGGCACACCACAAGCAGCACAGGGTCATAGTCTCACAGACTCACAGGAAGGTCTTTACGGATAAGGGGGCATCTGAGTGGTGATTTTTTAACGAAACATATAAAAGAAACATATAAAATTAGAAAGGGAGGTTATCAGTCTTTTTAGGTCTGGACCGATTAGAAATCGGGTCTTGACCGGACCGGACCGAAACCTGAAATTAAAAATACTTCGGATCGAAGACCGACCCAAAATCCTATAAGTTCGGGTTTGGTCTGGACCGATCGGTCCGGTTCGGTCGGTTTCTCTGGTCCAGACCTATAAATGAACACCCCTAAATGAGAGCTTCTCCAGACATGGTGGAAGACAATCACAAAATATTGGAAAAAGGACTTGTGATGGAAGAAGAAAATGGAGTAAAGGGGGGCTTATAAAGAGTCCAAGGTGGAAAGACCGAAGAGATGGCCAAGTCCCAAGGCAGCGGAATCGATAAAGTTGCATCGAGCAGCGAAACGGCCCAATCAACTACCCGAAGCAATGCAATTGGTCAGTTGGGCGGCGCGTCAACAAGTCATTAAGTTGGGCTCTTCGTACAAGTGGGTTAGAAAAAGAGGATTGGGCCCAGTGTGGGGCGTGTTCCTAGTTCAAGACGGACCAAGACAAAAAAGAACACAATAGCGAAGTCCAAAACAGATAAAGCTATGGTAACAGTTAGAAACAAAAAAAATAACAAGTGTGCACGCGCAATATCAGCAGACAAAACATGCAAGTAACTGAATGTTTTTACAAGTCTGGAAACAATAGTACAAGTGAAGGAGGAAGAAAGGGTTGATCACACGCTCGAACTGGTACCCTCTCCCGCCTTAGTCGCCGAAGAGCTGATCCTCATTTCCTGGTCACCCTGCCCATCTTGGTCGCCAGGGGTGGTCCTCTTATCCTCTCCTTCAGAGTCATCTAGATCCTCTTCCTCCATATAGGGGGGTGGGATAGAACTCGGTAACAGTGTCACAAGGTGGAGGAAGGCCAATGTTAGGAAGAGAAGTCCCTTTGGGGAGCAGAGCTAGCTTGCTACGGAAGACCTGCTGGATCCAGAAGAGTCCACGGCGAAATGCCTTCTTCGCCTCCCCGACCATCCCGTCAGTCCCGGGCTTGGTCAGGATCCACTAAAGGACCAGCTTGTCCATTCGCTCCATGGAGACCGCGACGAACTCGGAAGAAGCTTTGAAGGCCTCGATGGCCTCCTCCAAGCAACGGGCCTGGTCGCCCTTCTTAGCTTCCAACTGGCGAACCAGTTCAACCTTCTCTCCTTCTAGTTCGACCACACGAGCAGAGGTGGATCCCACTTCGGAGGACAACGAGGATTTCTCCTCCTCCAGTCGGGCAGAGTGACTCTTCTCACCCAACAACTCCTCCGCAAGGTCAGAGCTGCGTTTCTTCTCTTCCAATAGCTCCCTCGTTAGACGACCAACCTCGTCCTGCAGCTTCCTCTCCTCAGCCTCGGCCCTCTGCTTCACTTCATCCAGAGCGGATTAGTGGTCCTCCTCTCGGCCCGCAATCTCGATCATCCTGAGAGAGGCCTGTATCGAAGTGTGAAGGACCAAAAGTATATGACAGAGCATGGGACAATAAGGGAAAGGAGATGGAAGGAAAAGAACGGTCGGGGCGGATAGCTAATCAAGTTTTAGCAGGACCATGTTGGCAAGATCCCTGAAAGAACTAGCCAAGATGCGAGCCCGATCATGGGCCAGAAGAACGATGGAGGTCTCTAGCTAGACATCCCCCAGTCCTGGAGATGAAGGGGGGAATGCTAAACTTCGTCGAGCCACCCTCATACGTCAGTGCAGGTGGGGAGGGAGGTCGCTCAAAAAGGGCTCTCGAGGACGACCTGACCAGGTCGCTCTCATGAATCGAGGTTCGCAGTGGAGAGTTGGTCGCCACCGCCCCTGTCTCCGGGGTCGCCTCATCTTGGTCCCCTAGCTCAATTACCACCTAATCGAGCTAGAAACGGTCCTCATGGCTTGAGGATGGACGCTTCCCCCTACCCTGGGGGGCTGTGTCTCTCTTCCTCTTCTTTCCTCCCACGAGATGGCCCAGCAGCAGATCTTCCTCCATCTCGTCTCCTAATCCCTCCTGCTCAACTGGGAACGAATGAAATAGTTAGTATACTAAGGACACTGTTGAACTACCTAACTAAAAAGTGAAAGGATTTACCAAAGGGACCATAGTCGGTGCTCCTCCCGTGGAGATCGCTCAACAAGTCAGGCTGGTGGCGAAGTTCATCCCTAATGAACTCAAACCCAAGCTCGGCAAGGGACTCCTTGGTCACCACCGACCTGATCTTGATGGCTTCCTTGCCGTAGAGCTTTCTGGTGATGGAGAGGAGTGTAGCGTTTGGCTTGGGAGGTGTAACGCGGCAGAAGGATGGGTGCCCAAAATCCGTGAAAGGAGATTTGGGCCCCGTGGAAACAAAAACAAAATAGGGCTTCCAATCCTTGGTCGATCTCTTCTTGTCTCTAGAAAAAAGCTTACTCGACCGCTGGGAGAAACTGGCATAGGAAGCCCAATCCCCAGGTGTAACACCCTAATCCGTCCAGGTCTGCAGCCCCTTTCAAACTAAAGTATTGATTTGGTAATCGTGATAATTTAAAACATTACAAACATTTTTATTTATAAATAATATTCCATACATAATTGTAGAGAAATACGGAGTGTTTAAATAAAATGCGGAAGCGACTTTAAAATTTGTCTCATAACAACATAATTATTTATTTCATTCAATAATCTACCACGACTGTCTCGCCCCTTCTGCTGCCAGGAATCAGCCAATCATTCATTCTGCCTACCTGCGTGTAGCAAATAAAACACACTACACGCTCAGCGGTGAAGCTGAGTAAGCATATCTAAAGCGTCGAACATCCACATAAATTGAATCTCAATTCACAATCAATCATTTGATATCATGCACACAATATATGGTTCAACCATTCATAATATTTTCCATATTTTATTCCAAGTCATTTGATATTCAATATATCAATAATGCTCTTAAATTATTCTTAATCTAAGGCCAAATCATTTCATAACAACTCTTAACTTCTCCGAGTCTAAGGCAACATTTCTAACCAGGCCGTTAAACTATAAATAGTTTAATGCAGAACACAAGAATCGATAATCCACCCTATGAGTCATGTGGATTACGTACCAACCGAACAATGATTTGTCGGGTGGGTGATATCCGGTCTGGATCCCGTACGTACGTTTTAACCCGAAATATGAATTGGTCAAGTAGGTATATATCTTAGAGTTCTTCTAGATATCCTTAACAATACGATTCATTAATTCATTATTTTTACTTTAACAATTCATGATCATCATTCAAAACGTTCATCATCATTAATTCATTATAATCAATAATCAAACAATCGTCATAATGCATAATAACAAATAGCGGCCTAGTCTCGAGTGTTAACACCCGAACTTACCGTCATGCATCACATAATGTTTATATGTCACAAACATCATTTTTATTGTACAAAATCATATTTATATGGTTTATAATTAATTGGTAACAAAATAGGATTTTAGAGCATATTTTCAATAATATTTTCAGAACAGGATCTGTACTTGAGGAAAATTGATTTTTATTTTTTTAAAATAATCAATTAATACCTAAAAATAGATTTTTATATTTTAAATAATCAATTAAATGCTAAAAATCGATTTTTATATTTTAAATAATCAATTAAATGCTAAAAATCGATTTTTAAATTTTAAATAATCAATTAATGGCTAAAAATCGATTTTTATATTTTAAATAATCAATTAAATGCTAAAAATCGATTTTTAAATTTTAAATAATCAATTAATGGCTAAAAATCGATTTTTAGTTTCAAAATAATCGATTAATACTTTTTAAATCGATTTTTATATTTTAAATAATCGATTACATACTGACTTCGAACATCCTCTTCTGGACATAATTCTAATCGATTTTTTAGAAGTAAATAATCAATTTTCGGCTACTGTTCATCATCTTCTTCCTCTGGTCAGTTTCGAGTATTATCATTTTTAAACACCAAATTTCAATTAAATTATATAGAAATGTCCTCCCAGGTTCATAGATCATTTTAGAATCATTAAAACATATTTTTAACATCAAATTCAAGGTTTATGATTCTTGGTTCTTCAAACATGTCAAACACAAAACTCAACCAAATGACCATTTATGAGCGTAAAAACAACCTATATGAACATTCTAGTCATTAGATATATCTACGGGCTTACTTGAAGCGTAAGGGAGGTTTTGAAGATTTTCCGGCGAAACTTCCGGCGACTCTATCTCACTGCTCCGGCGACCTCACCAGCAAGGAACAATATAGAAGGAAGAATGAGTTGTTTTGGTGTTGAAATGAGGGAGTTGGGTTGTCCTTAAATAGCCCAGGGAAGAAGAAGAAGACATAGGTTTGCAGCTTCCGTGATTGAGCGACGAATTTGGAATCGGGGTAATTGAACAGGGCGCCGTTTGGTGTGTAGTCCCTGATTGGGACTAATTTTGGTCCCAAATGGGGTACACTTTTTGTTCCAACTTTCTCCAAATTGAAATCCGATTGAACCGTTGGGGTCAGACAGTCAAACTCTACATAATGATATAATTTTCATTATTTATTTGTTTTGGGTGTTTGACTTTGACAGAGTCAAAATTGGCTTAATTGACCTTTCTCATAAAAGGTTCTCTCATTTAATTCATATCAGTTATTCTCATAATTTATTTTAAGAAATCATTTCAATATTTACATTCTAAACAATTTCTTTATTTACTATTGATTTGGGTCTGACTCAGGTTCCAATCAAGACCACACTAATAGTCCACATACTGGATTTATCTCTATGACATTTATCCTAAATACGTTTATTGGATGTCAATACATATTTTATTTCGGCCCAAAGCCCAATAATAATTTATTTTAATCAAAACAAATTTGATTAATTTGAATAATAATTCATTAATAATTCTAGGGTATATTTTGGGGCGTTACATTTCTTCCCCCCCTTAAAGAAATTTCGTCCTCGAAATTCTTCTAAGGTCAAACGTTCAACATTTCGTAGTGATCTCACTTAATCATGACCGTGTCATGCTCAATGGGTTAAACCATATTTACGTCATTATCCATGTAATCTCAAACTGTCGATGTTATCAAACTCGTTCTTTCTTCAAGAGGTTAACAATCTTAGATTAAGCAAGGTATCCAACAATCCTTTTGCGGGTTCCCGTTCAAATTCAACATCCATAACTTAGGTTCTTTTGTAAGGTATAACATCGTATTTTGGAGCATATTTAACATATTTGCACATCACTTCGTTCATTCACAAGTCTCGATTGTACGTCATTACTCAACAACATTCCTTCTTTGATTGAAAGTTCTTCAATAGCCTTTGTAGTTTCGAATCATCACCTTCACGATAGGTATAGTTCGGGATTTAGAGTTTGTTTCAAAACATCTTCACATCGTTCACATAGTCCATCAATGACTCGTAAATAACATTAAATGGCTTTCATCGGTTCAGAATATGGGATTTGTCATCATTTATAAGGAAGTACTTTCGATTGATTGTACAGTAGCTTGTTATCATCGATTTACATCGAAACATTTCTTCATTCACTTCATGGTAGCGCTCATTTATCGTTTAATGAGTCTTCGTATTCATAGGTGATGACGTTTGAGTAGCGTCTCTTGTACGACTTGTCGTATTCAAACTTCTTCTATTAATTTGAAAACATATCTAGATATGATAGCGACATATTTGATATTAGCACTATGGCTGATCTCGTTTCGAGGGACGAAAAAAATATCTTCGGTATGTGATTCAATTCACGAATTCATAGAGTGAGGGATCTTTACTAGTTCTTACACCAACATTGCATATAGGTTCGGGATTTTCGCTTGAATGATTCATCTTTTTTGTGACGTCATTTCTTCTCTGGTTGTTGCATACACATTTCCTTGTCAGGGTTATAATGGAGTTTGCTTGGTCAATAAGATCATCGATAATGATCTTTAGAGATAACGTAATTGTACTGATTGTTTTGTGGTCCACAAAGAGAGGTTCAACATAATGTTCAAGTCAAGGTAGTTTTACTTTTGTGATCGAGTCACGTATTCCAAAAGGTATAGTTTTCAAAGATCGTATCATAAATCATCTTTTTGTTTAATGAAGAATCGTGGTTTTATTATTTTGATACAAAGAATGGAATTCAATCTTTTCAAGATTGATCAAGCGGGATGTTTCAAGGGTGTAGTTAACACATCAAGTTTGAGTAATTCAAGGATATGAGTCATAAGATATCAAGATAGCATTTGCAATTTACCGTTACTAATAGTAGGTTTTCTTCCTTCAATGTTTCACTCTTTGGAAGTTACTCAAGAGGTCGTTGTCTTAGGAAATAGCCGTTTTGACTTTTCGTCTCGGATTTGAACGTGTTTCAGCACAGCGAATCAAACTATTCAAGAGTCTCAATACGTCATATCTTCAGCATACTATAGTATTAGCGAGTACGTTCTCGTCTGCAAGTAATTTGAATCCATTTTACTGTACGTATTTTGGCTGGTGATAATTACTTTTCCATCAATGGTCAGGTTCTAGAGACTATATATATCACGATTATAGGGAGAGTATCTCACATTCTCACATTATGGAAGGAACTTCTCGAACACTTCCTTACACCATAAGATTCGTTGGTCTTCTTGGAAGTCATTCTCTTGGTAGAAATCCAAAGTTTATGGCTACTGCAATAGATTTAGGAAGAGAATTGATAAGGCGAAGAATTAGTCTTGCTTATGGAGGAGGAAACGTTGGCCTACAAGGAGCTGTTGCTTCAACAGTCTTTACCAATGGTGGTCTCGTTAGAGGTTTCATTTCTGGGTACATTGCAACACGACGGGTCTACGGACCTACATACGGCGTAGAGCACACAGTTTCTAGCAATTACTACAAATATTTTGAGATGAATCATGCCGTGGAAGCTTTCATCATTCTTCCCGGAGGAGTTGACACTATGGAAGGTTTGTTCACCTTGATCTCGTGGGCTTCTGAAGGGTTACACAATAGACCCATTGGTCTCTTGAACATTGATGGTTATTTCAGTAACCTAATCAAATTTCTAGATGATGCGGTGAGGCAGAACTTCATGTCTTTGAGTCAGAGGAAACTTTTCATTTCTTCTTTCTTTGTTGATGAGCTTTTAGACAAACTAGAGTTTGCTAAAGCTTTCCCGGGACCTGGGGTTAGTTATGATGAGTTTCTAAATCCTGGAAGACTAGACTTAGAATTGCATCTGTAACTTTCCTCTTGTAATCCAAGTTGTATCTTGTGTTGCAATGATATTATCCATAAATATTCTCCTAGGCTGTATGGCTAGTGCGAGCTACATTTTCTTCATTCTTTCAGTCTTTCACTGTTGGTGTGCCACGTCGTGATCTTTCATGTTAATAGCTAATACAAATGAGTCCATTTCAAAGTAAGGAGTAGTGATTCTTAATCGTCAATTTGTTCAAGTTTCCTAACAGAGAATAGTTAGTATCCTGACCGTAAGTCAATTTTAGAGAACACAATGGATCCTCTAAGATGATCAAATAAGTCATGATACAAAGTAAAGGATAAGGATTTGTTTAATTGACGATAGTTCATACAGAGTCTCGTCGATCCTTCTGTATTCGCGTATGAACAAAGTAGATATTCAAAGAGAAAACACTTGATCAAATGATTCTTTATTAAGGAATCCTTGAGTTTTCAATCTCAACGGAGGTTTATTCAACATGGAATTACATAGATATCAGATAGTGCAAATCCCGGATCAGTACATGGATAATTTTATAAATTATCAAATAAGGAAATATATTAATGACGACACCAGAGTTTTCTTCAACGCGGTCTTTCATTGCATACACACATGCATGATTTTGTTTGCGGGTTACTTCCTCCTGGTGCAAGTCGGGCTGAGGTAGACTGATTTTAAACAGGGCCATCATCATTGGTCTTCCAAGGGTTTGTAGGACATTCCTTTCGGAAATGCCGAGATTTACCACAACCTATACATAATCCTTGTGTCATCCAACATTCTCCTGGGTGATGTCTTCTACAAGTCTTACACTTTGGATGTTTCCACACTCTTAATTTGTTCTGAGTTGACAAAAGTTTTCTTCTTTTCGAGGGTGGGGCACTACAAGTTCCAGTCAAAGGCTTCTTTCCCTTAATATCGGGTTTGATACTTGAATACTCATTGGAGTGACCTTCAATATCTTGGTGGATGTTTTGATTGTCTGGTTCTTTTCGGACAACAAGAGTGAAATTCGATATTTCAATATGAACCGTTGTGTTTCCATTGTTTTGCACTTGGTTATCTTGTCCGCGCGCAGTTTCTTGACTCATTCTACAAATAGTTGGAATTTCTTTATTAGGATTCCTTATTTGCGTAGGTGCGTTGATAACAGATATCACGAGGGTATATAATAGTTGCGACGATTGAAAACAATCAAGAGAGATAGGAAGAAACGATAGGGTTTATTAATTCTAAACATTTTCGTTTGCGTCAACGATTGGTTCGCGTTGAGGCCACATGAGGATCTTTGACACCGGCTTCACAAATGTTGTTCAACATATATCAACACGAATCGTTCTTCAGGTTCATCTCACTTCCGTGCGACTTTTCTGGAACAGATCAACTTCGTCATTCACGATGCGATGCGTACGTTGATAATGTATCAGAGGTTTATACATTTTTTTTATTCTTTCGTTTCTTCACTGAATACGAAAATTCGACTTGAGTCTTTACTCGATATAATTTCAGTACTAACAATTGTTATCAAATGAGAATTTAACACAGTCAATATTTACCAAGTAAATTCTCATACCTTTCCTGGAGCAGAGAGATGCGAGAGTCGTGGATGTGATTGACAATATTTTTTTTACCCAAAATATATAATATATATTTTTAAATCAAACATTGATCCGAAGATCGTGTTTAAAACCATTTGCTCCGATACCAAATTGTAACACCCTAATCCGTCCAGGTCTGCAGCCCCTTTCGAACTAAAGTATTGATTTGGTAATCGTGATAATTTAAAACATTTCAAACATTTTTATTTATAAATAATATTCCATACATAATTGTAGAGAAATACGGAGTGTTTAAATAAAATGCGGAAGCGACTTTAAAATTTGTCTCATAACAACATAATTATTTATTTCATTCAATAATCTACCACGACTGTCTCGCCCCTTCTGCTGCCAGGAATCAGCCAATCATTCATTCTGCCTACCTGCGTGTAGCAAATAAAACACACTACACGCTCAGCGGTGAAGCTGAGTAAGCATATCTAAAGCGTCGAACATCCACATAAATTGAATCTCAATTCACAATCAACCATTTGATATCATGCACACAATATATGGTTCAACCATTCATAATATTTTCCATATTTTATTCCAAGTCATTTGATATTCAATATATCAATAATGCTCTTAAATTATTCTTAATCTAAGGCCAAATCATTTCATAACAACTCTTAACTTCTCCGAGTCTAAGGCAACATTTCTAACCAGGCCGTTAAACTATAAATAGTTTAATGCAGAACACAAGAATCGATAATCCACCCTATGAGTCATGTGGATTACGTACCAACCGAACAATGATTTGTCGGGTGGGTGATAACCGGTTTGGATCCGAAATATGAATTGGTCAAGTAGGTATATATCTTAGAGTTCTTCTAGATATCCTTAATAATCATCATCAATATACAAGTGGGTATATCTTAGAGTTGTTCTAGATATCCTTAACAATACGATTCATTAATTCATTATTTTTACTTTAAAAATTCATGATCATCATTCAAAACGTTCATCATCATTAATTCATTATAATCAATAATCAAACAATCGTCATAATGCATAATAACAAATAGCGGCCTAGTCTCGAGTGTTAACACCCGAACTTACCGTCATGCATCACATAATGTTTATATGTCACAAACATCATTTTTATTGTACAAAATCATATTTATATGGTTTATAATTAATTGGTAACAAAATAGGATTTTAGAGCATATTTTCAATAATATTTTCAGAACAGGATCTATACTTGAGGAAAATTGATTTTTATTTTTTTAAAATAATCAATTAATACCTAAAAATCGATTTTTATATTTAAAATAATCAATTAAATGCTAAAAATCGATTTTTATATTTTAAATAACCAATTAATTGCTAAAAATCGATTTTTATATTTTAAA
The DNA here is from genome assembly GCA_003260385.1 of Cuscuta australis. NCBI lineage: Eukaryota > Viridiplantae > Streptophyta > Magnoliopsida > Solanales > Convolvulaceae > Cuscuta > Cuscuta australis. The sequence continues at coordinate 657,993 of NQVE01000165.1, forward strand.
TAATCAATTAAATGCTAAAAATCGATTTTAAAATTTTAAATAATCAATTAATGGCTAAAAATCGATTTTTATATTTTAAATAATCAATTAATGGCTAAAAATCGATTTTTAAATTTTAAATAATCAATTAATGGCTAAAAATCGATTTTTATATTTTAAATAATCAATTAAATGCTAAAAATCGATTTTTAAATTTTAAATAATCAATTAATGGCTAAAAATCGATTTTTAGTTTCAAAATAATCGATTAATACTTTTTAAATCGATTTTTATATTTTAAATAATCGATTACATACTGACTTCGAACATCCTCTTCTGGACATAATTCTAATCGATTTTTTAGAAGTAAATAATCGATTTTCGGCTACTGTTCATCATCTTCTTCCTCTGGTCAGTTTCGAGTATTATCATTTTTAAACACCAAATTTCAATTAAATTATATAGAAATGTCCTCCCAGGTTCATAGATCATTTTAGAATCATTAAAACATATTTTTAACATCAAATTCAAGGTTCATGATTCTTGGTTCTTCAAACATGTCAAACACAAAACTCAACCAAATGACCATTTATGAACGTAAAAACAACCTATATGAACATTCTAGCCATTAGATATATCTACGGGCTTACTTGAAGCGTAAGGGAGGTTTTGAAGATTTTCCGGCGAAACTTCCGGCGACTCTATCTCACTGCTCCGGCGACCTCACACAAAGATGACAGCACCACTGCACTCTACTCTCAGCAAGGAACAATATAGAAGGAAGAATGAGTTGTTTTTGTGTTGAAATGAGGGAGTTGGGTTGTCCTTAAATAGCCCAGGGAAGAAGAAGAAGACACAGGTTTGCAGCTTCCATTATTGAGCGACGAATTTGGAATCGGCGTAATTGAACAGGGCGTCGTTTGGTGTGTAGTCCCTGATTGGGACTAATTTTGGTCCCAAATGGGGTACACTTTTTGTTCCAACTTTCTCCAAATTGAAATCTGATTGAACCGTTGGGGTCAGACAGTCAAACTCTACATAATGATATAATTTTCATTATTTATTTGTAACACTTTTTCCGATCATTTTTTTTTGGGTGTTTGACTTTGACAGAGTCAAAATTGGTTTAATTGACCTTTCTCATAAAAGGTTCTCTCATTTAATTCATATCAGTTATTCTCATAATTTATTTTAAGAAATCATTTCAATGTTTACATTCTAAACAATTTCTTTATTTACTATTGATTTGGGTCTGTACTCAGGTTCCAATCAAGACCACACTAATAGTCCACATAGTGGATTTATCTCTATGAGATTTATCCTAAATACGTTTATTGGATGTCAATACATATTTTATTTCGGCCCAAAGCCCAATAATAATTTATTTTAATCAAAACAAATTTGATTAATTTGAATAATAATTCATTAATAATTCTAGGGTATATTTTGGGCGTTATACCAGGCCTCTGGCCAGCTTTAAAGTAAATAGGAAATGATCGAGGGTGGGTTCCACCTTGGCTTCTTGACACTAAATCAAGTAACCGGCAATGTACCAGTGTGAATTTAGGACTAGTTGGCAAGGAAGGAGGTCCACACGTTGAGGAACTCCACCAACACAGAATGTAGAGGGAACCGTAGTCCCTTCTTCAAAGAAGCCAAGTGAACAGTGAAGAACCTTGGAGGGGCGTCCAGGGCAGTCTGAGTCCTGCTGGGCCGCCGGACTTCAATGGAGGGGCCGACCATGTCAGTGGCATCGACAACCCCTTGCTCAGAAAGTTGGCAATGGCATAGGGCCATGATATTCTCCTCTAACTCAACTCTAGGGCCCCGTAACGCCGGGGTCAAGGAGGGGAATTGTTTCTTCAGCCGGCGCAGCTTCTGGCCGGGCGCCACCGCTAACGGCAGCTGAGGCGAACTAGATTGGCCTTGATCTTGGCCAGAGGGGGTCGATTTGACCGGCTTGATGAGGGCTGGAAGGTGGGGAAGCCGAGTCTGGATCCGAGATAATCATGATAGCGAAGGGAGAACTAACCTGCAGATTGGGGAAAATGGGTCGGGTTGCAGCGAAAGAACAGGTTGTTGCAGGTAGAGACGAAAAGGGTGTCCCGCGAAGGTTTTTATCAAAGTGGAGTGGAAGGTGAAGCAGCGGGTCATGGTTGCATTTGAGGGAGATCGTGCCAACTGTCACGCGAAAACAAAGGAACGGATCTGATCTATTGAGGGGGCGCCCACGTGGACCTCGTAAACTCCATATCCCTCAACGCGACCCGTTTGAGGAATGAGAAGTTGGGGGCTTGTGATGGGCCGATACCCAACGGGCGGCCCAAACATCGCGCCTAAACGGCGCTGGGTCACTGGAGCGTGTGTGATGCGATTCCGGGCCGGTCCAAGAGCTTGGGCCTGGACTAGCCCAATGAAGAGACAGCTGGAAGAAGCCGACTCAGGGGAGGAAACTCAGCTGAAGACGGAGATATAGCCGAAGAAATGTGATCGCGCCATGGGTAGATGAGTCTCTCTGAATTGTGAACTATCATAATTACATAGAAAACATATATAAATAGAGAGGACCCGAATGGGGATCCTCAAGCTGAATCAAGCAAATAAACCTATGATTCTCGAGTTCTTGTTTAGTGTTAATTCTTTCGATCCTCCGTTCTAAGTCGGATCATTTGGTGGATTTATTGTCCATCACTACCACTTTTTGTGAGTTCTAGTGATTGATATAAGTTCAATATTTTTCTCCTTTTGTCATTATTGCATTTGTTGTAAGTTGTCGAATTGGTGCCAGATTGCTTAAAGAGACAATTAGAACTTTCTAAGGAACTTTATCGTGTGGCTCAAACACTCAACTCGCTCCACACTTTGACCGTGAGTTATGGGCCTCATGGCTGGTCATCCTCTGAGAGCTCATGTGAGAAGTCATTGTGTTGGCTCGAGGGGTTACTTTCGTGCTTTCTGACATGTGATAAGTTTCTTATTGGAGGCTATAGGAGATGGGGCATCATTCGCAAGATTACTCAGAAGATTTTGTGTTTTCCCCAAAATTTGAAATAGTTTTCATCAAATAAGGTGCCCACTAACACAACTACCAGCCCTTCATTGATTGAAAAAGATTCGTAACAAAGGCGAGTAAAGCTAGAGTAGCACATTTTTGGAAAAAAAAAATTTCTATATTTGCATCTGATGGGTATATCCTTATACCCGACCCAGACAACCGAAAGGGACAGGTCAAAATATGACCGGTCACTTTTATCAATTACCAAATGAAGTTAACTCTTCGATTGGGACGGGTCAAAAGTTGACCGGTCACTTCCACTAAAAAAGTGACCGGTCACATTTTGGGCGATAGAGAAAATATCATCTTATGCTACGAAGGACATTCTAGTAGACCAAAGAGACGGGTTGAGCGCAAGAAATGACCGGGTAACCTTTTAGAGAAGGTGACCGGTCATATCACTTTACTTGGCTAACATTGGTCCAGTCTCTTAGGCATGGTGAACCACGTCTGAGGTCAAGGGGACACCCCGCCGCTCATCCATCACGAGGCACACAGTGAAAAGGATGTTTGTCATTTTCCAGGGTTGATTGGATTGAGAATATCCATTTTAGTCTTTGATTGAACAGTGCTTTTTGGTTGTATTAGTAGCAAGTCCATGATTGTACAGTGCTTCCATTATCTATAGTGACCTTCCCACGAGATTCCTATTTTGTCCATGGATGAACAGGGGAAGGTCACAAATCCTCCTCTATAAATATGATGATATTGGATAGAGGAGGGGATCCAATTTTTCTCTCACTAAAGTTCACTCTTGAGATAGAGTAAGAAATATAATTCGGACTGAGGAGATTTACCCGGTCTAGGTCATACTTTGTGTTCTGGTTGTGTGTTTTATATTACGGGTCGAGTGTGTCCAGGTCAAACCCGGTTAACCCACCCCACTATATTTACACCATCATTTTTGGCGCCCAACGTGGGGCCGATTTTTAAGTTTTTTCGACCAGGTCAAAACTTTACCCCCACTAAATATCCACAATCATGTCTTCGAGCAACTACAATGCTATGTCAAGCCAGGCTGCGAGTGAAAGCACTCCTGCCATCCCATTGATGATGTCGAGCATGGGGACGACCTTTGCTCCGATCACCGCTGTAGGATCGATTGGCATGATCCCAATCATGTCAACCCCTACTCCTACGCCGACGACAACAATGTTCCCAGGCTCGATAACAACGCCTGGTGGAGCATTCACACCATACCCGTCAGCTTGGGCTCAGTTTGCTGCTGACCCGACAAATGCTCAGGCTCTACAGGGCTATCAACAGGTGATGGCCATGATGCAACAGGAAGGTGGCTTCATGCCATTTGCCTATCCCGGCATGACGCCACCAATCATGCCACCTCCGGTGTCGACCCCGTCGACATTTGTCCCTAGGATGGTCCCTATACATCCGGTGAATTTGAAGGGGACTTTGAATGAAGCAGCGCCCTCAAATGTCCATGAAATCAATGAGGCGGAGCAGGAGGCGGCCCGCAGGAGGAAGGGTAAGGCTATAGCCAAACCCAGCAAGACTCGAGATTCGGCGTTCAAACGCCTAGGGGACAAAGAGGATGGACCCCGCAAGTCTGCCAAGCTACGTCTTGGTCCTGAGATGGGCCGGACTAGCGCAATGGAAAGACTTGGCGGGAGTCGTCACGCCCAATCTCGTCGTTCTAGGGAATCTGAGACGATTCACCAAGACGAGGAGGAAGCAGAAAGCCAGCCGAGGGCGTCGGCATATACCAGGCTCTCATACGATGAGGATGACCTGGACAAGATAGGGAGCGTAGCAAGGAAATTACGTGCCCTGGAGGAAAAGGTGGAAGAGAAGGCGGGAGCGAAAAAACACACCTTGGCTAAATCTCCCTTTTCGGCCAGGGTACATGCGCAGAGGTTGAGGCGGAAGATTAAGCTGGACGTGGAGAAATTCACAGGAAAGGAGGATCCAAACGTCCACCTTGACACCTTCCACAATGCAGCACAGATGGCCGGGTGCACTGATGCTGAGGAATGCCTACTCTTCTTCTCATCCTTGAGAGGGAGGCCTGTGGAATGGTTTAACGGCCTTCCCCATGGCAGGATTGGGTCCTTTGAGAAACTTGCCGAAGTTTTCCGCAAGAAGTACCAGGACAACTGCATTAAGAGGAAGAAGTTCACCTACCTTAACACGGTAGGGCAGAGGGAGAAGGAGTCCTTGAATCAATTCTTAACCCGCTGGAGGGATGAGGTTGACAAGGTAGAAGAGATGGATGATAAGACGGCCATGTCTTTATTGATGAATGCCTTCCGGTCGGGTGACCTCTACACTGAATTCTGTAGAAGGCCACCCTCCTCTTATCAGGAAGCCTATAATACGGCATGGGAATACGCCGAGGCGGAGGTCCTGAACAAGAGCAAGCGGGAATTAGAGGAAGGATATACGAAGGTGAAATCCGAAAAGCCGAAGAAGGACGACCAGATGGGAGGGTCCAAACTAAAGGCTACGTATGACAGGTCTGTCCATCAAATAAGGGATGATAAGAAGGGAGAACAACCCAAGAGGCCTTGGACGGAGAAGTGGTGTACCTACCACCAATCTGACTCCCACAATACGGTGGATTGCCGAAATGTCAAGGCTGTGCTCAAGGAGATGGCCTTGAAAGGAGAGCTTGGGGAAGGTTATGCGACGGGTAATAAGAAAGACCCGAAAGCGAACATCTGGACCCGTCATCAGGGAAAAGACCAGGGGAGGAAAAAATCTGGGAGAGATAACAACAAGCCGGATAAAGAATTCATTGAGATGATTGTCGGTGGCCCAGAAGGCGGGGACACAGCCTCCCAGCGGAAGAATTGGGCCAGGAGCTTGCACGTAGCGGTGGTTTCCCTGGAATCACAAGGGAAGCAGGCAATAAGGGAACCTATCACTTTCACTGATAGGGATCTGCCCAGGACGGGGGGAGATCATAATGACCCTTTGGTTATTACAATGGATATCAATGGAGCTGATGTGGCCAGGGTCCTGGTTGATACAGGAAGCAGTGTCAATGTTCTATACTTGGATGCTTTCAAAAAATTGAAGCTGGACAGGTCCATGTTGAGACCGTTGCAAACTCCATTGTCAGGCTTCACTGGAGCTAGCATAGAAGCGGAAGGTCAGATCACCTTACCAGTTACCTTGGGGTCGGGTAACAAAATAGTAACCAAGCAAATGAGATTTGTTGTGGTTGATATCAAGTGTGTACATAATGCCATTCTTGGAAGACCTGGAATCAACCAGGTCAGGGCCATCATTTCTATGGCACACTTGTGCATGAAATTCTACACTCCCAATGGGATCGGGGAAGAAAGGGGTGATCAAAAGAGTGCCCGGACCTGCTACCTGGAAGCAGTCAAGAAAATGACCCGCCAATTCGAACAAATTGAATTGGTCTCCCAGCAGGTAGACAAGGGTGAGGAGAAGGCTAGGATTGAGCCGGATGCAAACACGGAGGAGATCCAGATTGATGCCTCCAATCCTGAGAGGAAGGTCAAAATTGGGGCTGATCTTCAGGAAGAGCTAAGGACTGAGGTTGTCCAGGTGCTGACCAGGTATAAATCTTTGTTTGCCTGGAGTGTTGCTGATATGCCCGGAATTGACCGGTCAGTCATTTGCCATCGTCTCTCTGTTCTTGAGGGGTCTAGGCCTGTAAGACAGAAGAAGAGATTTTTGGCAAGTGATAGGAGAGATTTTGTAAAGAAGGAGGTTAAGGACCTACTTGAGGTAGGTCATATCAGGGAAGTAAACTACCCTGAATGGCTGGCGAATGTAGTCCTAGCTCCGAAGGGTGATACCTGGAGGATGTGCGTAGACTACACAGACCTCAACAAGGCATGCCCAATGGATTCTTATCCTCTCCCCAGCCCGGACCAAATGGTTGACGAAACCGCCGGGTGTGAGCTGCTAAGTTTCATGGATGCTTTTAAAGGGTATCATCAGATCTTCATGGCGGAAGATGACTAGGAAAAGATGGCCTTCCTCACCCCGGATGGGACATACTGTTACAAGGTGATGGCCTTTGGGTTGAAAAACTCAGGGGCGACCTACCAGAGGATGGTCAACAAATTGTTCAGGCCTTTACTTGGACGGACCATGGAGGCCTATGTCGATGATATGCTGGTGAAAAGCAGGACAGCCAACACACACGCTCAAGACCTGGAAAAATGTTTTGAGATTATGGCTAGGCATAATCTTAGACTTAATCCAAAGAAGTGTGTTTTTGCCGTAAGGACGGGGAAGTTCTTGGGCTTCATGGTTACGAAGAGGGGGATTGAGCCTAATCCTGAGAAGATCAAGGCCATTGTTGAGATGCAACCCCCAACCTCGGTAAGGGATGTCCAGAGATTGACGGGGCGCCTGGCGGCCCTAAACCGGTTCTTGTCCAGATCAGCTGAGAAGGCCTTACCTTTCTTTAAAGTCTTAAAGAAAGCCAACACCTTCCAGTGGGATGACGAATGTGCCAGGGCATTCGAAGAGCTAAAGACGTACCTGACTTCGGATATTGTCCTATCTAAGCCGGAAACGAAGGAGACTCTATACCTCTACCTAGGGGTAACTCATATGGCCGTTAGCTCGGTCTTGATGAGGGATGATGGGGTCCAGAGGCCCATTTATTATGTAAGCAAGGCCTTAAATGGGGTAGAAAGTAGGTATACTCCCACGGAGAAGGTAGGGTATGCACTATTCATAACGGCGAAGAAACTCACCTCCTACTTTCAGGCCCATCCTATTATCGTGTTGACTGACCTACCATTGGGTACGGTCATGAGGGACTCCACCTCATCAGGAAGAATGATCAAATGGGCCATGATGTTGACTCAATTCAACATCGAATATCGCCCGAGGACAGCGATAAAAGGACAGGCCGTGGCTGATTTTCTTGTGGAGATGGCGGGTCACCAGGAAGATGAACCGGCTAGGGCTATCACAGAGCCTTGGTGGTCCATGTCGGTAGATGGAGCCTCTAGACCGAAAGGTTACGGGGGAGGTGTAGTGTTCACAACTCCGGAAGGGTTTAAAGTATATCATGCCTTGATTTTTAATTTCAAGCTCACAAACAATGAGGCCGAGTATGAGGCGTTGATAGGGGGCCTGAGATTGGCCAAAACGCTACAAATCCCATGCCTCAGGATCAAGTCCGATTCAAGCTTGGTGGTAGGCCACATCAATGGCAACATGGAGGCCAAAGGAGAGAAAATGCAGAAGTACAGAGACTTGGCAAGGGCACTATTGAAGGACCTGACTGAGTATGTGATGGAGCAAATCCCTAGGGGGGAGAACACCGATGCTGATTTGCTATCAAAATTGACGCAAGCAGCCCTGGAGCATGTGTCCAAGCTGGCCAGGATTGAGACGCTGGAAAAGGCTAGCATTGAAAGGCTTTCTGTGAGCCTGATAGAGGAGGATGGACAGCCCAATCTAACCCTGGTGGAACCTGATGATATTTGGATGGATGACTTGGTCAAGTATTACATGACCGGGCAATTTCCTGAGGATGAGGACATGGTGAGAAAAGTAAAGTTGAGGGCTCCAAGATTCCAAATGCTAGATGGAAGGCTATACAAAAGGGCATTTGGCGGTCCGCTGCTGAGATGCTTGACCAGGGCGGAGGCGGAAAGTGTGATCGCCGAAGTTCATGAGGGTGTCTGTGCAGCCCATCAAATGTCCAGGACACTCGCACAAAGGATCATTTTGCTAGGTTATTTTTGGCCTACAATGAACCAAGATTGTGAGAAGTATGTGCAAAGTTGCAAGACTTGCCAGGTGTTCTACAAGTTTCCGGGAAGGCCTGCGACATATTACCACCCAGTTTCCAATGTTATTCCATTCGCAAGGTTTGGGATGGACATCATTGGGGCCTTCCGTCAAGCTCAAGGGAGGAAGAAGTATGTCATGGTCGCTATCGACTACTTCACAAAATGGGTGGAGGCCGAGGCATATGCAACCATCACAACCAAGCAGTGCCAGCGCTTTGTCTGGAAGAATATAATCACCCGGTTCGGGTCTCCTCGAAACATTGTGACGGATAACGGGCCTCAATTTCGGAATCCAGAGTTCACCAAATACTTGGAGGACTTTGGGATTACTCACAACAAGGCTTCCCGGCCTACCCGCAAGGGAATGGTCAGGTGGAGAATGCGAACCGCACAATAGTCGATGGGATCAAAAAGCGGTTGGGTGAGGCAGGAACGAATTGGTTAGAGGAGTTGCCAAATATCATCTGGGCTTACCGAGTCACTTCGAGAAGGGCCACCGGGGAGACACCTTTCGTCCTTACTTATGGATGTGAGGCCAGACTACCCATTGAAGCAAAGATAATGACCTTCCGGGAAAAGATCTACAAGGAGAAAGGGAATGAGGAGGACCATTTGGCAGAGCTAAACTTGTTGGAAGAAAGGCGGATGGTCGCTGAGGCTAAAATGATGGAATACCAGCAAGCAGCCAAGGCCTACCATGATAACAAGGTAGGGCCTCGTTATTTCCAAGTGGGTGACGAAGTCTTGAGACGAAGGGAGGCCAGCAAACCCGGAGAAGGGGGAAAACTTGCAAAGAAATGGGAAGGCCCATGTAGGGTCACAGCAATATTACGCCCTGGGACATACAAGTTAGAAACAATGGAAGGTCGAGAGTTGGAAAGGTGCTGGAATTCCCACCACCTTAGAAAATTCTACCGATAGACCAAATTGGCAGGGCATGTATTTGTAATACCCCTTCTATGATAAATAAGAGATTTCTTCAATACTTGTGTTGCTGGGTCAGTAATACTAAACTAATGTCTTGATGTAAGAGGCAAGGTTAAAAAAAAAAAAAGATAAACCCTTGAGATAGGGGCCTTGATGTTGAGGTATGGCCTTGAGATAGGCTGGGTCTGGAAGAGGACTCGCGTCCATACTTACATGGATCCCTACCAAATTTTCATTTGGACAGGGGCAAAAAGATGCCAAAGTAAAAAATGATTACCGTCTTGCATGAGCCATCCTTAGCGGATTGAAGGGTCTAGGGAAGACTAGAATTCACTTCAAACGCATAACATATGGACATGTAAGATTGGATGAGGGCTGGTTCTCACCGGCATACCCCCACGTGGGAAGATTGGGTTGGCTAGGTCAACCTAATGATTAGAGAATGGCACATTAAAAACTTAAAACCTGGAAGAGGGGCCCTGGAAGAACGGTGTTGCCTGGAAGAGGGTTGAACCTTGGAGAGGGTTCGCGATCATAGGACATGGTCAAAATCTCCGAAGAAAGTTCGGGTCTTGATGTTGAGACTTGATGATACCAAAATCGATTCGGATTATTCGTTCAAAGTTTGAGCAAGGTTACTGATAGGCATGACATCCAGGTCAGAGGGGGAAAAGAAGGTGGCATGATCAAAAGTGACCGGTCACTTTTTGATGTTCTGGATTGACAAGAAAATGCGAATGGGAAAAAATTAAAAATTTGACCGGTCAACTTTGAGAAAAGTGACCGGTCACTTTTTAGTTGGCGGATTTGATGAAATCAGACAAATCTGGAAAAAATATTTTTGACCGGTCACATTTTTGACCCGACACCTGGACAGGAAATTTGACGTCATGCTCGTTACATATTGCAACCAAGACATTAGAAGTTGGTCAGGAAGAATTCAACCTAGACGATTGTCACATTCTAACCTGGAAGTTGACTGGGTCAGAAGACAAGCGGGGAAGAAACCGACCTAGACGTTTTCAAGTCAAGAAACCAGGACATGAGATGACCTGGAAGTTTTCAAGCCTTAGCGTCTAAGGTGGTCTTCAAAACTTCCAACCTAGCCTACTACACCAGGACATGAGATGACCTGGACGTTTGTTGCAGTTCAACCTAGACACAAGCCGGTCCAGAAGACTAGTCAGGCATAAAGTGATCTGAACGTTCTCAAGGCTACAAGATCTGGACGTTTTCAAGGTTGCAAGACCTAGATGTTCTCAAGGCTTGTACTTGACCAGGACATAACATGACCTGGACATTTTCAAGAGATGGAATTGACCAGAACATGAAAAGACCTGGACGCTGTCAACAAAGCCTACCAGACCTAGACATTTCTAGGGCGTTAACCAAAGACCAGGACATGAGGTTACCTGGACAACTACAAAGGATAAAGCCGGTTACTTCTTTTGACTTGGAATCAAGCATATTCAATAAAATTGTCAACAAAGCCAATGAGGCCTGGACGTTTTCAAGACCAGGACATGAGATGGCCTGGACGTTCTTTAAAACGATTCCTAAGGTATAAGGCCGGTTAGTTTTATTGACTTGGAAGTTCATTCAAAGGCGATCAAGAAAAAGAAAAGAAAAGCTATCATGCAAGAAACAATAACCTTGCATAGAAAAGAAGTTCAACCATGCAAATTGAAGCAGATCGACCGGTAAAAGATAAAGGCATGCCAAGAGGATTTAAGTTTCATACAAATCAAAAGTAGGCCGGACATCCCCCAGGCCTTGGGAAAATTTAGTGTTTGAAAACATACCCTAACCTACTCGAGGGGAAAGGGGGGAGCTGGCTCTTCCTTGTACAGGGCTGGAAGCTTCAACTTAGCTGGGTCGAATGAAGGGTCCTTCCTCTGGAGTCTGGCATAAAGAAGAGATCTCTCTTCCTTTTGGCCACACTGAAACCCATAGGACCCGACATCTGTTATCATTCTCTTCCCTTCCGGTTCCTTATACATGACTTTGAAAAAATCCATGGTGTCCTCCGGATTGGTGAGAATGGACCGGGCAACTTCAGTGTGATGGCAGGCGGCGCAAATCACAGCATCATCAGGAAAGGCCTCCTCTTTTGACCGGGCAGTCTCTTCAGCTTGGGCCAACGCCTCTTCAAGCTCAGCGACCTTTCTCTTGCCTTCCTCCTCCAACCGGGCAGATCTGGCCCTCTCCTCCTCCAGCAACGCCCTCTCAGCCCTCAGCTCTACTTCTAACCTTCTCTCCCTCTCGACCAGGTCATTTATTTCTGATTTGGCCGAGTCAAGCAGGAGATTCAGTTGGGAGGCCTGGTTGGTTGGCTCGATGAGTGACTGGCCAATCTCTTCAGAAAGGACTCCAACCTGGAAAAGAAGTTTGTCAGTTAGAGACCGGGCTAATAATTAAACCGAGCGAAAAAATAGAGATGGCATACCTTTTGGAGTCTTCTGGTCAATGCAAGGAAGGCTTCTTCAACCGACTCCCCTTCCAAGTCAAGCGACCCGGTCTTCTTCTTCTTGCCCCCTTTGGAACTCTTATGGGAGCCCTTCCTTTTCTGGCCCTTAGCGTGGGAAGAAGAGTGGCCGGTATCCTTGGACTTGGATTCGAACTGGGCCTGGAAAGAATTAACCCGGTCATCTTCGAAGAGATGGGTAACCGAAGGGGACTTCACCTTCTTATCTCGGATGAGATTGTCGAGGGGAGTGCACCGGGCAGATGAAGCCCCTTCCTTCCCAGGGTTTTGAGGGGGAGAAGGAGGATTGCGATTGGGAGACCGGTTGGAGTTGAGGACTTCGACATCATCGTCATCATCTTCGATGATGGTGGTCATCCTGTTGAAGTTCATGTCTGAAAAAGAACAAAGCAACAGATGACCGGTTATTTTTCGAGCCTTGTACATAAATAAAGAAAATGAAATTAAGAAGCTTAAGAGAAGATGATCGACCTGGACGAGGAGAACTGGCCTCAGCATGACCATCCGGGGAGTTTTCCCGGTCATCTTCTGCGTCATCCGGATTAGATAGCCGGAATACCCAGCCTCCATAGGCATAAGGTTTCCCGGTCACAGGATCACCCTTGAGAAGTTTCTCGCAGGCGTCCTCAAGATCTTTGGTGGGCTCCGGATGAACCCTTTCAGGTTTTATAACCCGGTCAGCCCACTCGGGGTTAGAGAAAGGAAATTGGTCAGGGGGGAATTCAACAAAAACAAATCTTTTCTTCCATCTTTTGTGGCTAGGGGGAAGACCGGTCACAAAACTCCTCTTATTACGAGAATGAAAATAAACAAAGCCCGGGCAATTACTAGTCCCGGGCAAGACTTCGTACATGTGGAGGAAAAGCTCAAGGGAAGGGTCGATTTTCAGATTTTCACAGATATTAACAAAACAATTTAAGAACCGGTGAGCGTTTGGAGTAAGCTGACCGGGCAAAATATGAAACTTTTTACAGATTTCAATAAGGAGGGGGCGGAGAGGAAAAATAATACCTCCCTCCAGAGACGCAATATGGAAACCCAACCGGGTTCCCTGGTGGGGTTCAATGATGTTGGGCCAGGTGGTAGTGGAAAGGACTTTGTAGCCCGGTGGGAGGATGGTACGGACCTCGGCCAGAACCTTTTTGGTGACCCTAGAAGACTCTTTGAACACCGGTCTGACATCAAGGGCTAGGAAGCCCAAGGATCCCAGTCGTTCCTCCCATTGCTCCCAGCTAAGGACCTTGGGATTGAATCGACCGGGCAGTTGATTCAAAGGGACAGGGTCCTGGGCAATTATTTCCCGGGCCTGAGAATTAGACTGGTGAGAGGGGCGGCGAATCAAAGGAGTGACAGGGGGAGAGGATGATTCAGAGTGGGAAGAGGAAGAGGGCTGAGAGCCTGATCCATAGGATTGGCCAGATATGTTTTGGCTATCAGAAGACATGACCTAGGCCTACCGGTCAAAAATGGAGAGATGGAAGAATTAAAAGACTAAGAGGACTAAAGCACTTACTTGGAAGAGAGCTAGAGAGAGAAAGCTGACCGGTTGAAATGGAAAGATCGAAGAAGAGAAGTGAAGAAATGAGATGGGTTGGAGGGGTATTTATAGGAGAGAGAGAGGCGGTTTGGAGCTCGAGGCGACAGGTGGGAGAAGGAGCGCCTGACACGTGGAAGAGGTTATGATTAGGAGGGAAAATTTGAATTTTGAATGGTAAGGTGAAAGGTTTTGGGGGGAAATTCAAAAAACTGAAGGGTCAGGGCCAACGCTTGGACTTCCACTAACCTGGCACGTGGAAGAGGTCATGCAGCGTATTCCACAAATCCAAAAGTGCCAGGTCTGATATGAAGACGATGAATCCAAGAAATGGGCAGGTCTCCATAGAAAGGTCATGGGAATGGCTCGACAATTTAAAAAAGGGACAGGTCAACGAGAATGACTCGATGATTCTAGAAGAAGACAGGTCTAAACGGAAAGGTCTGATAATTCTAAAAGCGACGGGTCTAAAAGGACGGGTCAACAAGAATGACATGATTATTTCAAAGAAGGACAGATCATGGGAATGACTTGATGATTTCAAAAGTGATAGATCAACATAAATATACTTCCCGCCCTTGATGATTTCATCACAAGGCCGGTAAGTGGAGGACTTCTTGATGGGTATATCCTTATACCCGACCCGGACAACCGAAAGGGACAGGTCAAAATATGACCGGTCACTTTTATCAATTACCCAATGAAGTTAACTCTTCGATTGGGACGGGTCAAAAGTTGACCGGTCACTTCCACTAAAAAAGTGACCGGTCACATTTTGGGCGATAGCGAAAATATCATCTTATGCTACGAAGGACATTCTAGTAGACCAAAGAGACGGGTTGAGCGCAAGAAATGACCGAGTAACCTTTTAGAGAAGGTGACCGGTCATATCACTTTACTTGGCTAACATTGGTCCAGTCTCTTAGGCATGGTGAACCACGTCTGAGGTCAAGGGGACACCCCGCCGCTCATCCATCACGAGGCACACAGTGAAAGGGATTTTTGTCATTTTCCAGGGTTGATTGGATTGAGAATATCCATTTTAGTCTTTGATTGAACAGTGCTTTTTGGTTGTATTAGTAGCAAGTCCATGATTGTACAGTGCTTCCATTATCTATAGTGACCTTCCCACGAGATTCCTATTTTGTCCATGGATGAACAGGGGAAGGTCACAAATCCTCCTCTATAAATATGATGATATTGGATAGAGGAGGGGATCCAATTTTTCTCTCACTAAAGTTCACTCTTGAGATAGAGTAAGAAATATAATTCGGACTGAGGAGATTTACCCGGTCTAGGTCATACTTTGTGTTCTGGTTGTGTGTTTTATATTACGGGTCGAGTGTGTCCAGGTCAAACCCGGTTAACCCACCCCACTATATTTACACCATCAGCATCATTGAAGTACTTGGTCTTGATGCATATTTTAATTTTTGGCACTTGATGAAATGGACTTTCACACTAATTTTAGTACTATAAATTTTATGATCTTTTGTTTACTGACTTTAAGATTAAAGCAAGTTCACTTTGCACTAGAAAGTGAATTACCAAATTCACTCAAACCAATTTAGTACTTCCTCTCACCCATGTATGTCATTTTGTTCTTGTTGGAAATGTGATGTTTATGTTTATGTAAGCGATGTGTATACTTTTTTTCGAATTGTGTGGACTAAAATACTCGAATGCTATCTGATGGACAATAAATCCACCAAATGATCCGATTCGAAAGAACGGATCGTAGAAATGAAATAAGAACAAGAACTCGAGAATTAAGTGTGTATTATTAGCTTGATTTAGCTTGAGCCTTTTCCTCTCTCGGGTCTCCTCTATTTATACATGGATTCTAGACTGTTAAGGTAATACATAATCAAAGGGAGTCTATCCCGTCAATGGCGCGATCCACTTTTCCCGGCTTCATCTCCGTTCTTCAGCGGAGTCTTCTCCCCCAGACAGGCTCTGCCAGTTGTCTTGGGTTAAAGTAGACTGGGCCTCCGTTATGGGCCGGCCCATGTTCGAGTATTTTCTGTGCGCCTGACCCAGAATCTGCCAAGTGATTTATTTGGGCCGCCCACTGGATATCGGCCCATCACTATCGTCGGATAATAATAACAAATAGTGTAATACATTATTGATTTTACCCTCACGGCCTCACTCATGTTATACTCCGGGTATAGTTTATTTGAATTAGAATAGAGAAAAATTTCTTTTGGGTAAATGTTGTGCACATTAGGTATTAAAAAAAGGAACACTTCTAGAGCCACTAGCTCCCGTAAATTGACTTTTTTGGTTCGACACTTAAGTATTGACAACAGCTAAATTCAATTTGCTATATTGACACTAGCTATACTTGACTTCCACTATTTTTTTAAAAAAAACTATATGCTCTGGTATTTTTTTATTAAATTATTTATCTCCCATTTGTTACACATTTTAGTAAAACACTCAATCACAATTTTTTGTTTCCTAATTTACATGTCTTAATTAACCCATGTCTCAAAATGGCAAATTGTGTGATTTACACTTATTCTTATTCATTCTTAATTTTTAACATTAGTATCAAACCCATTTTTTCATTTCTTAATTTACATGTTACAAAATCATATCCCAAAATAACGAGACAAACTACATTTTTTTGTTGTATTAGTTAATAGAAAAAATAAACATAAACCATTCAACATATGTTCGATCATGCGTTGTAATTTATACGTTAAAATAATCACCGCTTGTGATATGTTCACAAAAATAACTTGAGCACACTAACAATCTTAATTTAATTTTTTCATCTTCGATTGAACCAAAGGTTTGTTTTTTTATTTTGAATTACATTTGACCAAATTGACCCCCTTTAACCCTCAATACGTAGGAGCCCTTGAGATATTAGGGTATTGTTGTAAAAGGAATGATTTAGATTAGACTAAAAATAATTTCAAAGTAAAGCCAGCCACAACAATAATTTCAAAAGGAAAACTTCTCAAGTTAGTCTGGTGAAAGAGTTCACAACATGTAATTATTTTAGTAAATGAGGACATGGGTTATGACTTGTAAATTTAAAGAATTTTGATTGACAATGACATTTACAAAATACTCAGTAAGAAAAAGTAAAAATGAGCTTAAATCACATAAATATAATGAAATATAGCTTTGAACAAAAATACAATGACAGAAAGGGATTTAAAAAGCAGTAAATAAATGAAGTAAAAATTATTTTAATTAAAAAATTTAAAAAATAAAGTAGAGTGCAAAGTAAAAGCTTATGTCAATATAGCGAAGTGAATTTAGCCCCTATCAATTGTGGAGTGCAACTCAAAGTGCTGTGATGAGCCAAAAAAAACAATTTAGGCCCGGTTTGGTACATGGAATTTGATGGACAATAAATCCACCGAATGATCCGATTTAGAAGAACGGATCATAAAAAGAGAATTAAGAACAAGAACTCGAGAATTAGGTGTGTATTATTAGCTTTATTTTGCCCTCTCTTTTTCCCTTCCGGGTCTCTTCTATTTATACATAGGTTCTAGACAATTAAGGTAATACATAATCAACGGGTGTCCGTTATGTCATTGGTGCGATCCACTTTTTCCGGCTCCGTCTTCGCCATCCAGCTCCGTCTTCTCCTCTGGCCCGGCTCTGCCAGCGTGTCTCTGTTTATGTAGACTGGGCTCCGTGTCGTAGGCCGGCCCATGCTCCAGCATCTCTCGTGCGCACCTGACCCGGACTTTGTTAACTAGTTCCTTTGGGCCGCCCACTGGATGTCGGCCCACCACAAGCCCCCCAACTCCTCATTTCTCAACTGGGCCACGTTGAGGGATGGGGAGTTTACGAGGTCCACGTGGGCGTTCCAGCACGGATTCGGGTCGTTCCTCGGGTTTCGCTGGACGTTTGGCACGATCCCCACTGAAAGGTAATCATGACCTGCTGTTTCGCCTTCCTACTGCCTGTTAAAACCGCTGCTAGACGCCAATCCACCTCATTTTCCTTCTCAATTGCTCTTGCGTTCGTTTCCGTTTCCGCCATTACCCGACCCGTTTTTCTCCTGTCTCAGGTCAGTTTCTTCTTTTGCCACCATGATTATCTCTGATTCTGATTCCGCATCGTCCAATTCTCGCCAAGCCGATCAATCGGCCTCTGGCCGTGACCCAAGCCAGACTCAATCGTCCCATCTGTCGCCGCCGGCCATGCCCGGCCAAAAGCTACGCCGATTGAGGAAGCAATTTCCTTCCTCGACCCCAGCACGGGGGGCTCGAGGGTTAAGCTCGACGAGAACATCATGGCATTGTGCCATTGCCGAATTACTGACTAGGGGTTCGTCGATGCCACTGACATGGTTGGACCCTCTATTGAGGTTCTAAGGCCTACTAGCACCCAGACCGCCCTAGACGCTCCGTCGGGGTTCTTTACTCGAGAAGTTCCTTCCATAATGTGAGAATGTGAGAGCTCTTGCCACGATCTGATATATATAGACTCTGAAACTGGACCATTGATGGAAAAGTAATTATCACCACCCTAAAACCATACACGAAAGTGGATTCGCTCCAGACAAGAATGTACTCGCCAATACTACAGTCTGCTGACGACATGACATATTGAGACTCATGAATAGTTAGGCTCGTTGTCCTGAAATACATTCAAATCCGAGACGAAAAGTCAAAATGACTACTTCCCTAGAGAATGACTCTTTGAGTAATTTCTAAAGGGCGAAACATTGAGTGGTAATTCGCAAATGTTATATTTGTATCTTGTGACTCGCATCCTTGAAATACTAAAACTTGCTGTGTTAATTACACACTTGAAGCATCTCACTTGATCAATTTTGAAAAGATTGAATTCCATTTTCTATATCAAATCATTAAGAACTTGTTGTAACTCATGACTCTCCCTCAAACCCAAGAAGATGTTTTATGATACCGATCCTCAAAAACCATACTCTGTAACGATTGATGTGACTACGTTATCTATGAAGATTATTATCAATGATGATCAAGAAACTCTGCTTGACCCTAACAAAGGAACATATGTGCAACAACTAGAAAGGAAAAGTTGTCACTTGTGTGGTGAATACGACTACACTAAAGGTGAATATGATCCCTACCCAAGTCAATTGGGTGGACCATCAAGAGAAATCACGTATGTGTTTGTAGAATCTCAAATATATTAGAATATGACTATGTATATAACTTATCATGTTTTTGGTAATAAGTAATTTTAATTATTGTGTTACGAATATTTGTGATATGACGAATACACTAATATTATAATTTTTGAGCACGAAGCTCTATCATAATTATTGAGAAAGTCTGAAATTCCAAGGTAGTTTTGGAATCATCAATCAGAAAATCAGTATTCAAGAATGACTACATATCATCTTGATAAAACAAATAGTGACAAATAGAAAGTGCTATCAAAACGTTCATCCAATCATTACAATGTGATAAAAAAACATATATCATTATTATACATAAGTGTGATATATGTGTTAACTATTACCAACAAGCTTTAATCAGTTTATTGACATTACGTTAGTCAGAAAAACTCTATTAAGAATCGCTAATGAGAGTTCAAGTTTTGAAAGTATAATTATGTATTCATCTAAGAAACTTAGAATGCTGACTATGGTAATAGTCATTCCTCAAAATGCCATTATGTAAAAGCGTCAAACCTAGAAACAATTCATTCCAGCTTGTACACAACGAAGTGTAATTTATGAAACCAACATTTCAGACAAAGTCGTCTGAGAATGATTCTAAAAGAATTTCAAAAAAAAATCGTAAATTAACCCACGTTCAAGAAACGCAATCTATACAAGAACTCCTGAGAACTCCTACAATACAGCAAGAGCAAGTCTAAGAGTATTTTGGACGCAAGTCTTCATAAAAAAAATCCAAACACGTTACATCTATCATCCGCGTATATCTTCTCTAAAGAGAAAATGTCATAATCATGACACTCAACAAAACAAAGAAACAAACTTTTCAAAATTTGTGTTTTACAAAAACAATGGATATTCATTATTTTGTACATCATCATTTTAAATGATTTCACCTAAGGAAATTTCGGGGACGAAATTTCTTTAAGGGGGGAAGAAATGTAATGCCACAAAATATGACCTAAAATTTATTATAAAACAAAAGTAATTTCAGTCCAATAAAAAATATTTATAGGTTTGACCAAAAATAAATGGATTTTCAAAATAATGACTTTTTGTTAAAAACTTATTTTTATGGATATGTCTCGAAGAGACGAATCCAACATTACATTTTATGAACCAATCTGATTTATAGATTTCAAGTTATGACGATTTTTAAATATTAAAATTTGTAACTTTGACCCATAAAAATAAACTCAATTCAAAAGTGATTTCATAAAATTAGAAATCTTAATTTTTGACACTTAATAACATCATATTAATCATTTGGATTTAATTCGTATATTTTTATCTCATTCATCTTATTAAATTAACTTATGACTAAGACAGACGCAGAGATTAAATAAAAATAAAAGTTCTCAGAAAAATATTCTGATTACATCAAAATTCTAGTTTTGACAGTCTCATTCCAAAAAACACAATTCGTTTTCAATTCGGAACAGTTTGGGCGAAAAAGCACGTATCATTTGGGATAAACTGTTCAGTTTGGACAAAGGTCCAAAACTAAATCCTAAAATATCCCCCAAAATCTCGTAGCCTCCATCTCCCAAATCCTTAGCCACCCTAGGAAGAAATATGGACACCCACTAGCAAATAATTCATCTCCTTCCTACATAAAACTCCACTATAACATCATCATCATCTTACACCATTCCACATCACCCATCATCTCTCCTCCTCACCATCCCTCCCTCTCTGTCGGCAGCAACTAAGGAGGAAGAAAACACAATTATGCTCCATGGTTTATGTTAAGGAAGAAGAAGAAGGAGCAAGAAAATCATCCAAAGTTTCCACGTTTTGAGTCCAAAAACACAGCAGTCCACTTTGAGGTAAAAACTGAAATTTTCCATCCATTATCTCGAAATACTTCTTGAAATAAAGTTGTAGCCCCGGACGATACGATTCCAGCCCAACAAACGGCTCGCGATTTCGTTAAGCAACGAAGAAGATATGGCCAAAATACCGGGACTGCGCCAGAGGTGGCGAGCTCCTCGGGTTGGCTATGTTTCTTCACCATATCCATGTTGTTTCATTCCAAACACTCACCATAAACTCTCTAACAATTATTAGGAACATTCGGAAGGTATCGTAGAGAAGGTTCGATGTTGGAATATTGAAGTTAATGAGTTAATCGTCGGAATCGTGGTTCATCGACATATCCGAAATCCTAGACAGCAACTATCCTTTGACTTCAGGTCTGAATTACTCCATCTTACATATGTTAACTCAAAATACTTTCTATACGAACGTTATAGCCTTACATCTTAGGAATCTACAGAATCAAACGGTTTGCAATTCCGTGAAGAAACAATGGAGATATGCCCAAAATACCACAGGCTGTCCATTTATGACGGAAATGACAAAGTTGGCAAATTTCGATGTTGTTTTCACTCCCGCTCATCCGTAAGGTTTCGGCCGATAATTTCCAGGTCTGTACCCTTGCGTTAGACTTGTCGAATCATTCACCACATACATACATGAACATATATATATATATATATATATATATATATATATATATATATATATATATATATATATATATATATATATATATATATATTAATCCATATGTGAAGCATATATATGTCATCTATGTGTTAAGACCAAAATACACCAAATTCATAAAGTTAATATATATACCTAAGTATATATAAACATTTGAAATCAACCCAACAACATGTATATTTTAATCAAAGGTGTTTAAAAGACTTAAAGAAGTATTTTGAACACTTAAAATATCAAGAGAAAGATTCGCAGACCCAAACGGTCGACGCAAACGGTCGACCGTCGTATTAAACTTCGAAATGGACCACGACTGCCAGCAGAACGGTCGACCGCCGCCGGCGAATGGTCGACCGCCGCCAGCCAGCCGAAGTCTGCCATCCGCAGCCAGTCAACAACGATCGACCGGTGATCCGCCGTTCCAAGGAAGTGAAGATCAAGGTCGACCGCCGTGCCAAACGGTCGACCGTTCCGAACCCAGTAGCTTGATTAAATGATATTTTAATCATGTTTCATCCAAATAAACTAATGCATGATTATATATTCACATAAACTAATGCATGATTATAAACTAATGCATGATTATATATTCATATTGTTTGCAAATTGTTCGCATCATGTCATTCATTTCATCATTTATATTGAAGCATATCACATCATGTGCATGCGTAAGAGATCATGCGTAATTGCGTCTCTTATAGCGTGGTTGTGCGGGACTTAGTAGTCCGACAACCCTGACCGGGCTTAGTGTACGTACATGGTATTCATACTTTCTAGTACCACAGCTATTTTTCTAGTCTCCCTCATGAGACTAAAAAGGACATGAGTTCGTCATACCAAATGGGTGAATCTCATAGTTGCAAGGTGATTCCTTGCTGACTAGAATCATACAGCATGAAGTCATCATTAAGTAAAATCATCATGACTATAAATGACATCAAATTTATATTGTCATCATCATCTTGAACATACATGCTATATTATGAAATATCAAGAACAATTATATTGATTACATAGGCGTCATGTAATCATCATCAAGAACAATCAAATTGATCAAATTAATGTATCATCATCATTAAATATTTATCATCATGATTCATCAAATTGACCATATGATAATATGTGCCATATCATGAATATTATTATACATTTTATGGACATATATATATATATATATATATATATATATATATATATATATATATATATATATATATATATATATATATATATAATATATATATATATATATATATATATATATATATATATATATATATATATATATATATATATATATGCCCGAAACTCCACCAAAGTCAGTGGGGTAAGGTCCAGGCCGCCCGTACCAATATCATTAAAGTCGAGTAAGCACACGTTCGGGAGGACTAGACCAGAGCCCCGAAAGTAAGAAAGAATACAAGTTCGGGGAGGACTATACTGAAGCCCCGAAAGCAAAAGCCAAAAACAACAAAATAAGAAGTAAAGGTAGATGAGACAAAAGAGGAAATTCTTATGTCCCTCTGCGTCAACTTCTAACCCCACATCTCGTTCGATCAGTTGAAGAAGAGACTAACAGGTGTGTCTTCTTTCTTTGCAATGTTCTTTGGCAAGGTAGGGTTTGAGGTTCAATGCTTCAATCTCTTCCTTAATAGCAATGGACTGAGCTTTTTTGTTTGACCAAAAGGAGTGTTGAATTAGTTTTTGGATTTCAATGATAATCCCCACCTTTGTTGGTTTGTGATCCTCATAAATGCATCTATTGTAAGTCTTCCATAAGATCCATAGTATACATCCACGAAGGATTAGCTTGAGTAGACCACGGAGAGATGTTTTTTTAAAAGTGACCCACCATTGTAGAAAGTAATCCCTTAGCTCTGTTTCTTGTTTCCAAACTGGTCCTCCGATGAAGTCTGCAAAGGCTTTCCAGATGCTTTGTGCCATCTCACAGGTAAGTAGCGTGTGTTTATCCGTAGCTTCAGCCTTGCCACATAATAAGCACTTACTAGGCAGGTTAAAATTCAGTTTTTTGAGAATATTGGGAAAAGGGAGAAATTGGTTCAAAGCTTTCCAAGTGAAAAAAGCTTAACCTTAGGAATCTGGAATTTGTTCCAGTTAAGGGTGAAAAGCTGCTCACTGATATTCCTTTCCCTTACTGCCCAGTAAGCCTCTTTGAAGGTGAATTCTCCATTGATCCAACTGTAGGTGTGATTGGACAGGGTAGTATTCTGGAGACCTATGTGAGAAATTCTGCAAATTCTCTTCCGGGAGGAAGAGTCATATAATTTGGCTTCGAAAAGACCATCCCTATAGTATTTGTCCCTCATAAAGGAGGCCCAAATAGATTGCTCTGTAACTGACTTCCACCAAAGCTTCAAGGCTGAGGCTTTTTGAATGTCAAATAAGCTTCTGGTACCTATCCCTCCCTCACCAGTGGGTTTGCATAGAGTGGTCCATTTAGCCCAGTGATGCTTGTATTTACCATTTTTAGTTCCCCAAAAGAAATTTGCCAATTTAGAGTGAATCAAGTTGATGATAGACTTAGGTAGGTCCTGTACTGCTATAGTATGCAAGGGGATGGCACTAAGGACATGTTTGATGAGTATGAGTCTACCCATAGGGTTGAGTTCTTTGTTATACCAACTGTTGAGATAATTATCAAAGTGAGTAAGAATCTGATCACAATGAATTTTTTTTAACTTACCAGTTGTGATGGTAGAACCCAGATATTTGAAGGGGGGGTTGTCAATCCTATAGCCAAGAGCCTCTTCCACTTTGAGTCTATAGTCCCCATGGCAATTCTTTTTGCAGTAGATTGTGCTTTTCTTCTGATTCACTTCCTGTCCTGAGGCTCTGAGAAACACAATCAGGTCATCTGCAAAGTCCAAATGAGAAACAACCATACTCCTGCCAGCCTTATAAGGAGCTATGTAACCAATATTGATTGCATGTTCTAGGCTCCTGGAAAAACCCTCAGAACCCAAGATGAAGAGGAGAGGGGATAAGGGGTCCTCTTGTTTGACTCCTCTCTTGATTTGGAAGAATCCTGATGGTTTCCCATTGACAAGAACTGATATGTATGTAGACCTCAGGTTTTGAAGAAGTAGGGAAGTGGACTTTTCTGTGAAACCAAAACCTTGAAGAACAGCCCCTATGACGCTCCATGACATTTTGTCAAAGGCCTTGGCCATGTCTAGCTTAATCATTACATTACCTCCTCTAAGAAACCAAAACCTTGAAGAACAGCCAGTCTGATATGATCTGGGGAGTCCGGACCAAGTTTTGACAGGATGTCCGCCTCGGCATTTTCTTCTCGAGGGACCTGCTCTATCCGGTATGCCCCGAACGCCTTAAGTAATTCTAGAGGAGTATCTCTATACCTCTTCATTCGCTCATCCTTGGCCTCAAACTCTCCCGTGACGTGGCCTACTATCAGCTTGGAATCGCACTGGACCTGGATCCGTTCAGCCTATAACGACGCTGCCAGCCTCAAACCGTAGAGTAGTGCCTCATATTCAGCCTCGTTGTTTGAGACCTTGAACCGGAACCTTACGGAGTAGTATGCCTTGAATCCTTCCGGTGATATTGCCACGACGCCTCCCCCTGAAGCGTCAGTCGCGGACGGTCCATCGATGTAAATAATCCACCAATTTCCTTCGGGTTCTTCTCTGTTGGATTCCACTTCCCTTGCAATGCATTCTACCACAAAATCCGCCAAGGCCTGCCCCTTGATCGCTGGTCGTGGCTTGAATTCTATCTGGAAAGATCCCAGGAACACTCCCCACTTGCTAACTCGTGACGGAGCATTCGGACTCCAGAGGAGGGTTCCGATTGGAATTTGGGATAGCACGTGGATCGGGTGGGCCTGAAAGTAAGGGGTGAGTTTCTTCACCGTACAGACCACTGCAAAGATGGTCTTTTCCATGTTCGTATATCTAAGCTCTGCCCCCCTCAACACCCGAGCCACATAACACACTAGACGCTGCGTACCTTCCTCATCTCTCACGAGTACTGAGCTCACTGCCCGAGGAGAAATTCCTAAGTATAGGAACAGGATTTCTCCAGGCTCCGGCTTCGAAAGCACCAGTGGAGAGAGGAGGTACCCCTTCAACCCTTCAAAGGACCGTTGACATTCTTCAATCCAAACAAAACCTTTTCTTTTCTTAATGGTCTGGAAGAAGGGTGCCACTCGATCAGCTATCTTTGACAAGAAGCAACTGAGAGCAACGATCCTCCTTGTGAGCTGTTGGACCTCCTTCACGTTCCGCGGAGGCTCCATCTCTAAGATCGCCTTCACCTTTTCTGGATTGGGCTCGATCCCCCTTCGACTGACTATGTGCCCAAGAAACTTGCCCCCCTGAACCCCAAACGTGCACTTTTTGGGGTTGAGGCGAAGCTGGAACTTCTTCATGATTTTGAAATCTTTCTCCAGGTCCTGGGCATGGGATTCCATCTGTTTTGATTTAACAATCATGTCGTCCACATATGCTTCCATACATCCCCCTAGCACTGGTGCGAACATCTTGTTGACCATTCGCGCGTAGGTCGCCCCAGCATTCTTCAAACCAAAGGGCATCACCTTGTAGCAGTATACCCCATTGGGGGTTATGAAATCGGTCTTCTCTTCATCCGCTACAGCCATCTTGATCTGATGGTATCCACTGAATGCATCCATAAAGCTCATCAATTCACACCATGCCGTCTCATCCACCAACTGATCAATGTTGGGGAGAGGGAAAGGATCCATCGGGGAAGCTTTGTTTAGGTCGGTGTAATCAACGCACATCCGCCAGGTGTTCCCTTTGGGTGCGAGGACTACATTTGCCAACCATGCTGGGTAACGGACCTCCCGGATGTGCCCAATGGACTGCAAGGTCGTCACTTGCTTAGTGACAAATTCTCTCCTTTCTGAGGAAAGGAAACGTTTCTTCTGCTTGACTGGCTTATGTGTCGGATCCACTGCCAACCTATGGCAGATGATTTTCGGATCGACCCCGGGCATGTCCTCTGGGCCCCAAGCAAATAGCACCTTGAATGCTCGCAGGACCTCCAATAGCTGCTCGTTTGACCTATGAGGTAAGGTTTTACCTACCTTCCCCTTCTGCTCTGGCTTGGCTGGGTCCAAGGTGACCTCTTCAACCTCTTCCGCTGGTTCAGCTCGAGGTCGCCCCTCTTCCTTCTAGATTGCAGCACAGATCGTGCTTACGTTCTCATCGACCCGGGCTTGGCTCTTGGTCGCCCTGACATAGCACGATCGAGACAAACTCTAATTCCTTTGGCCACCCCTACTCCGGTAGGGGTGTTGAACTTCATGCACAGGTGGACGGGAGAGATTACGCACTCCAAGTCCTCCAGACCTGGTCGCCCTAGGATCAAATGGTGTGCACAATCAAGCTGCGCTACCATAAATTCCACGTCGAGCCAGAGTCGGTGGGTGCCATCTCCTACCCCAGCCCTTACCGTGATGGTTCCTTCTGCTTCAATGGTATCCCCCGTAAATCCCGACAGCGGGGTATGGATCGGCTTCAGGTCGTTCTGGGACAACCCCAGCTCCTTAAAGGTATTGTTATACATGATATTGACCGAGCTGCCAGTATCGACCAATGTGCGGTGGACTACCACATTATTGATTTCTACCTTTACCACCAGCGCTTCCCGATGGGGGCTAAGAACCGGTGGATAGTCTTCATCTGTGAAGACCAATGGCTCCTTCTTCTTCCGCTTGGGTAGAGGTGGTCTTTGCACCTCGGCCAGATGCACCATATTCTTCCATTTCCTTCGTGAGGACGTCGAGTCCCCTCCGGTATTGCCGCCCATAATGAACCGACACCCCAGGTGTCGGCGGTCCTGCCTTTCTTCCTCATCCAGGTCATGGCAATCTCTCCCTAGATGCCGCCGTCCGTCCTCCTGCCCATCCCCTGCTGTGATCGCTACGGTAGGTGCCGCCGGTCTTCTCCAGGTACGGTTACCTGATGATGGTCGCTCCGGTCAGGGAGACGGCCCTCTGGCGATCAGCTGGTCCATCTTCTACTTTAACGTAACGCACTCCGACGTGTTGTGGTTGCTGTTACGGTGGTACTCGGAGTATTTGGGTGCATCCTGAACGCCATAGCTTTCCTGACTACGGGGAGGGGCAGGTAAGGACTGCATCGCGTGGACGGGATGTCTGTTCACCTGATATCCGGTAGGGTTCGGCCCCCCTACCGTAGTCTTTCCTCTTCTTTTCTTTTGCCACCGGTGGTCCACTTTTCTTTTCCTTCCGGACGGGTGGTTTGTCATCTTCCTCTTCCAACGCCAGGTACTTCGCTCTTTCCAGCATCTCCTGATAGGTCGAGAGCGGGTTTCGTCACAGCTCCTTGCGCACATCCCCTTGGGGGAGTGCCGCTTGGAGCATAGCGATCAGGGCCTGGTCGTCCGCCCCTTGGATGTCTTTAGCCTCTTTCTCCCACCTATTGATGAATTCCCGGAGTTGCTCCCCCTTCCGGATTTTCACATTAAGCAGATGCGAGAAGGGGAGCTTTTGCCTCCGGCTGGATGCGAAGTGCTCCAAGAATTTGTGGGCCAGGTCGCTCCACCTGTCTATTGATCCCTTGGGCAACTTATGGAACCACTCACAAGCTTGCCCTTCCAGTGTCGCTAGGAAGCATCAGCACTTAATCTCTTCAGGGTACGCATACATGACTACGTTCGCCCTGAAGCGAGCAAGTTGATCCTGGGGATCAGTCGTCCCGTTGTATGCTTTGACCTGTGGGGTCTTAAAGTTGTCCGGGAGAGGACAGGACATTATTCTCCTGGAGAAGGGCGTTACCTCGCTAAAGACCGCCTGGCGATAGGGGTTCTGGGCGTCCAGCCGCCTCTCCAATTGCTCATACATCCTCCACAACTCAGCTGCTTCCTTGTCCTCGACCGCCTTTCGTCGTTCCTCCGAGCCGATTGTGGAGGTCGCAGTGGATTCTCCTCTCCTTTCCTTGAGCATCTCCCTCAGGTCACCTTTGTGGGCCGACCGCGTGTCTTGCAGCCGATCGAACGCGGAGGTTCAGAGCTTCTTTGCCTTGGGGTCTCCCAAGCGATCAAAGGCTAATGCCCGCTCAAAAGAGGACGACTTGTCTTCCTCGTCCAATATGGACAGCGCATCTTCCATCCTGGCTTTCCCATTAGGCTTGGTCGCCTTCTTCTTTTGGGAGCGCCTCACCTTTTTCTTCTTTCCCTGCGAGCCCGCAGGTCCAGCCTTCTCGCCTATGGGTACCCCGGTCGCGTCTTCCACCACAATCTCGCGATTAGGCGTCAGTGCCGCCAGCACCTCCTTGAACTGCTCAGCCGTGATCCCAACCCTCTGAATGAGGGCCTCCGCCTCTGTCGTATTGATAGGAGGGTGCCGGCCACCGGTAGTGCTGTTTTCGCCCTGGTGGGGGGCTCCGGTTCCAGCATTGGCATTGCTGCGTGTTTGCACCATCGTCTTCTTGGAAGGTTTTTCTCTGAGTATGATTTTCGAGCTCTCAATGGAAGCACCAATATAAATCCACCGAATGATCTGATTTAGAAGAACGGATCGTAAAGAGATAATTAAGAACAAGAACTCGAGAATTAGGTGTGTATTATTAGCTTTATTTCGCCCTCTCTTTTTCCCTTCCGGGTCTCTTCTATTTATACATAGGTTCTAGACAATTAAGGTAATACATAATCAACGGGTGTCCGTTTCGTCATTGGTGCGATCAACTTTTTCCGGCTCCATCTTCGCCATCCAGCTCCGTCTTCTCCTCTAGCCCGGCTCTGCCAGCCTGTCTCTGTTTATGTAGACTGGGCTCCGTGTCGTGGGCCGGCCCATGCTCCAGCATCTCTCGTGCGCACCTGACCCGGATTTTGTTAACTAGTTCCTTTGGGCCGCCCACTGGATGTCGGCCCATCAGAATTCAAACTATGGAATTAGAATTCAGGACTTCAATTTCAATTCTGGTGTTTGGTAGCACAAAAATTAGGTGACTTTGGAATTGATAGTGTAAAAAATGAATTCGAATTAGAAAAATTCAATTTTGTGGAATTGAATTCCACGGAATTTCAATTCTCTTTCAATTCTAATTCCACCAATTCAGTATATCAAATGGACTCTTAAGGGCATTATTGTTAATTTGAAAAGAACTAGGCAAGTGTGGAGTGCCGCTAACATTGGTGGAGTGAATATACCGATTACCATTATGAATTACTGTTTTTTAAAAAAATTTGTTGCAATTCACAAAAGGAATTTATCACTCACTACCTACGTGATAAAATTTTGATTTCTTTCTTTATCTATTTTGTGTTATGAAATTAATGATTGTTCATTTATTCAATTAATCAGGCCTACTTTCTAGAATAGTAGATTAAGACACTAATTGATGAACACTAATTATGTACAGTACTTCCCACTTGTATTTGTATTCATACCAAGTCTCTCCACTATAAATAGAGACTTAATCCCTACATTGTAATCACCATTAAGAATAAGAAGAAGAGTGAAGAGTTAATAGAGAGAAGAAATCAGAAATATATTATATCTATTCTCATAATCTTTGAGTAGTTTTTTCTCATTTTATAACACGTTATCAGCACGAATTTGCTCAAAATCCCAGAATCCTTGTTCTTCTCAGAAGGTATATTTATTTAATTTTTTTCATAAACAAACTAAAAATATTTTCTTAAAAACTATGAGAAGTATGCTCTGTGATTGCCCAAATTTGGGATCCTTCACATCAGAAAATCATGTTTCATAAAATTAAACCAAGAGTAAAATTTAATACATATTAGATAAGATCCAAATAATAATAATAATAATAATAATAATAATAATATGTAGAGATATAAAAAATAAATTAAATGATTGATCTTACCTGATAAAATCTTCTATCAATATTTTGTTTCAAATCCTGCAAACTATTCTCTCCATATTTTAGAGGGTGGAGACTAGAGAGAGATGAATGACTTGTAAAAATTAGTAGTACTCCGTAATATAGAAGCTTTTGCTTGGTATCTATTTTTCAAATAGAAATTTTTTAGTGGATATTTTAATACGGAGCAGGTACAATTTTTTTTTAGATGTGGACAACTCATTCATGGAACCACAGTACATTGTTTTTAGTTTTGTTTTCTTTTACTTGTTTTCTCTTATCTCTAAGCAAATAAACTTTTTAATATATATATATATATATATATATATATATATATATAGATACATACATATATATATATAGATACATACATACATATATATATATATATATATATATATATATATATATATATAAAAGCTGCTAGCTATTATATTAGTCAGTAACTTGTATGTTTGTAGTGTATTGACTCCATCCATTTTCCTCCACTTGTTTTTTATATAAATTTATGAGAGAGAAAAGAATATCACTCCGTATTTTTTAAAAGACATAGACTCTTTCAAAACTCTCAATATATATTAATACAATAACCTTGCATCTAAGTGATAAGATTTTTTTTATGGTTCATATGGGTGTACAGAAAAGTTTTTGTTTGATTCTTATGGATCATTATACTGGTTCTTTTAATTTGAATACTCTTGATTGAGTATTTTTTTTCGTACTCGCCAATCTATAACCTATAAAAAAAATCTCATAAATTTAAATTTATTATTTTGTAGTTTCAAATGGCCAACATCACCCAGAGAGAATTTGACATTCTTGATTTATTCGGTCAAAGGTACTTGGAATGGAGGGTTGATTCACTTGCTCATCTAAAGGCTAATGGCCTAGAAAACACAATTGCTGAAAATAATACATCATCATCTCAGCAAAAGGCAAAAGCCATAATTTTCCTTCGCCACCATCTTCATGAAAGTTTAAAACCTGAATATTTATTGGTGGAAGATCCGAAAAAATTATGGGATAATCTCCAAGAGAGATATGGTCATCAACAAAAGGTCTTAGTGCCAAGAGCTCAGTATGAATGGATCAATTTAAGATTCCAGAATTTTAAATCCGTTTGTGACTATAATTCTGCTATTTTTAAACTCACGTCCACATTAAAATTATGTGGACATAATATCACCGATCATGACATGTTGGAGAAAACTTTTTCCACCATACATATGTCAAATGTGATATTACAGCAACAATACAGAGAAAGGGGCTTTAAAAAGTATTCTGAGTTAATCTCAGTATTACCTGTTGCTGAGCAGAATAATGAGTTGTTGATGAAAAATCATAACATGAGGCCTACCGGTTGTACCCCTACAAATTTTGGTCATCCTGATCGTTGTTCAGCACCGGAATCAAATGTTATCCAAGATGGTGCACGTGGACACTTTAAACGTAGCCGCGGAAATAACCGCAACAAAGGGCCGAATAGGGGCTATAAATATCCAAATGGATCATCCTCCAAGAGAAAAGGGAAATTCAAACCACCACAAGCTAAAACTCATGAGAAGCCAAAACCAAGTGGTGAATGCTATAAATGTGGCATAAAAGGACATTGGGCTAATGAATGTCGAACGGCAAAACACTTGGTAAAATTATACCAAGCTTCCACAAAAGGAAAAGGAAAAAATGTGGAGGCTAATTATGCTGATGATATCAACCCAATTTTGCCTAAATTTGACGTGTCAGATTTCTACATGGATGATGCTGAAATTGGTGATGAAGTGGCCTTTGGTGGAACTAATACTGTTTAAATATTTTAATTTACGTGTTAAAATGTGTTTACTTTTAAAATAAATGTTTAAAATCTGTATTTTAATTTTCATGTGTACTTGTATTATTATGTCTGTTCTAAAAAATTTATAATAAAATGTATGATATTTGTGTTAATTATCTTGAACTTATATTTATTTATATATTTATTTATATTCAAGATATGGAGATAACTGCTTATGGCTCTAGTGGCAAAGAACAATGTCTAATTGACAGTGCCACAACGCACACCATTTTGAGAAACAAAGAATATTTTTCTCAAATGACATTGATGGAAACTAATGTCAATACAATATCTGGTGTTGCAAAGCTCATTGAAGGGTCTGGAATGGCTTGTTTAATCCTTCCCCAAGGAACAAAATTAATTATCAAAGACGCATTATATTCCAGCAAATCCCGAAGGAATTTATTGAGCTTTAAAGATATGCGTCAAAATGGTTATCACATTGAAACCATGACAGAAAATCAAAAGGAATACTTGTGTCTAACGACAACCAAATCTGGCAATAAAATTCTTTGTGAAAAGATGCCAGCGTATTCCTCGGGGCTATATTATACTCACATTAGTTCCGTTGAAGTGAATGTTATCTCTAATAAAAAATTAGATGATCAGAAAACATTCATTTTGTGGCATGACCGTTTGGGTCATCCTGGCAGTGTAATGATGCACAAAATAATTCAAAATTCACTTGGACATCCATTGAAATATATAAGGATTCCAAGATCAATTGATTTTCCATGTGTTGCCTGCTCTCTTGGAAAATTGATTGTCAGGCCATCTCTAAATAAAATTGGAGTTGAATCTCTTGCATTTTTAGAAAGAATTCGAGGAGATATTTGTGGGCCAATTGCCCCACCATGTGGACCATTTTGTTATTTTATGGTGTTTATCGACGCATCAACACGTTGGTCACATGTTAGTCTTTTATCTACGAGAAATTTTGCATTTGCAAAACTCCTTACTCAAATCATACGTTTGAGAGGTCAATTTCCAGATTATTCAATAAAGAAAATCCAACTTGATAATGCAGGAGAATTCACATCCCAATCATTTAATGACTATTGCATGTCTATTGGGATTGATGTGGAGCATCCAGTTGCTCATGTAAACACTTAAAAGGGTCTTGCTGAGTCTTTAATAAAGCGATTACAATTAATTGCTAGACCATTATTGATGAAATCCAGTTTACCTGCATCTTTTTAGGGACATGCTGTATTGCATGCTACAAATTTAATTCAGCTAAGGCCTACTGCAAATCATATTTTTTCTCCATTACAATTGGTAACTGGAAAAAAACCAAATATTGCTCACATAAAAATATTTGGATGTGCTGTATATGTACCAATTGCTCCACCACATCGTACAAAAATGGGTCCTCAAAGAAGGCTGGGAATTTATGTTGGCTTTGATTCTCCCTCAATTATAAAATATCTTGAGCCAATGACTGGTGATTTATTCACATCTCGGTTTGCTGACTGTCATTTCGATGAGACAGTATTCCCAGCCTTAGGGGGAGAAAATGAGAAAAAGGACCCATGTACGAAAGAGATTACATGGAATGCAACAGGATTATCTTTTCTTTATTCAAGAACAAATGCATGCGAACAAGAAGTGCAAAAGATAACTCATTTATAGAATGTTGCAAATCAATTACCTGACGCATTCACAGATTCAAAGAAAGTGACAAAGTCACATATTCCAGCTATGAATGCTCCTGCCAGAATTGAAACTCCTTCAGAGAAAAATGAAAAAACTCTTGCAAATGAGTCTTCAATACGCAAAAAGCGTGGCAGACCACTTGGTTCAAAAGATGTAAAACCAAGAAAACTTAAAAGGCAAGAGACAATATTTGAAACAAAAGACGTTCATTCTTCAAGGAAAGAAAATGAACAAACCGAGCATGTTGATATAAAAAATAATATCAACGAACAATTTGTTTCAAATGAGGATTTAACAATCTCTGAAAATGCGAATAATTCAGATGAAGATAGAAACATTGATGATTATGAGATTTCAATAAATTACGTTTCTACGGGATTGCAATGGAATAGAAAAGATGTTCATATTGATGATATATTTGCATATGACATTGCCACAAACATCATGGATGAAAATGATGACATTGAGCCAACTTCAGTTGATGAATGTCGACGTAGACATGATTGGCCAAAATGGAACGAAGCAATTCAGGCAGAATTGAAATCACTTGAAAAACGAAGTGTTTTTGGGCCTATAGTTCCTACGCCAAAAGGCATGAAACCAGTGGATTTCAAATGGGTTTTTGTGCGCAAGCGCAATGAGTAGTGACCAAAAGGCATGAAACCCGACTTGTTGCCCAAGGTTTTTCTCAAATCCCGGAGATATATTATGAAGAAACTTATTCCCCAGTAGTTGATGCAACTACGTTGAGATTTTTGATAGGCATGTCTGTCTTTGAAAAACTTCAAATGCGTTTAATGGATGTAGTGACAGCATATTTATATGGATCTCTCGATACTAACATATATATGAAAGTTCCTGGAGGGCTAAAATTGCCTGAGGTTTATAGTTCAAAACCTCGAGAGATGTTTTCCATTAAATTGGAAAAGTCACTATATGGACTAAAACAATCTGGCAGAATGTTGTATAATCGTCTCTGTGAATATCTGCTCAGAGAAGGATACAAAAATGATCCAATTAGTCCATGTGTTTTCATCCGTAGATCTAAATCAGGCTTTGCCATTATTGCAGTATATGTTGATGATTTAAACATCATTGGAACTTCTCATGAAATAGAAAATACTGCAAAATATCTCATGAAAGAATTTGAGATGAAAGATCTTGGGAGAACAAAATTCTGTCTTGGTCTTCAAATTGACCATTTGAAAGACGGAATATTCATCCGCCAGTCAAATTACACGAAGAAGGTTCTAAAGCGGTTTTATATGGATAAAGCACATCCTCTCACATCCCCGATGGTTGTCCGCTCTCTCAATGTACATGATGATCCGTTCCGACCTCGTGAAGATGATGAAGAAATACTCGGTCCAGAAATACCATACTTGAGTGCTATTGGAGCTTTGATGTATCTAGCAAACAACACTCGGCCAGATATTGCATTCTCAGTGAACTTGTTAGCCAGACACAGCTCGACTCCGATTAGGGGGCATTGGAATGGCATTAAACACGTTTTGCGATATCTCAATGGTACCATCGACCTTGGTTTATTCTACCGCAAAGATGCCAAGGCCATTCTTGTTGGATACACTGATGCAGGATATTTGTCTGATCCGCAAAAGGCAAAATCTCAAACAGGATATGTGTTTACTTATGGAGATACCACAATATCATGGAGATCGATGAAGCAAACTTTGACTGCCACATCATCAAATCACGCAGAGTTGATAGCTCTCTACGAAACAGGTAGAGAATGTGTATGGTTGCAATCAATGATCCAACATATCCAGAGCAAGTGCGGCATAGAAACAATTACTAATTAACCGACTCCTATATATGAAGACAATACTTCATGCATTGCTCAAGTGAAAGGAGGTTACATCAAAGGAGACCGAACAAAGCATATATCACCAAAGTTCTTCTCAACACAGGATCTCGAGAAAGATGGAAAGGTTGACATCAAGCAAATCAAGTCCAGTGAGAATCTCGCTGATTTATTTACAAAAGCGTTGCCCC
The DNA here is from genome assembly GCA_003260385.1 of Cuscuta australis. Lineage (NCBI taxonomy): Eukaryota > Viridiplantae > Streptophyta > Magnoliopsida > Solanales > Convolvulaceae > Cuscuta > Cuscuta australis. Next base: position 693,735 of record NQVE01000165.1, read on the forward strand.
AAAGAAATTTGAAGAACTCGTACACAAGATTGGCATGCGTCACCTCCGTCAATTATGCTAAGCTGAGGGGGAGAATTTTATGAACTGTACTCTTTTTCCCTTGATCAGGTTTTTATCCCACTGGGTTTTTTCTGACAAGGTTTTTTAACGAGGCAGTACATAAAATTAGAATGGGTTACTAAACTATGTCCATTTCACGAAGTACCCATCATTAATTGAAAAATGAACATTCAAGGGGGAGTGTACATTTTCACGAAGTACCCATCATCTAATTAATGATTGTTCATTTATTCAATTAATCAGGCCTACTTTCTAGAATAGTAGATTAAGACACTAATTGATGAACACTAATTATGTACAGTACTTTCCACTTGTATTTGTATTCATACCAAGCCTTTCCACTATAAATAGAGGCTTAATCCCTGCATTGTAATCACCATTAAGAATAAGAAGAGTGAAGAATTAATAGAGAGAAGAAATCAGAAATATATTATATCTATTTTCATAATCTTTGAGTAGTTTTTCTCTTATTTTATAACATTTTCATCATTCATTTTCTAAAATATTAGCCCTATCACCTCTTATTTTGATGTCAAACTTTATATATATTCTGGTGAAAATGCAATCTTAGAAGAGAAATGAGAATGAAGTTAGTACTTTAGATTGTGAGATCTAAGGGTAAGGATTGCATCAAAATTAGGTGCATCAAAATGATTTGAAAATACATCACGTTGAATTGTACCAAGATACTTTGAAAATGCACTATCTCAAAATCTGAGCGCAGGATGCAATCTGAACCCCACGATGCATCATATCCAAAGGCTAGATTTTATTTTTCATCTCTCTCCACAAAGTGTATTCTTACAAAAACTGGCCCATATATATATATATATATATATATATATATAGACACACACACACACACTCCATATATGTGTGTGTGTGTGTGTGTTTGTGTGTATGTAAACACACACACCGACTGTGATACAAAAAAAAAGAAGCAAAAGTGCCTTCCATCAACACTTGCATCAAACCTAAAGTGCCCAAACCACCACAAAAGAGACACTATTCCAAGATATTCCAAGACAGAACAATATTTGAACTCAAGCAAGAATTAAGAAAGCTGATTTCTTCTCTCATAAAGATTGTTGCATCTGTTCAACGTCAGCTACGCCAAGCCGAAGACTTTTCCAAATCAACATCGTCTTCCCACCATGTCGAGGTCTGCATGCAGCAAAGGATTAAAATCAACCATTTTACAACCACACTTCCTATATACCATGCTTGTGAAATGAGAATCAAAAGAGAAAAGAGAAGGGGAATCTGGAAATGCGTCCGGGCACCTTGAATCCCCTTCGAAGAAATTCAAGTGTGCTTCCCTTCTCCTCCTGAAGACCTAAGACCCGCAACAGCTCTTGCTTGGTCTGCCACCATAACGAGCACGCCAAAAGAGTCATTTAACCAACCATACATATTTCGAGACAGACAGGAAACCAAAGTGTGTGTGTGTGTGTATTTGTGTGTGTGTGTGTGTGTTCTTACTTCTCCGAGTGTGAAGCGATATTCACTCTCTGCTATGCAGGCAAAAGAACCATCTGTTTGTTTCAACATCACCTGCCACGGGCCTGATTTATAATATTAATTATAATAGTAAGTAGCATATAAGTTAAGACAGCATGCGTGCAAGTTCCTCCAATTCATAATTCGCTGAAAATAGGGGCATGCATCAAAAGTGGTACCTGGGTATAAACGAAGTAGAGCTCCACTATAGTTTAAAACATAGGGTGCCACAGCAACAGTCTTCCAACAGGGGGAAAATGCAACCATTATTGTTAACAGAATGGGTAAAAACGACAACTTTTATATAAACAGAGTACAAGCTGGAATGCACCTTGGAATAATCTTGAGTTCGAATGTAAAACACAGGGATGAATTGCGAAAGAAATCGATAATGCAACTCTTTGGATGGAAATCCGAAGAGCCCCAGGTCCCCACTGTTATTTGCAACACAATCCATCATAAAGAAGGGATTCAAAGTGAACATTAAAAAAACAATTTTGTGAAAATATACCGCAAAGTGTCAAGTTCTAGATTAAACAGCACAACAGGGGTTTCCATGGCAAATTTTTCCTGCATCATGCCAATATAACAGAGATGAAAATGAAGGTAAGGATTTGAAAAATTGTATACTTGTATTGAATGGAAGCTCAGTATATTTCATAAGTTAGAAATCATATACAATTTGCAGGTGTTGAAAAAGTCATACCTAGGTGTGCTGGTACATTTCACAAGTTAGATTTCATATACAATTTGCAGAATAATGGCTCACACACAGAAAGAACATGGAAAGACCTGAAGCCTTTTTGAGATAAGGCTAGTGCTATTAGTGTCTATGGTGTGTCTGCTTGTTTAAAAAAACATGCACAGACCTTAAAGCAGCACATCATACCACGTACTTCTCTATGGAAGAAAGATCAGCAGAGCTGCAGTTGATAAATATATAAATCGATGGTGGCTTATCAGACTGCCAGCAACCTGCATCATTGACCAATGGTTGGTGTGCAGTTAAGCTCATCATATTATCAGAGTGGATCTGAAATAAGGAGAACAAATCAACAAACCTTCATCGTCTTCCTCAAAATCAAAATCCAATGTGCGACTTAATGATCTGAAAAATGTTATCATGGGACCAATAGGAACATCTTCCAATGTCCCAATGGTTAAACCATCAATCTGAAACAGTAGATAAAAGGATACTGGAGTCAGTTAAGTTGCCTCAAAACCATACAATGGCACCAGTTAATATCTAAAATATTTTGACCATGAAAATATTGGAGAACTTCTAAACATGCAATGCAACAATGGTTTGAGTGAGATTCCGAGCGTCAGTAAAACCCAGAATCTTTCAATCTAGTTGGGAGGGGTGTACCTATCCAGTTTGGGTAAGGCTTAACCTTAGCTAAACTCGTGTACTTTGGATTTGATGCCTCAAGGATATTAGTATACAAATTTCTCCCGATCTTTGGATGTTGACCTTTCTATTGTTAGTTCTTCAATTTTGGCGTAGATCTAGTCACTAAGTTGTGGTGGGACGTGCCTTATAATCCTTGTGCAGACTTGCAGTACAATTGATATACAGAAGATCAAATAACAGTGATTCTAGTAATCAATAAGAACTCCCCCTAATATGTTGTGCTCAATGAAGCAATTGGACCACTAAGGGTCTGGTTAGGCTTGTTTGGATAAAGAGAGACTGAGGAAAGAAAGAAGTATAGGAGCAGAAAATTAGTAGACTATTAGGGGGTGGATTGAAAAAAGTAGGAGAGAAATAGAATTAAAACAAAAGGGTTGGCCTATGCACATTAAAGGTTTTGGGTTTTTTGAAATACTGGATAACATAATTCGGGAAACATGTATACTTTTTCTCTTTTTTGAATTCAAAAAACATTTTTACTTCACCAGCTTTAAAATGTATAGAAAACAAAAAAAAGTTCTCCAATTTCAAAGTTGTTTTCAAAAAATGCATTTTTTATGTTTCACAACAGCGCGGTTCTTTTAACATCAAAAATTGTTGTCATAATATGACAATAGCACCTACGGTTCTTCGTTTGAAAAAGTGAAGGTTCCTACCCCCTTAACCCCCTGCCCCCTCACCAAAATTGCCGATTGTAGCCAATCCGCGTTTTTGGGGAGGGGGCAGGAGGGTGCTGGGGTGGGGGTAAGGAGGGTAGGAACCATCAATTTTTTGAATGGAGCACCGTAGGTGCTGTTGTCATATTATATAAACAATTTTTGTTGTCAAAAACACGGGGGCGGTTTCACAAAGCATAAAACATAAAAATTGGAAAATAGAAAGCTGGGAATAGAATTAAACAAAATAATGAACCCTATGTTTTTCCCTTCATTTGGCTGGTTAGAGAATGAAGAGAAAAATGTCTCTCATAGGTTGTGAGTTCATGGTATTGCCTCAATGAGTAGTGAGCTTTATAATTTTGGTAGGGCAGGTAGGCTATAGCCAAATTCCTTGTCATTATGCAGGCTAAGGGACCAAACCCGCGACAAGTATATTCAAGTTTATTATATTTTGACATCTGAATATCACATTTCACGATGTTTTAGGCTTGCTTGAAGGGGGGAAACGTGTAACATATTGCATAATACTTCTTCCATTCTTTAATAATTACAACACTTTCCTTTTGGATGTTTATAAATAACTGCAACACTTTTATTTTGGATGGACCTTACCCAAACCATATGACTTGATCCGGAATACCTGAAACCAGACCCGACCTGAGACTGAAACAATTGAACCGTTTTTCACTTGAAACCTGAACGGAACTGATCAGAAATGACCCCAACCTAAGCTTGACCCGGTCGAGTCTCACCCAACAAGAGATAAGGACTACAAAATATACTCCAAAAGGATATAGGATGCAATGTACTACAAATATACTCCAAGAGAGTATATGTTGTATTTCCATAATTTTTACCCTTTTGTACGGAGTACTCTGCATTTTATATTCTTATATGTAGCATATTTAATTATTTATTCATTAATTAATGTAATTGATACTTGGAGCTGAGAATTAAAAATGTTATAAGTTATATGAAAAGGTGACAATTGACAGATTAAGACCTTACACAATGTGTGATTGGTTGTGATCAAGAAGAATTTTATATCGTATGATGCGTTCAATTGAGATGCATGACATATTGAAGTGACAATCCAAACTTGTATAAATTAGTTCATCCTTGTTTTTATTTAAGAGTCAAATATGAGTCTGGATAAAAAAAGAATACCCATTCCTAAATCATATTGATGAGATTAAAATCATAATTGAAAATTGTTTTATCGGTTCTCCTAAACATTGAATCGAAATGAATGGTTAATCCAATTTCGAGTTCCATTCACATCATCAAATCTCAAGAAATCAAATTAAAATCTAAGTCAACCCAAAAATAATGCGATCAAAATTTTATCCGGCCCGAAACTTACCCAACTTAAAATTTGGCCAAAAAAACCCCATTGAAATTTGACCTGACTCGACTCTTACCTAACCCAAAATCGACCTGAAGCCTTAACCGAAACGTATCCAATTCAACATTGACCCAACACATACCCAAACTGACCTGACTAAGCTTCACCCGAATTGGATCCAACCCAAACATAACTCAAACCGAATCCAAACCCGAATCTTAATACATTGATCCAAATTTGACCCGAATCAAATATAACCTGACCCGAAATTCATCAACCCAAATGTTACCCGATCTGATGTAAGCCCAACCTCAACCCCAATGACTTGTTTGACATGTCTAATTTTGGGTTGTGAAAGTGCCTAAATGACTATGATACCCTTCATTTCCCCAACTAACAATTATACAAATGTACGGAGTAGCTTTTTTCCCTCTCCCAATCAAATTGTAAGACTGAACATACAGCTACTGTTAAGGACAAAAGCACACACACGAATATAAAGCAAGAAAGCGATAAAGAACACGAGATTTAACGTGGTTCGGTCTAATCTGACCTACATCCACAGGGGCAACTAGGGTTTGTATTATTGAGTGATAATGATTACAAGTACAGGAGATCATATATATAGACAACTAATTAGGGTTTAACCCTTACTGGACAAGTTATAGCAAACTTGGCTTAAAACCATTTGGGCCGGCCGAAACCCTAATCCGGTCTCCTAACTCTCAGTTGTCTACAAGTGGGCCACTTTGGGCCGATGACTACACATCACCAACAGCTACCTCATTTTTGTGCCATCTAGGCATCTCCCCGTTGCATTTATGAAAAGAATGAAGGAAGTACATCATTTTCATCAAGTTTCTTTGGAACTGATAGGAGAATGTAATTTCTTTTGATCCATATGGAATAGTAGTGAGTGAAGATTTCCTTTCTTCAAGAAAATGTTTCCGATGTTATTCACAAAAAAAAGAGTAATTGTACATCTATCTCAGACCTTGCACATATATGTGCAGTAAGCAGCAATACATACTATGGTATTCCACAAGTGACATAGTTTCAACGAGAAAGTTTATTTTTTAGCAATCACACTACAAAATAACAAGCAGAGCAATGTATCAAAAATAACAATAATAACAATGATGACCATGATAATGACAACATTTACCATGTCAAAAGCTGTTCTGAAAAGTGTTGATGCCCTGCGCTTTTCCGGCTTATCAGAAAATACCTTTGAAGTAAGCGTCAACGTAAGATCTTCAATAATAATAAAGAAAATACCATTGAAGCAAGCAACTTTGTAAGATCTTCAACAACAAGAACAACAGCAACAACAACAACAACAACAACAACAATAATAATAGTAATAATAACAACAATAATGATCTCATTAAGTGAACTAGAAAACATAAATAGGGTTCTCTTACAATGCAAGCCCTTGTTTCCTTCTTCTCTTGAAGCTTCTTGACAATAGCCAATACAAGTTGAACGTTGGCATCATTAAACTCATCTGATGATCCCTTCAAATATTCGTGAAATCAAAAATATCAATCACGCAAAAATCTTTAATCAGAAAAATCTCATTCACGAGGTTCCTGTTTCAATGAAGCTCATTAAAATTGCAAAAGCTACTACCAATCATCCACATGCATTACACAACTGACAAACCCAAAATGGTACTATATCGAAAAAAACCAACAACTACACTAGGAAATCATGTATTAAAAGCCACTTGATTGTCAAAATGGTAAAACTAATACCATACCTTATACGAAGAAACGTTGCTGGGCAAGGGGCTGAGGATCGTTGAAGAGTTGGAACATAAGAAGAAACCCCACAAAGAAGCATAATCAATAATGAAGTCAAGGTAATTGAGATTATAAAACTGTATCATAGAAAAAATAAATTGAATGACATTTAAGACTACATCTGGCACTCATGATTTGGGTATGAATGGGATTGTGATTCTCAGCCTCAAGTTTCCCTCATGGCATTTGGCACGTTCATTTCATCAAAGTTTGATTCTATAGAATACATTAAAATTATTTTCCTTTACTACACAAAGGCACAAGGGATATGGAACCAAAATATACTTGTATTTACTTTGCATCAAAATAAGGACAATAATATAACTCCCTCTGCCCCGTTGGAAATTGTCATGTTTGAATTCTTCAATGAAATACATTAAATTTTGAGTGATAGTATTTTTTTTAAATGCAGAGCCAATTAAACTAACAAATACTTCCTTTGTGCCAGAGAAGTTTAAGCTTTGAGACTTGAGAGAACTGTAAACCTATTGTAAACTTGTCTTCACACTTAAAAGGGAAGGATTAAAAGCTACTTAAAAAAAGATAATAGAAATAAAAATCGCAAAATATGTTAACAGATAGAGGATAAATAGGAGCAATAGAGTTACGGGAATTCAACTTCTACGCGAGTCTTCCCGTCGCTTAGAGCGTAAGACAGGGAATCTGCGGCGTCAGATACCAGGACATCGTAAGACCTCGGCTTGTATATTGCGACGCCGAGCTTGGGGTCGGCGGCGGGTTTCACCTCTTTCTTGGCGCACTGCGTCAATCTGAACTTGAAAGGGATTGAAATTTGATGGGATTTGGAACTCAAGTGAGGAAATGGGGTGAGATTGGAAGATAAACGGAAAAGTTTAAACTGAAAGCCGAAGGGTGACGGGGTGCGAACCGCCATTGCCATGGCTACTTTGGTTGATTGAAGAAAACGTGGAGGGAAATTCACGACAGCCTTTTTCCCTTGGATAAGAACACTGAATACCCTTGAAGCCTGGCGCTTCAAACCTCCTCTTCGCTACCCTCTCACACATTCTCTTACATTTTTTTGTTCTAAAACTTTCTTCACATTATTCCAACTTCACTTATTCCAACTTCACGAGAATTTATATTTATTTGTGATTTTTCATGGCCTATATGATAAAATAAAATATTCTTGTCACCACTTGTTTTGTTGAATTTTTGATGTAGTTTTTAAATATGTATGTTTTATTTTTTATTTCTATACCAATATTTAAATAAAATAGATTGAAAAAACTTGGGATTTTTCTTCGTTTTGCGCAACGGGAAGAAAGTTTTAGGACGGAGGGAGTAATTGTAATTGAATGGAATTTCAAGGTGCTATCTGAATTTTAAATTCTTTCACAAAAATACTTGAATTTACATTCCTTTCACTAAAAGTCCATTTACCCGTTTCCAAATTAACTTCCAGTCATTTAGACTAAATTAGAATTTTATATATTTTAAAATTTTCAATTTGACCTCATTTCTTTTTTTCTTCTTCTTCCCCCTACCACTCCCTTTTTTTTCTTCTTCGTTCACCCCCTTTCTTCTTATTCTTCTTCTTCCTCACCCCTTAGATGTTTTCCCCTTTTCTGCTCCTTCCCCCGCCCAGATTGTACGGTCGGCAAATGTCTCGTCGCCATCCGCTCTGCCCTCTGGTTCCCTGTAACGCCCCAAAACGTGGTCTAAAATTATTCTATAATAAAGGTATTTTAGAAACAATATTTTAACCCAACAAAATATTATTTCTATGTTTGGCCAAAAATGAAGGAATTTTTGGAGTCAATGATGTTTTGTTAAAATTTACTTTTATGAATAGGTCTCGAAGAGTCGAATCCAACTGTATATTTTATGAACAAATCTAATGTACGGATTTTGAGTTGTGACATTTTAAATGTGTAATTTGTATAAAAATGAGAAGTGGTTAAAGATGAAAACTTTTGTAAAATGATTTATTGAAATAAGTTATTCAAATTAAATAATATTGATTGAATATGATAGTACTTTTAATTATATGTCAATTAATTTAATTTTGACTCTGTCAAAGTCAACACCCTAAAATACGGTGTCATAAAAAGTATTTAAAAAAATGTGAAAATTATATTGTCACGTAGAGCTTGACTGTCTGACCACAACGGTATAATCAGATTTCAATTTGGAAAAAGTTAGACCAAAAAGTATACCCCGATTGAGACCATTTTAAACACAATCAAGGACAAATGTGTGAAATTTTCAAAGACCAGCCGCCACCCCCATTGTGCCGAACAAAAATCACCCCAAATCAAGTGATGATCAAAGAAAATCACCCCAAATGGAGTCACCAAACTCCATACAATTCTTCTTCTTCACCTATAAATGGAGCATCATCTTTCCTTCAATTCTCCACCAAAATTCTTCATTCTTCTTCCTATAGTTTCGTTAGAGTATAGAGAATAGACCGCAAGTGATCATCGTCAACGTAGTTGCCGGAGGTAGCCGATTCTTGCCGGAAGTTGCCCCAAAAAGTTGAATGAAGAAAACATCCCATGTGCAAATCAGCCCACTTGTGAGCATTTTTACACCATCTAAACTTCGTTATTTGAATCTTGTTTCTAAACAAAAGTTGTAGCCTTATGTCTTACGAATCCGTAGCTTCAAACGGTTCACGATTTCCTTAAGTAACGAAGGAGATATGACCTGAAAACCAGGGCTGGTACCGTGGTGACAGGAAGTGACGGATTTTGACATTTCCGACATTGTTTTCGCTCTCGTTCGTTCGTTGAGCTTTATCTCGTTGATTTTCCAGGTCTGTACCATGATTTTAAACAACTTTAGAAGGCATTGGAATGATCCTTGAACTTATTGATTCATATATATTTGAAAATATAAATATTTTGATATTCACAATCACCAAATTTGTTTTGTTGATAAAAGCTTCAAATAAATCATTTGTGAATGATCGATGGACGTTAGAAAACATTTTTATGAAGTTAGTTTAAAGCTTAGAAGCTTTTATGGTGTTTTGAGAAATTCGACCGAAGGTTGAAGATGATGAATAGTAACTCCGTGTTTCTTGCGTTTTATCCAGAACGGTACGAACGACCGTGCGGATCCAACGGTCGACCATTGCGAACATTTTAAGTCCGAAAAATCTATTTTTAAAGATATAAAATCCTATTTTTGATACATCAATAAAAAGACAATTTCTTAGAGTAAAAAATGATGTTTGGACAACTAAAGAACCTTATATGATGTATGGTGATAAGCTAAGTGTTAACACTCGATGCTAGACCGCTATTTGTTATTTGATATTATAATGATTATTATTGATGTTGTTTATTGATGTTATTGGATGTGGTTTTCCAATACAAGAATCTTCCGGAAATTCCCAAGCTCCCAATTCAAGTTACTCAAGGAGAAATAGGGTACATTCCAACCCATCTGATCTTCTCCTAGATGCCCAGAAGAGCAATCCGGAGCTCTTAGTACAATACTTGTCAAAGAAGCAATTTGATGGAATGGAAGCCTTAGGGACGATAGCTTCGCACTTCACCCATGAGGAACAACACAAGGAACGAATGGAGTATCTCAAGTGAATAAGAACTGAGTGCGGCATTCTTCAAGGTTTGGGTGAATCTGCTGAATCCTCCAAACGCAAAAAGACTTGAAGGCTTTTATCATCAAAATAGGGGGAAGTTAGACTCACATGTTTTTGTTTTGATGAAAACACCTTCTTGCTTAAACACTTTTCTTGTTTAAACATTCTTTTGCTTAAATCTCTTACAATTATGCTTGAACATGACTTTTAAGTATAAGTTTTGAGATTTACTATGCGTGCATACATTTAGGGGGAATATAATTCAGGGGGAATATAACTGTTTTTGGCTAATGTTTTGTTTTTGGTAATGGACTACTGACGAAACTCTCTAAGCATGGAAGTCAGATACCTCATTTTTGTACTAGAGTTGGATATCTCCGATTCAGGTATTCTACAATATCTGCCTTCTTAAATATTGAGTGTCAATCCTTAGTCATTTCCTTTTTTGCCCTAAGAATTGGTCCTTAGGATTTTTAAATGTACAAGACTTTGGAAAATTAGTACCATTTTTTTTAAAAATGAATTTCATATTTCGGTACTACCTCGTCCTAATTAGAACATAGAACTTTAGAGAATGAAAAATGATAGATTTTATTTTGGGCCTTGAGAACCCAATAGGAATAATTTCCCTTCAGTGCATAAATTTTATTTTGGGCCACTTTTATAGGCTTAGCCAAAACAAAACAGTTACTCTCTCATTTAAAACCCAACGTATCTGGTTCACTTGGAAACGGTTTTGGATCATTGGTAACTGATAAAGAATTTTTCAACGTTTCAAAATTCAACTTATCTTGGAAGTTGAAATTCATTTACTTTTACCGTTCCAACCACCCTCTTAATGAAACCCGTGAACCACCCCTCTTCTCTCCTCCACCTATATAAATCGAGCAAATCCATATCAATTTCCATCACAACAAATCTTCAATATGAAAAGTCTTCAAACTCACTACCAGAGAAAAACACCTAGAAAAATCTCTTCAATGGAGAAGTTCTTCTTCCTCACTCTCATATGGGTTAAGGAACCCAGGGGGCCTAGGAAACTAGGCGGAAGAGTATCGAACTGAGTCGAGAGTGCACAAATTTGGGGTTAAGTAAATTGGGAGTACTATATTGTGCTCGTTAGCAGTCCCCCCTTCCTCCTTTAGAAGGGAAGGGGTTTATATGCAGATTACAAACTAGGGTTCCGACCGTTGGTCCATGGTGCAACGGTCTGGGCCCACTAAGATTGGGTTGTTCACTGGTGGCGTCCAAACACATTATTAGCCCTAGGATTGCTATACAAAGTAGGTTACAAATAGGGTGGCTAGAACAACCCTGCCAGAGGTATGACAGGGGAAGTACGGCAAGAGTCTAATCGTGGGCCCCTTGATCTTGACTGTTAGCCAGCTTCCTTCTCCAGGCCTGGTCTACTGCTGCCTAGGACCGAGGCCGAGCGTACGACCTATCTACGGAAGTCTCTTGGTGGAAGGCCGTCCAGGGGTGGTCTAAGGACGACCGACCCGACCGAGGCCGAGCGTGTGTTGCTGTCGTGTTGGCCTTCCCTGGCCCTTTGTCTATTCTTGTTTTGGTTCGCTAAGTGGGCCTTAGCGAAGTTGGGCAGGTCCGCTCTTCTGTTGGGCCGGATACCCCTATTCCCAGGTATCCATCATCAGTCCCCTACTTCTTGGGCCGAGCGTAGCGAGGCCGAGGGAAGTAATCCAAAAATGTTGGGAATTTAAATTTTGAAAAATCTTGGCCGTATGTAGGAGTCCCCCGCTGCCCAACTTGAGTGTTGACGAGGGTTGGGGAGTGTTCCAAATGGCAAGATTTACACGTGTCACCTTCGAAATTTGAAAAGCATGATTGCGCTGCTTGGGAGACGCAACGTCTCTGTACTGTTCCCTTGCCAGCCGTCCGTGACGATTTGCAATCGTACGCGTGAGGGAACGCCACGTCCCTCTGTGATTGTGACTTTTCATTGAGTCAGGTCGGATCCCTTAGTCATATAAAAGTGAAATTTTTTCCAATCCTCTCCACCTTTGTCATTTCTGCGCCGCACTTTCGCCGTCGATTTCATTCACCGTCTTTGCTCACTCGCTGTCACCGTTGCAGTCCGCCCCGAAGGTTAGTTCATCCTTCCCTGCTCTCATGGCGTCTTCCGATTCTTCCCCTTCCATCCCCGCTGTTGACCCAGTGGTGGTTTGTTTTGAGGAGTTCTACCAACAAGATCCCTCCCTCCGCCCCGACGGTCTGATGGGAGGAATCGACCATTCTAGGGTTCTGAGTGCGGTGCCTCTCCGTACGTTAGTTACCGTGGCGGCGTCGTCCCGGGCGCGCCTCCGAAAGGGGAAAAATCGAAAACCGTCAAGGGTCATAAAACCGTCAAGGGTCAGACCCGGAAATCCTTACCCGTTACCGTGTTGGAGACGGGTCCAATCACGAATACGGGTTGTCTCTTGTTAGACGTTGACTTTGACGAGGCCCTTCGCTTCGTGGGGGAGGGCTACTCCGTGCGCCGACCGCACGCGACAAATCATGTCTTCTCCGTGACCAGCCCCGATGCCGAGGTTGGGGTGCACGTGGCATCGATGCGCTATGGTCTTCGGTTTGCTCCTCACGATCTGATAGTCCAATTTCTGAATTTCTACCGTCTTCTCCCCGGTCAGCTCAGTCCCCACTCCTACTATTGTTTCTCTACCTTTTTGATCAAGTGTCATCTGAAAAGAGTCCCTGGTCCTTGGATTAGTTTCGGTACATGTTCAAGGTTTCTAAGATTGGCGCGCATGAGGGGAATTCGTACGCTGTTGTGTCTTCCCAGAGCGAGTGCGGTTTGGTCGTCGCCCCCACCTCTCTCAAACTCTGGAAGGCTAAGTTTGTCTTCGTCTCTAGCTTTCCTGGGGACCAGCACCCTTTCCAAGCCAGGTTTCCTGAGTGCCACGCCTTCATCCGTCACCCTCGTCCCGACCCTACTCTAGAGCTTCTCGCACACGCGCAGAAACTCTTGGAAGACTGCCGGCCCAAATCGCCTCACGTATATACGGTTTGCACGGAGCAGAACCTTGCGAAGGTGGGGATCCTTATTTCCCTCGAACGACAGTTCAAGTTAGCCGAAGCCGTGCGCGGGAGTCGTCCAAAGAATGGACTTGAAAAGACTGCCTCGAGGCCGGAAGAGCCGGAATCGGAAGAAAAGGAAGAGGAAGGGAGCGATGAAATTGAGACCGATGAAGAGTCAGGTCAACCGTCCTACTCCGAGGATGTCATTGACGTGGAGCCTTCCGGAGGTCTGTCCTTCACCTTAGGATTCTTCCCTTTTAATGACAAGTTTCCTAACTTATGTTTTGTCCTGTAGGAAACATGAATCCGTTGGAGGTTGTTTGGAGGGCCAAACTGTTATCCTAGAGCCGGGGCCGAAAAGAGGAGGTTCAACGCGAACCGCCCTCGGGAGAAACATCTGGGTCTTTCGCGACCATCCCCGACCGGGAAGTGGTTCTGACCCGGAACCAAAGGAAAAGGAAACTCATCCAAACCGAGGAAGAGGAGACCGCATCCGAGCAGGACGTGGCTTTGACCCAGAGTCCGTCGGCAAAACGTCCGGCCGCTCCCCAAGACGGGAAGTGCCTGGCCCTCTTTGACAGAACTGACGGGAATGTGCAGGCCGAGGCCGAGGTCACGTCTCTATCCGCGGCGCTGAAGGACGAGGGCGAGATCATGTCGTCCGTGCAAGGATTGGTGGATGGGTTCCACAAAGAGGTGAGTTTTCTGGTGCCTTCGTTTTCTTAATTGATATAGGTGATTGACTTGGCTTTTGTTAGGGGTCGGCGAAGTTGGATCTAATCAGCAAACGCCGAGCCAGAGCTGAGTTTTCCTCGGGGGTGGACTTCTTGGCTTTGGTGGAGACCGTATTATCCTGGCTAAGGAGGTTGGCGGCTGCCGAGCGTGAACAGGCCACCGAGCTTGAGATGCAAGCCGTGGCGAAGTCCGAGGAAGTAGTCCGGCTGCAAGGCCTTTTGAGAGAGTAGGAGGAATCGGCCTCCCAACTGAAGGCTTCCATGGCCGAGCTCGAGGGGCGGCTGCGTCAGTCCGAGGGCCGAATAGCGGAGATGGATGTTGAACTGGCCGAGGCCATTTCCTTGCAGCGGTCCCTAGAAACTCAGCGAGATCAGGCCCCTGCTGAGAAAAGGCAAGCTGTTGCTGAGAAAGACCACGGCATCGCCGAGAAGGAGCGAGCCGTCTCCGACTTTCTTCAGTCCCCGGCCCTCAAAGAGGCCTGTATGGAAAACTTCGCTGACTACTATGACAGCTGGCTTGAGACCGAGGCCGGCATAAGGAAGATGGGAAAGGAGGGGTCGAAGTGGCTCGAGACTGGCATCTATCATGGGATCCAGCTCGTTCTTCGGCGGGCTAGAAGAGTGGACCCATCCTTCCCTCCGCCCGGGGTTAACATCCCAGACATGCATGACCCTAATCTGAATGATCAGCTCGGGGAAAATCCAGATTACTTTGGGACGCCCGAGCGCAAGGATATGGGTGCGGTCGTCGTCGGCGAAGAGCAACCTTCAGACGCCCTTCCTTAATGCTTTCCTTTGTAATTTTCGAAGTTTTGTCTTCCATTGGAATGAACAAGATTTTTCTACTATTTCGTTGCATGCGTGAATAGTGAATAGATTTCCTTCTAACATTATTTATTTGAATATATTCGAATTGCGCCTTTTGAGGGACTGACTCTTTGGCTTCCCCATGTAAGAAGACCTAACCACTGGACCGTGACACTGTTTCACCCACGTGTCACTACGAACGGTTCCAATTCCAATCACTGCGACTGTTCACCCGTATTATCCCTTTGTTCTTGGGCCTATAAATTGAACCTCCACTTTGTGCTTGTGAACCCATCTCTCCTCACGTCCATTGTGCTAACATCTCCATGGCTTCCAATAACTCGAGAGAGATTGTTCCCCCATCTTCTCAACCAAAAGCCGTCCGTCGTCCCCCTCCTTCTCCGCCGGAGGACGCCGAATCGCGTACCTGCTCCTGCTGGTATCGTGCAAAGAGGTTGGAAAGGCGCATTGAACGTCTGCAAAGACTCGTGAATTACCTTCACGGGGTCCCTCAACGGCCTGCACCTCCGGTTGAGGTCGCTCAGCCGGCTGCTGATGCCATTCCTGCGGGTGACAATCACCTGGAAGAGTCCGTCGGCTCTTCCTAGATATCTATTCCATGCTCCCTCCCTGTATATCTGCCCATGGAGGTTTGCAGGACAGGGGGGCCATCCACGTCCTTCGGTGCCCAGGCTTTATTTATCTTGAAGTCCATGGGGCCTTAGGACGGGGTGCATCTACCTACCCATAGATTTTAAGACCAGGGAAAAAGGAGGTCCATTGGGAGGTAGAGCATCTTAGGTATTTTCCTTTCTCAGTGCCGCTGTGTAATTATGTAATAAATGTCGTAGCTTTCAAAATACCTTGTATTGAAATTTGACTTTGTATGCAATGAATGTCCCTGTAGTGAATGCTTTTGCAATGAATGCCTTGTTCTGCTTATAAATGTGATGCGTTCTTCACTTCTGTACTTGCTCTTTTGCGATATGGTGTTGAGTCCCAACACTCCTTCTCTCGAAGAAGGAACGTCTTTTGTTCGGGCCACTCCTCCATGCTCGTTTCTTATGGCGACTTCCACTTTCCCCATCTTCGCCACCGCCCCGACCGCGGTGGGGAAATGGGTTGATCCTGATCTTTCTTTCTTGAGTGAGGAATCCGTTCAAGGCCCTCTTCATCAAGAAACTGCTACGGCAAAGGGTTCAAAGAGACGTGGTCGTTTGGTGCGTAAGGTGGGTACTAACGTGCGTGACTATCTCGAAGGCTTTCGCTGTGCTCATCGTAAGAAAACTGCCAACACAACCCTCAAAACAAAGCTGGCGACCGATCATGATACATCCTCCGTAGATTCTTCTTTTCCTGAAAAAATGGGTGTGTACTTTGACCATTTGGGAAGTAGTGCTTCACATTCTTGTGCTTAAATGATAATGTATTGTTGCCTTTGGCATATTTTATGTAATAAAATTGCTTGTGTGCTCTGTTTTCTTTTTCCTTTCCTTCTTTTTTTTTGTACCCCAAAGGGTTTCGCTACGCTCACACCCTCAGCAGGGCGGCGAAAGGTGTGTCCTCAGCAGGACTAAGTGTCGTGGAAGACATCATAAGCAGGATTGCAAGTTTTTCGTCCTAAGCAGGACCTTGCGCTGCCCTCCGTGCTAATTAACAAGTTGTGCCCACTCGGACCTTGTTCTTCGTCTCGTTCAGAGCGCCGATTCCTCGGGTTAAGCCGTGCGGATGGGCCCACCGCCTGAAGGGACACTTGACAATAGGCATTGTCACGTGGCGAGACGGCTAATTCTAATTCTCGTGATGTGTGTGGGAGCACAGAGGGACTTTGTTCGCGTAAAGCGAAAGACCTCGTGAGGCCAAATCGTGGCGTGGGAGCCCGATGTCGCTAAGCAGCGCTTATAAATTGCGTAAAGCAAAGTTGAATTCGTGTGGAAGCGAAAATTTCATTAAGTAAAAAGTTTTTTTAAGCTACCGAGGCCAACTGGTTACAATTCTCAGTGCATTACATGTAGAATGAAATAAGATTGTGCGTGTTCTAGTGCCTGCCGAGTTCGCAACCCTCAAGCGTGGAGAGCTTGTATGTGCCTGGCCTGAGCACGGCTGTGACCCTGTATGGTCCTTCATAGCTCTTGGCGAACTTTCCTCCTTCCGTGGGCTGACTAGCCTCCCTCTTTCTAAGCACTAAGTCTCCCGCTCGGAATTCCCTTGTTCTGACTTTGCAGTCGTAATACTCCTCGACCTATCTTTGGTAGTTTTCTGCTTTGAGGAAAGCTCGCTCCCGACGTTCTTTAACAAAGTGGAGGTCGGCCATCATGGTTTCCTCATTTTCTCGAGCTTCATAGTTTTCCTCCCTCCAGGTCAGGACGAACACTTCTGAGGGCGCTCATGCCTCCAGACCATAGCACATGGAGAACGGTGTTTCTCCCATCGTCCTCCGCGGAGTGGTGCGATATGCCCACAGTACGTTGGGGAGTTGATCCACCCATGCTCCTTTGTAGGACTCTAGTCTCTTTTTGATCCCATCCATGATCGTCCGATTGGCATTCTCCACTTAGCCGTTCCCTTGCGGATAAGCCACAGAGCTGTAGGTGTGTCTTATCTTCCAATCTTGCAAAAGTTCATTGAAATCTCCAGCCTCGAATTGGGTCCCGTTATCAGTAGTGATCTACTTTGGGACACCATATCGGTAGAGTATGTTGTTGCTCACAAATTTCGAGCATTGCTCTAAGGTTCCTCCCACTAGGGGCTTGGCCTTGATCCACTTTGTGAAGTAATCGATGGCCACAATGATCCATCGGAAGTTGCCAGGTGCCCTTGGCATAAGACCTATTAGGTCTATCCCCCAATGAGCGAAGGGAATTGATGAGCTGATGGGATGGTAATTCGTTCCTGGTCTTCCAGGGATGTTCTGAAAAATCTGGCACACTTTGCAACGCTTAGCGCGTCTGGCACCGTCCTTCACAATGGTCAGCCAAAAGTATCCCTGCAGGACTATGCGTCTAGCCATGGAGAAAGGACCTTGGTGTGCTGTGCATACTCCCTCGTGGACTTCACTTCTTCCATGATCTGCTCTCCTCTTGCTCCGTCAACGCATCTCAACAGCGTGCCGTTGTACAATCTCTTGTACAGTCGGCCATTCTCAATGACATACGTCGGCGCCCTACGTTTGATCAAACGGGCTGCCGTCTCGCCGTTGGGAAGGATCCCATCCTTCTTGTATCGGATCAACTCCGTGATCTAGTCGTCAGTTTCCCCGGTGATAACAGATATGAGCTGCACATGAATGCTTGGGGATCCCAGGTCTTCAATATGAGCCATCTTGGAGATGTGCTCAGGTCTATCGTTGCTCAGCTTAGAGAGGACGTTGGCCTCAGTGTTCTCCGCCCTAGGGATTTGCACCAGCTCGTATCCTTGGAGGATTTTGAGCAATTCCAGGGCTGCCTCCTTGTATAGGCGCATCCGCTCTTCCTTGGTGTCAAACTCACCCTTGATCTGACTGACGACCAAGCGTGAATCACACCTGATCCTGACGTACTCGGCCTTCAGGTTGAGGATGATCCTCAGGCCGCTCAGCAATGCTTCATACTCCGCTTCGTTGTTGGATACTTTGAACTGGAATTTTATTGCATGGTATGAGCGAAATCCCTCAGGTGACCAGATTACTACGCCTCCACCGCAAGCCTTCGCGGCTGATGATCCATCAGTGGATAGGGTCCACCATTCACCCTGTTCGGCCATGGGCGTGGGGCTGTTGTCTCGCGCCGTGCATTCTACCATGAAGTTGGCCAAGGCCTGGGCCTTGATTGCTGTCCTCGGCTTCATCTCTATCTGATATTGGCTTAGATAGACAGACCACTTGATGACCCTGTTAGAGGCGGTTGGATTTCGGATGATGATGCTCAGAGGTTGATGACTTCTCACCTCCACTTCATGTGCTTGAAAATAATGGTTCAGCTTTTTGACCGTGTTGACGATGGCCAGGAATGTTTTCTCCACCACTGGGTAGCGGAGCTCGGCGTCCCTCAAGGTTCTGCTGACATAATAGATGGGGTGTTGAGTGTCCCCTTCCTCTCGCAACAAGACAGAGCTTATAGCTCCGGGGCTAACACCCAAATAGAGGTACAGCTTCTCGCCCTTGACTGGCTTCACCAACACCTGCGTGGTTACTAGATACTTCTTCAACTCTTCGAACGCCACTTGGCATTCGGGCGTTCATTTGAACTTCGGGACCGTCTTCAGCGTACCGAAGAAGGGGATGCTCTTCTCGGCAGATTTTGACAAAAATCGGCCGAGCGCGGCCATCTTTCCTGTCAGTTGTTGTACTTCCTTTATGGAGCAGGGGGCCTCCATATCCAAGATCGCCTTGACCTTCTCCGGGTTGGGCTCGATACCTCGTCGGCTGACAAGATAGCCTAGGAATTTGCCACCTTCAACACCAAATATACATTTTTTGGGGTTAAGACATAAATTGAACTTGCGCATGATGAAAAAAAACCTGGGAGAGGTCTTCCGCATGGTCGGAAGACTGCTTGCTTTTTACGATCATGTCGTCTACGTACGCCGCCATCGTCTTTCCCAAGACCCGAGTGGAACACTCGGCTGGCCATCCTTATGTATGTGGCTCCGCTGTTCCTCAATCCGAATGCCATCACCAAATAGCAATACACCCCCTCGGGGTGAGGAACGCCGTCTTCTCGGCATCCTCCTCGTGCATGAACACTTGATGATACCCTCTGAACGCATCTATGAAAGACATTACCTCGCACCCGGTCGTTTCGTCGATCATCTGATCGATGTTGGGCAAGGGGAAGGGGTCCATAGGACAAGCTCGGTCCAGGTCGGTGTAATCCACACACATCCTGAACGTCTACCCCTTCGGTGCCAGCACGACGTTGGCCAGCCAGGTGGGGTATTTTATCTCCTTGACATGCCCCGCAGCTTGAAGCATGTCCACTTCCTTCTTCACGAAATCCCTCCGGTCTTTGCTCAAGTGTCGCTTCCTCTGTTTTATGGGTTCCGCGTCCGCTCCAACCGCTAGGCGGTGGGTGATCAGAGACTTGCTGATTCCGGACATGTCCTCGACACTCCATGCGAACACCACGAAGTTCTCCCTGAGTACCTGAATGATTTTTGACTGAAGCTCGGCATCGATGTTGATACCGAGCTTGATCTTCTTCTCCTGTTGATCCTCCATTAGCACCACATCTTCTGTTTCCTCGGCCGGCTCAGCTCAAGGACGTCCTTCTTCCTCCCTTAGAAGTGTCGTGGCAATGCTATCTACCCTCAGATCCTGAGCGTCCATCTTCTTCATCTGCTTTTGATAGCAGAGCCGGGCAAGCTTCTGGTTTCCTCTGCACACTCCTACTCCTGAATTAGTTGGGAACTTCATGCATAGATATTTTACAGACGTCACGGAATCGAGGTCTTCCACTGCAGGCCGACCTAGTATCAAGTTGTGGGACCCAAGGAGTCGCACCACCATGAACTCGACCGGAATGGTTTTCTTATGCTCCCCATCACCGAAAGTGACCATCACCTCGACCAAGCCCTCCGAATCGATGTTTCTCCTGTGAATCCGGACAGGGGGGGTCCTCACTCTCTTCAAAAGCTCTTTTTTCAATCCCAACTCCTCGAATGTCTTCACATACATGATATTGACTAAGCTCCCATTGTCAACGTAAGAACGATGAATCACCACCTCATTGATCTCGCATTTGACGACCAAGGCGTCTCTGTGCGGGGATGGGATCTCAGGTCGGTCCTTGGGACCGAAAAGGAGGGGCTCTGTCTTCATGATCTTTGACGGTCCAGGTGCACTACACCGTAGATCATTCGTTTTTTTTCAACCCTCTTCTGCCTAGGGTTAGCTTCTTCTTCCTCGTCACTCGGAAGGCCTATCTCCTTCCTCTTCTTCTGCTGGGTTCCCTCTGGTTTCTTCCCTCGGCTGTCCACATTTTTCTTTCCATCGTCTTTCCGCCATGTGTTCTTCTTTTTGACGAACTGCCTCAAGTATCCATCCTGGATCAAATTTTCGATCTCCCTCTTGAGGACTTTCACGCGTCCGTGTCATGGCCGGCTGCTCTGTGAAACCTGCAATAAGGACCCTCACCCACAGTGCAAATCGGAGGAAATCTCGGGTCATATTCCACCAAGCCTTGATGCTCTGCGAAATCTAGGATGGCGCTGATGGGGTGCGTAAGAGGTGTGAGCTCATCCGGAAATAACAGCTTGGGACCCCTGGGGGGATAAGGTTTTCTATCCTCGGCCCCTTCCTCATACATGTCTTTTCCGAAAGACCGTCAATCACGCGGGTCTCTGCCCTTTCGGAAACGGTGTCCGACTGGCAGATGCGACCGCTCGTCAATGGTGACCTTCCTCGCCGGGGGCTTTGCTGCCGTCAAAATGGGCCCAAGTCTTCCTGCCTCCTCTTTCTTCTTGTTTGCCTCCAACTCTTCTGCTTCGGCTTCATCCTCTTCCATGGCTAGCGCGATGGCATACTCCCTCGGCTTCTCCAAAGCCAGGCGCTTGGAGAAGTCACCCGATCGTAGAACCAGATGGAAGGTGGATAACCTGGTTTTGTCATCTGCTCCATAAACTCTGGTGGTTTCCAGCTTCCACCTCGCTAGGAATTCCCTCAATGGCTCGTCTGGCCTCTGTCTGACCGATAGGAGGTGCGAGAAATGCAGCTTTTTCTTCCTATTTCCGGCGAAGTGCACTAAGAACCTCCGCGCCAAATCTTCCCAGGAATTGATCTTCCTCTCAAGCAGTTCATTGAACCACTCAGATGCCAACCCGTCGAGAGTGGCGGGGAACGATCTGCAAAGGACCTCCTCAGAGAACGTCACCACGTTCATGAGGGTTTGGTATCAGTTGAAATGCTCTTGCAGGTCGGCAGTTCCATCATACCTTGGTATCGATGGCATTTGGAAGCTATTCGGCAATGGTGCCCTCAGAATCCTCTCCGAGAAAGGAGAACGGAGTCTGAACGTAGGTTCGGCTACATGCCCCAGCCCACTTCTTTTCTCTAAGGCGCCAAGCCTCTGCAAGATGGGTCGGACCCCGACCTGCCTACGCCCCTATCCACCGCGTTGGCCCCCCCTGCGGCGCTCTCAGGGTCGGATGCTGGATGGGTTGCTCGATCCGGGAACTCAGCCTTTCCGGATGGGCTTCTCTGTGTCGGTCACACTATTCCTCGCAGGGCATCCTGACTTTCCCTGCTCCGTCCTACACGAAGGCATTCCGTCGGCCATACAACCGTTCCGTGGCTGGAACTCGCATCCGGCTGAACATACACACGTGCGACTCACTCTCGCATTGTCCTTCCTTCGGGGGTTCAGGGCGCTTACTTGCCGTATCCTTGTCTCGACGGCTAGCTTGCTTCTTGTTGGCCCTACGCTCCGGGGCCTTGCCGTTATCCCGCTGCTGGGAGCGGCTCAACTCCTTGTTCTCAGGTCCTCCCGCCAAAGGGTTCATGCGGGAGTCTGTCATCAGGTTCTTCAGGTGTTGGGCGAAAAGCTCCGCGCTTTCCACCACGTTCTGCTGGACTTCACGACGTCCTTCGGGTTCGAACGTCGCCTGCGGCATCGTGACCGGCATGTGGAAACCAGTCATGGGTTGATTGAACATCATCGCCCTCATCATGGCCCAGAAACCGCTAGGGTCTAGGCCTAGAGTCCTCGCACCGGAGATCTCCCCAAACTGGAAGAGCGGTGAGTTGAAGTCACCGGGCAGCATCACGCCTCCTCCACATATGAGCCCGCTGGGAGAAGGTTGAGTCAGAACGCCGGCGCCCTGGGTGGGCACCTGCTAGGTAGGTGCTTGAGACCCCCCAGCGTTCGTCGTTCGCCGCCTGGGAATGCGGTGGCGTAGATCAGTGGTGTTGTGGCTGGTGACATCGTTGAGGCTAACGTCTAAGTCGTCTTGATCTGCACCGATCGGCGCCGTGACGGTCATCCTGAGACCACCACCGGCGTTAGCGGTAGATGTAACGCCCCAAAACATGGTCTAAAAGTTATTTTATGATAAAAGAATTTCAAAACAATATTTTGACCCAATAAAATATTATCTCTATGTTTGACCAAAAATGAAGGAAATTTTGGAGTCAATGATTTTTTGTTAAAATTGAGTTTTATGGATAGGTCTCGAAGAGACGAATCCAACAGTATATTTTATGAATAAATCTAATGTACATATTTTCAGTATGACATTTTAAATATGTAATTTGCATAAAAATGAGAAGTAGTCAATGATGTGAACTTTTGTAAAATGATTTATAAAAATAAATACTTAAATTTAATAATATTGATTGATTATGAAAGTAATTTTAATAATATAATTAATTCAATTTTGACGCTGTCAAAGTCAATACCCAAAAGTATGGTGTCAGAAAAAGTATTTCAAAAATATGTGAAAATTATATTATTGCGTAAAGCTTGATTGTCTGATTGCAAGGGTGTAATCGATTTTAATTAAGAGGTGTTTGGGTACAAAAGTGTGTATCATTTGAAATTAGTTTATCAATTTGGATATGGAAACAAATTAATAGCCTCAGTATCTCCTAAAATCTACTCATTGGGCGCAGCCCTTCCCACTCAAAAGGTGTAATAGTTTAATTCATAAGAATTCATTCAATTTACATATAAAAACAAAAAAAAATACTCCTAATATTATTTCTTCACGACCCCACTTGCAAACATTTATCATGTAGTCTCCTCTTCCACTTTGAGCCTTCCATGCGCAGCAAGAAGCAAAAGAAAGACAAAGAAATATCACTCCACCTTTATCTCTATTTTCTACCCCATGTGAATGAGCTCTTCTCTCACTTTAGTCCTAATTATCTCTCTTAGAATATATCTTCATTCCCATTAAAGAACTCCCCTTTTGGATGAAAAGTAAGCCAAGGCAAAGAAAAAGGTTTTTAAAAAAAAGAAAGAGAAAAGAAATCCTTCATGTTTGAAGCTTGCGAGGTTGACCGGAATTTTGCCGGAATCCGTGTGAAGACGATATCAACATGCGACAACGGTGTCATGTAGAGAACGACCTCCCAATCATTCATATATGGCATCCATCAAGTCTCGATGTACATTCATGACGATCTCGACCAAAGATGTTGGGCGAAAATGTGAAAAGAAAATTCTGGGCAAAACAGTCCCCTTGTAAGCGCTATTCGACCCATCTAAACTCGTTATTTTAATCTTGTTTCTAAACGAACGTTGTAGCCTTATGTCTTACAAATCCGTAGCATCAAACGGTTCGCGATTTCTTTGAGTAACGAAGGAGATATGGCCCAAAAACCACGGCTGGTACAGTAGTGACGGAAGTGACGAGTTTTAAGATTTCCGGCGTTGTTTTCGCTCCCGTTCGTTCGTTGAACTTCTTCTCGTTGATTTCCAGGTCTGTACCATGATTTTAAACAACTTTAGAAGGCATTAGAATTATCCTTGAACTTATTGATTCATATATATTTGAAAATATAAATATTTTGATATTTATAACCACCAAAATTGTTTTGTTGTTAAAGCTTCAAACAAATTGTTTGTGAGTGATCTATGGACGTTAGAAAACATTTTTATGAAGTTAGTTTAAAGCTTAGAAGCTTTTATGGTGTTTTGACGAATTGGATCGAAGGTTGAAGATGATGAATAGTAACTCCATTTTTCTTGCAAATGACCGTGCAGATCCAACAGCCGACCGTTACGAACATTTTAAGTCCGAAAATGCTATTTATGAAGATATAAAATCATATTTTGGAGTAAAAAAAGATGATGTTTGGACGACTAAAGAACCTTCTATGATATATGACAATAAGCTAGGGTATTAGCACTCGATGCTAAGTCGCTATTTGTTATTGAATATTGTGATGATTATTATTGATGTTGTTTATGATCAAACTTTGATGAATATTCTTATTAAAATAATAATTATGAATGATTAAATCATGCTTAAAAATGAATATATTGATGATTATGAAAATGATGTGTATTGTTAAGGATATCTAGAAGAACTCTAAGATATACCCATTTGGAAAATTGATTATGATTATTAAGGATATCTAGAAGAACTCTAAGATATACCTCCTTGACCAATTCATGATTCGGGGTTAAAACGTGCGTACGGGATCCAGACCGGATATTACCCACCCGACAGATCACTGTTTGGTTTTGTACGTAATCCACGTGACTCATAGGGTGGATTATCGATTCTTGTGTTCTGCATTAAACTATTTATAGTTTAAGGGCCTGGTTAGAAATATTGTCTTAGACTAGTTATAGTTTAAGAGCTATGTGATCAATATTAATTTGACTTAGACTAAAAAATAGTTTAAGAGCATTGATATGATTTAGCCTTAGAATAAGTTAGGAGCAAACTGTGATAAAATTTGATATGAAATTATGTGTAACAAATGATGAATGTTGTGATAACAAAAGTGACATGTGATGATTGTGAATTTTGGACTGATTACTACATAATTTTGAATGATGATATTTAATAATAGACTATGTTCATTATCCTTGTTACAATAACAAAGACGAATTTAAATATGAAAAAGAAATGTTTTGAACATATATGATTGGTATTGTTTAAGAAAATTATTCTTTGAATTCTTTTGTTGTGCCATGGTACCACTCAGCTTCATTGCTGAGCATGTAGACTTTTTCATTTTTCTACACGTAGGTATGAGAGAGAATAAATTTGGAGCCTGTTCTGGAGAATACTGAGATGGAGGTGATGCGTGGACATGAACAAATATACTATTTAAGTAAATGATTTTATCACATAGGTTGATCATACTATTTTAGTTTACAAATTGCTTCCGCACTGTTTTAAATAATTTTACTCCGATGTAATTATGAAATATTTTGTACAATTGTTTGAAATAAAGTTTTTAAATGTTTGAAATTTTTACGTTACTAAGTTAATACTTTAGTCCGAAAGGGACTGCAGACCTGGACGGATTAGGGTGTTACAGTTTGGTATCGGAGCAAATGGTTTTAAAATCGGTTTTTGGACCATTTGACTAAATTGTTTTCAAAATTTTGAATCCGCATCCTCCACTCCATCTCAGCTCCAGGAAGGTAATAAATTATTGTGTTGTATGAAAATATGTTTTTTTTAAAAAAAATTGACATTGTTAGAGATTATTTTTTTTTAAAAAAAAAGAATTGTGACATATTTTACAAATGAAAGTTGGTTATACAAAAGTATATATTTATTGATTTTGAAAATTGATACATTGAATTCTTGTAAAAAAAATTGAAGTGTTTTTTTGCCAAATGTCATGAAATTTCTACAAAAAAAAGGAGTATCTAAAAAAAGATTGTGTAAATTATTATTACACACTATGGATATTATTTTATACCTTGAAGTATACAAGGGAATAAAATATTAATTTTGATGAACAACAGTTTTTGAAAGTATCATGTCGAGAAAAAAAAAATTCTCCAAGATTATGTGTTATAATAATTGAAAACTTTTCCCTCAAATAGAGATTTTGATAAAAGAATGTTGTTTTGATTGTGCAATATCATTATAGAAATGTTTTTGAACTAATTGTGGGAAAAAAAATGTTATAAACATCTATTAAAAAAATGTGATAGTGATCTTTGAAATGTATTTTAAAAATAAAATGATATTTTGAGTCACTTGGTGAATAAATAATGTTAATTAATATTTTTACAAACAAAAAAAATGTTGAAAGATGTTTCAAAAAAAAAGTTTGAAAAGTCTTCGTAGAGATTATTTAAGACAAAATGGTTTACAAAAAAAATTGTTTATGCCACCCTTAAATCTGTTTTAAAATATCTATATGAATTGTTTTGTATATCAAATGATTTGATAAATTAATTTTGTCTATCTAACCATATGACAACAAATATTCTTTTTATTAATGAAAACTGTTTCATAAAATATTCTATGTTGAATATTAAAAAAAAGTGTGTGTATTTAAAGCTATTGTATGTTGAAGTTAATTTTAAAAGAAAATATTGGGATTTATTTTGAAAATCATACAAAACAGATTTGTTGAAAAATTTATGTGAGCATTTTGATTAATCGTTTCGAAGGAAATAAATTTAGAATATATGATTTGGGACTCAAAAAGAAAAACCAAAACAGATTGTTGAAAGCTTTGTGTAAGTATTTTTCTTTAATAATTTTGAAGAAAGAATATATGTTTTGAAACTCAACAAATTTTTGTTGAAAATATGTTTATTATGCAGTGTTATTCACATAAAGATTCTTTAAGATTGTACTCTGAAATGAATTCAAATCAGTAGAAATAATATTTTATGTGGTATCATAGATACTATAATAAATTATATTTCGTTTACTGTGGGAATTCAAAGAAAAATTTTCAGTGTGCATAAGAACACAAATATGTGAGCATGTTGTTAAGTTTCAAAAGGAATTGATTAAAAAAAATTGTGAGAAAAACATTTGAACGAATAATTACAAAAGAAATGTGTTTTACAAACTCTTTGATGCTAATGCGACGAGATAAGTTTTTGACAATGTTATTTAATACAAAGAATCTTTTAATGATATTTGTAAAAAAAATAGGTGTGCTTAAAGACTCTTTGAGTTAATCAAAAAAAATAAATGGTAAAACTATTTTAAAAAAATCATGAGAAATGTGTTGCATATTAGAAGATGGAAATCTTCACTTAAATTTTTTTTTGTAACGTTAGAAATTATTGATTCAATGTCATCTTGCTCCCCATCTTGCTGAGATAAATAATTGTTACTATGGAATTGATCCAAATATTGTAGTATATGATGTGAACAAATGTTGTTGTTATATGATTTTGACATATTTGATGTCTTCAATTTGCTTGAATGACGTGAAATATACTTGCTAATGTTATATGAATCAGTGCAACCTTATTAAGGTTCGCACTTAGAAACTTTGAATTATGAATCCTTGTTTAGCTATCTACTTAGAGAACCTAGAGTGA
Source organism: Cuscuta australis (assembly GCA_003260385.1). Taxonomy (NCBI): domain Eukaryota; kingdom Viridiplantae; phylum Streptophyta; class Magnoliopsida; order Solanales; family Convolvulaceae; genus Cuscuta; species Cuscuta australis. The sequence continues at coordinate 721,622 of NQVE01000165.1, forward strand.
CTACTAGGATAATTACTATTCGCCAAACGTTGCTATACAACTTAAATTACGAATGTCAATCGTAAAAATAATCATATGTCCAGAATGACAAATAGTGTGCGTATCATGTGAACCAACATTCCAGACTTAGTCTGAGGATGCTTCTAGACATTTACGAAGCAAAAAACAACATATTTGAGTTGAAAGACGCAATCATAAAAAGACTATTGAAGACTCCTGCGATGCAGCAAAAGAATCCGTAAATCTACTTGGCACGAATCTCAGCTAGAAGAATTCGAAACACGATCTATGTGTCAGTCGCAGTCCTCTAATCTTGAACAAAAATACATCATTGTTTACTCACCCAAACAAAAGTACAAAACAACCCTTTGTCAAAAAAAAATCACAAAAGAAGTGTTGTATTCATCATTTAGTGAATTACGTTTGAAATGAATTTTTACCTTAGAAAATTTCGGGACGAAATTTTTTTTAAGGGGGGAAGAAATGTAACGCCCCAAAACATGGTCTAAAAGTTATTTTATGATAAAAGAATTTCAAAACAATATTTTGACCCAATAAAATATTATCTCTATGTTTGACCAAAAATGAAGGAAATTTTGGAGTCAATGATTTTTTGTTAAAATTGAGTTTTATGGATAGGTCTCGAAGAGACGAATCCAACAGTATATTTTATGAATAAATCTAATGTACATATTTTCAGTATGACATTTTAAATATGTAATTTGCATAAAAATGAGAAGTAGTCAAAGATGTGAACTTTTGTAAAATGATTTATTGAAATAAATATTTAAATTTAATAATATTGATTGATTATGAAAGTAATTTTAATAATATAATTAATTCAATTTTGACTCTGTCAAAGTCAATACCCAAAAGTATGGTGTCAGAAAAAGTATTTCAAAAATATGTGAAAATTATATTATTGCGTAAAGCTTGATTGTCTGATTGCAAGGGTGTAATCGATTTTAATTAAGAGGTGTTTGGGTACAAAAGTGTGTATCATTTGAAATTAGTTTATCAATTTGGATATGGAAACAAATTAATAGCCTCAGTATCTCCTAAAATCTACTCATTGGGCGCAGCCCTTCCCACTCAAAAGGTGTAATAGTTTAATTCATAAGAATTCATTCAATTTACATATAAAAACAAAAAAAAATACTCCTAATATTATTTCTTCACGACCCCACTTGCAAACATTTATCATGTAGTCTCCTCTTCCACTTTGAGCCTTCCATGCGCAGCAAGAAGCAAAAGAAAGACAAAGAAATATCACTCCACCTTTATCTCTATTTTCTACCCCATGTGAATGAGCTCTTCTCTCACTTTAGTCCTAATTATCTCTCTTAGAATATATCTTCATTCCCATTAAAGAACTCCCCTGCCAGTTTGGATGAAAAGTAAGCCAAGGCAACGAAAAAGGTTTTTAAAAAAAAGAAAGAGAAAAGAAATCCTCCATGTTTGAAGCTTGCGAGGTTGACCGGAATTTTGCCGGAATCCGTGTGAAGATGATATCAACATGCGACAACGGTGTCATGTAGAGAACGACCTCCCAATCATTCATATATGGCATCCATCAAGTCTCGATGTTCATTCATGACGATCTCGACCAAAGAAGTTGGGCGAAAATGTGAAAAGAAAATTCTGGGCAAAACAGTCCCCTTGTAAGCGCTATTCGACCCATCTAAACTCGTTATTTTAATCTGGTTTCTAAACGAAAGTTGTAGCCTTATGTCTTACAAATCCGTAGAATCAAATGGTTCGCGATTTCGTTGAGTAACAAAGGAGATATGGCCCAAAAACCAGGGCTGGTACAGTAGTGACGGAAGTGACGAGTTTTAAGATATACCTCCTTGACCAATTCATGATTCGGGGTTAAAACGTACGTACGAGATCCAGATCGGATATCACCCACCCGACAGATCACTGTTCGGTTTGGTACGTAATCCACGTGACTCATAGGGTGGATTATCGATTCTTGTGTTCTGCATTAAACTATTTATAGTTTAAGGGACTGGTTAGAAATATTGTCTTAGACTAGTTATAGTTTAAGAGCTATGTTATCAATATTAATTTGACTTAGACTAAAAAATAGTTTAAGAGCATTGATATGATTTAGCCTTAACTTAGAATAAGTTAGGAGCAAATTGTGATAAAATTTGATATGAAATTATGTGTAACAAATGATGAATGTTGTGATAACAAAAGTGACATGTGATGATTGTGAATTTTGGACTGATTACTACATAATTTTGAATGATGATATTTAATAATAGACTATGTTCATTATCCCTGTTACAATAACAAAGACGAATTTAAATATGAAAAAGAAATGTTTTGAACATATATGATTGGTATTGTTTAAGAAAATTATTCTTTGAATTCTTTTGTTGTGCCATGGTACCACTCAGCTTCATTGCTGAGCATGTAGACTTTTTCATTTTTCTACACGTAGGTATGAGAGAGAATAAATGTGGAGCCTGTTCTGGAGAATACTGAGATGGAGGTGATGCGTGGACATGAACAAATATACTATTTAAGTAAATGATTTTATCACATAGGTTGATCATACTATTTTAGTTTACAAATTGCTTCCGCACTGTTTTAAATAATTTTACTCCGATGTAATTATGAAATATTTTGTACAATTGTTCGAAATAAAGTTTTTAAATGTTTGAAATTTTTACGTTACTAAGTTAATACTTTAGTCTGAAAGGGGCTGCAGACCTGGACGGATTAGGACGGATTAGGGTGTTACAGTAGATGACCTAGTCACCCTTCTTGATGCAACCATTTTTTGGAGCACGCTTGATGTGTTCGACACTCTCAATGAAAGCACCAATGTTGGGTTAAGGAACCTAGGGGGCCTAGGAAACTAGGCGGAAGAGTATCGAACTGAGTCGAGAGTGCACAAATTTGGGTTCAAGTAAATTGGGAGTACTATATTGTGCTCGTTAGCAGTCCCCCCTTCCTCCTTTAGAAGGGAAGGGGTTTCTATGTAGATTACAAACTAGGGTTACGACTGTTGGTCCATAGTCCAACGGTCTGGGCCCACTAAGATTGGGTTGTTCACTGGCGGCGTCCAAACACATTATTAGACCTAGGATTGCTATACAAAGTAGGTTACAAATAGGGTGGCTAGAACAACCCTGCCAGAGGTATGACAGGGGAAGTACGGCAGGAGTCTAAACGGTCGACCGTTTGGCGCGACGGTCGACCTTGGTCTTCATCAGGTCGGATTGGCGGATAACCGTGACGGTCGACCGCGGGTGACCGGCGGTCGACCGTTGTTGACTAGCTACGGATGGCGGACTTCGGCTGGCTGGCGGCGGTCGACCGTTCGCCGACGGCGGTTGACCGTTCTGCTGACAGTCGTGGTCCATTTCGAAGTTTAATACGACGGTCGACCGTTTGCGTCGACCGTTTGGGTCTGCGACTCTTTCTCTTGATATTTTGAGTGTCCAAAATACTTCTTTAAGTCTTTTAAACACCTTTGATTAACATATACATATTGTTGGGTTGATTTCCAAAGTTTATATTTACTTATGTGTATATTAACTTTATGGATTTGGTGTATTTTGATCTCAACATATAGATGACCTATATATGGATCACATATATATTTTGGGTTGATTTCAACATATGGATTAATATACATGTTCATGTATGTATGTGATGAATGATTCGACAAGTCTAACGAAAGGGTACAGACATGGAAATTATCGGCTGAAACCTTACGGATGAGCGGGAGTGGAAACAACATCGAAGTTCGCCAACTTTGTCATTTCCGTCACAATTGGACAGCCTGCCGTATTTTGGGCATATCTCCATCGTTTCTTCACGGAATTGCAAACCGTTTGATTCTGTGGATTCCTAAGATGTAAGGCTATAACTTTTGTATAGAAAGTATTTTGAGTTAACAGATGTAAGATAGCATAAATCGGACCTGAAGTCAAAGGATAGTTGCTGTCTAGGATTTCGGATATGTCGATGAACAATGATTTCGACGATTAACTCATTAACTCCAATATTCCAACACCGAACCTTCTCTATGATACCTTCCGGATGTTCCTAATAATCATTAGAGAGTTTATGATGAGTAGTTGGAATGGAACAACATGAATATGGTGAAGAAACATGGTTCAACCCGAGGAGCTCGCCACCACTGGCGCAGTCCCGGTATTTTGGCCATATCTTCTTCGTTACTTAACGAAATCGCAAGCCGTTTGTTGGGCTGGATTTGTATCGTCCGGGGATACAACTTTGAATCAGAAAGTATTTCGAGATAATGGATGGAAAATTTCAGTTTTTACCTGAAAGTGGACTGATGTATTTTGGTTTCAGGATTTTGAGACTTTATGATTTTTCTTCTTGCTTCTTCTTCTTCTGCCTTGAACCAACTATGGAGTTTAAGCTTCCTTTTCTTCTCTGCTTGTTGGTTTATACGAGAGAGATGGTGAGGAGGAGAGATGATGGGTGATGTTGGATGGTGGAGAATGATGATGACGTTGATGATAATTATGATGGTGGTGGAGTCATTATATGGAATAGCTTGGATTGTTGTGGTGTAGTGGGTTTCTTAGGTGGATGGTTGAAACAAGAGGGAGGCTACGGAGATTTGGAAGAGATTTGAGAATTAAGTTTTGGCTTTTAGCCAAAACTGAACAATTTACTTTAAACGGTACGGGCTTTTTTGCCCAAACTGTTCCGAATTGAAAACGGATTGTAGTTTTGGAATCAGACTATCAAAACTAGAATTTTGATGTAATCAAAATATTTTTCTGAGAACTTTTATTTTTTCAGTGTTCGAGTCTGTCTCAGTTATAAATTAATTTAATAATATAAATGATATAAAAATATATGAATTTAATTCAAATGATAAATATGGTGTTGTCAAATGTCAAAGATTTAGATTTCTAATCTTAAGAAATCTCTTTTGAATTGAATTTATTTTATGAGTCAAAGTTACAATTTTTTAATATTTAAAATCGTCATAGTTTGAAATTTATAAATCAGATTGGTTCAAAGAATCTATGTTGGACATGAGTTCAAACCCCTTTACTATTTCTTCTGGAATATTTTTTTGTTTTGATGAATGACAAACAGGATGATTAATTTCAAGCTGATCGAAAATTTATTTTCGTATCGAGAAAAGCAAAGAAGGGTATCAAGAAATTTACGGCGATAAAAATCGACGATCACCCCTACGCAGATTTTTTTGAAGTGAAGTGAAGACTCCGAAGACTTTTTTATTTTTTATTAAGTCTAGGAATATTTGTAAGGATGACAATATCTTCTGCATAAACAAATTAATTTCTGAGGGATAAAAATTATTATTTCTTGAGTCAGTTAAAAAAATTATTTTATCTGTCCAAAATTATTTACTGAGTCAGTTTCAAAATAAGTGTGTCAAAATTTCTTAAAAACATTTTTTCGTGTACATCGTTTGACACACAAAATAATTTTTGGACTCTTTTTCTCCCCTATTCAAATTCATTGAACAAGGGTTATCAATGAGCGTGCATTGATTCCCGTTGTCTCAAACAATCGTATGAAGCCAAAGGCTTCAATCGCAAGTAGGCTTGGGCCCTTTACGTTCGCACGTTATTTTTGAAATTAATCGATTTTCTTTTCCTTTTTAATCGATTAATAGACTTCTAGTTGGATTCCCAGGATCGCCCAATAATCGATTAATTTTCTTCATTTAATTGATTTGTTAGCTCAGATTCACCTAATCGATTATTTTATTCAGTTTAATCGATTAATTCCTTACCAAAGTTCAGGCGTCTTCGCCTCTGTGTACCTTAATCGATTAATAGTTTCACTTTAATCGATTATTTTTATCTGGTGCATGTTCTGGCTTGCTCCAACGGCTTTATTCTTCCTCAGCCTATTTAATCCCTCATTCTCCTTCATTTCAAAACACATCTCTTGCACTCCAATATATTCTTTGAGCTATATTCATTCTTTGCTTCATCTTCCTCATCAAAATATTATTTTTGAGAGTTAGAAATATTTTCTTTGAGTGCTAAAGAAGTTGTCATCCATAGAGCTTTAATTCTTCAACACTACTTTGCTCAATTGTGTGAGCTTTGATTCTTGTGTTGTAAACTCAATCTCATTTGAGTGTTGTTCTTAAGACTTGTGTGACTCAAGTCTTGTTGTTGTAAGAAAGTGAGGCTTGTGTGATTCAAGTTCTCAAGTTGTACCGGTTTTTCAAGCACCCGTTGAAGCTTGAAGATTAGTAGGACTTTCGAGAGAGTCTCTTGGAGGACTGGACTAGCCACGAGGTGGTGAACCAGTATAAATCTCGGTGTTCTTCTTTCCCTTACTCTCTTTATTTATTCGTGCGATTTTATTATTTCACACACGCGAAAAACGCACATTCTTGAAAACAACTCTATTCACCTCCCCTCTGGAGTTGCACATTCGTCTAACAATTGGTATCGGAGCAGGAAGTTCTTCGAATACGTTATTTTTTCAGGAACTAAAGAATCAAATGGCATCAAGAATGTTCAATGCGGGAGTGAACGAGGGACAATCAACCACGAGGCCACCGTTGTTCGATGGAACCAACTACTCGTATTGGAAGGAGAGGATGATAATCTTTATCCAATCCAACGACTACAAGCTGTGGTTGATTGTGAAGAACGGCTGCGGAGTCCCGATGAAGAAAGTCGGTGAAGTCAATGTTCCCAAAACCGAAGAGGAGTTCACCGACGAAGATTGCAAAAAGATGGAGCTCAACGCAAAGGCAATAAACATGATTTATTGCGGTGTTAACGCGGATGACTACCGCAAAATCTCGCAGTGTGAAACCGCAAAACAAATGTGGGAAAAATTGGAGGTCACCTACGAAGGAACCGCGCAGGTTCGGGAGGCCAAAATTGACCATCTCACTCACGAGTATGAACTCTTTTCAATGAAGAAAAATGAGAAAATTGAGGAAATGTTTGAGAGATTCTCTAACATCATCAATCCTCTCAATCTTCTCGGGAAGACATACACCGACCGAGAGCTCGTGAGAAAGGTGCTGCGAAGTCTATCCCCCAAATGGCATTCAAAGGTGGACGCAATCGAAGAAGGTCGTGACTTCCAAACAACGACCTGTGATGCTCTTCGAGGTAATCTTATTACCTACGAAACCACCCAACTCTCAAAGGTGGTTGAAGAGAGGAACAAGAGGTCTATTGCTCTACCTGCAACAACATCAACCCACAACAACGCTGATGATGAAGATGATGACAGCGACGACACCGACCTCAGACTCTTTGTCCGAAAATTCAAGAAGATGATGCTCAAGAAGGGAGCCAAGAAGAACACTCCAGCCAAATGCTATGGGTGTGGTGAAATTGGACACATCAAACCAATGTGCCCAAAGCTCAAGAACGAGAAGGACAAGAGGGCACCGAAGAAGCAACGTGCCAACATTTCTTGGGAGAACGACAGCTCCGGGAGTGAAGACTCGGAAACGGAGGAAGTGGCCAACTTATGTCTCATGGCCATTGAAGATAGTGATACATCAAAAGAGGTAAGTGATCAAGAACCTTCTCCCAATGATCAAGAAGATTTAGTAAGAATGTTCAAAAAGGCTTCCAAAGAAAACAATGAAATAAAGCAAAAAATCCTGATTTTTGAGAATGAAATCAAAGAACTCAAAAATATAAATGATAAACTTAAACAAGAAATTATCTCTTTTGGAAAAAGGCCACAAGAACCTTCAACTACTTCTTCTACATGCTCTAGTTGTACATCACTAAAAGCTAAGGTCGCTAGTTTAGAGAGCAAATTGGGAAAGTTCAATAATGCCTCAAACACCTTAGATAAAATACTTAAGCAAAAAGTTAGTAATGGTGAAGGACTTGGATATAAGAAAAACCAACCTAGAAAAACAACATTTGTTAAAGCTAGGGGGAATAAAAATGCTAGGATAAATAATCAAACTAGAAAAGCACATCCTAGCAAACCTAGAACTCATTTCACTCAACCATATAGGATGAATAATCCAAATGTTATTTGCCACTATTGCAATAAGATAGGTCACATTGCACTCGTGTGCTTCACCAAAATTAGGCATTTTCAACAAACGCACACACATCGAACATTTGCTAACCAAAAAGGACCCAACAATACATGGGTACCTAAACCGTCTCCTTGATATCTTTTTGTAGGTGTGCTTGAAGGCTTCGAGTACCTCTTGGTATCTCGATAGCGGATGCTCCAAGCACATGACTCGAGACGCATCCAAATTTAGGAGTTTAGAGTATTTCAAAGGTGGCAATGTCGTTTTTGGTGACAACAACAAAGGAAGAATCATTGGAAGTGGCACCGTCGGAAAGGACAATGCTACAACCGTTGAGAACGTTCTTCTTGTTGAGGGCCTCAAGCACAATCTTCTTAGCATTAGCCAATTGTGCGATAGAGGTAACCGTGTCATCTTTGATTCTAGAAAATGCATTGTAGAGCGCTTGTGTGACAATAAGACTATTCTTTGTGGTAGTAGAGTAGATAACATTTACATGTTTGGACTTTCAAGAACTATGAGTTTAGGAGGTAATTACTTTGCCTTTGTTATCGTTGATGACTATTCGAGGTTTACCTGGACACTCTTTCTTGCTCATAAGTATGATGCACTTAATGCTTTTAAGAAATTCATTAAATTGGTTAAAAATGAAAAAGACTCTCACATTGCATCCATTAGAAGTGATCATGGGGGAGAATTTGATCAAGACGGCTTTGATGTCGTTTGTGACGAATTAGGCATTGAGCATAATTTTTCAGCCCCCCGTACACCACAACAAAATGGCGTTGTTGAACAGAAAAAAGGTCTCTTGAAGAGATGACTAGAACTATGCTCAATGAGGCAAACCTTCCTAAATACTTTTGGGCGGATGCCGTGAGTACCGCGTGCTACGTGTTAAATCGAGCCGCCATTAGACCGATACTCAAGAAAACGCCCTATGAACTTTACAAAGGAAGAAAGCCTAACCTTTCCTATTTTCATGTCTTTGGATGTAAAGTTTTCATTCATAATAATGGAAAAGATAACTTGGGAAAATTTGATGCTAAGTCGGATGAAGGAATTTTCTTAGGTTATTCTCTTCGTAGTAAGGCATATAGAGTGTTCAACAAGCGTACTAAGACCGTAGAGGAGTCTATTCATGTTGTCTTTGATGAATTTGATGCTCGCTTGGCGAGAAAAGGTATTGTTGAAAATGTTGCAGGTTCTTATGATGATGAAGAAGAAATCGTTAAGGAAAAGGAACCGGAAGAAGAGAAAACGCAGGAACAAACGGAGCTTCCTAAGAAATGGAGAACATTGAAGAACCACCCGATTGACAATGTCATTGGTGACATAACGCAGGGAGTTTCTACTCGTAATTCTCTTAGGAACACAATTAATCACATGGCCTTTGTTTCACAAATTGAACCAACAACCGTTTTGGATGCTATTAATGATGAACATTGGTCTATGGCAATGCAAGAGGAGCTTAACCAATTTAAACACAATGATGTTTGGGAATTGGTGCCTAGACCTAATGATCATTCCGTTATTGGCACAAAATGGGTGTTTCGTAACAAACTCGATGAAAATGGAATAATCACTAGAAACAAAGCTAGGCTTGTAGCTAAAGGCTACAATCAAGAAGAAGACATTGATTATGAAGAAACTTATGCACCGGTTGCACGTTTAGAAGCTATTCGTTTATTGCTTGCATTTGCATCTACAATGGATTTTAAACTTTATCAAATGGATGTTAAAAGTGCCTTCCTTAATGGTATCATTCAAGAGGAAGTGTATGTCGAACAACCCCCGGGTTTCGAAGACTATGAGTTTCCCGAACATGTCTTCAAACTCAAAAAGGCGCTTTACGGTCTCAAACAAGCACCTCGTGCTTGGTATGAACGGTTAAGCAAATTTCTTTTGGACCATGAGTTCAAACGGGGTCAAGTCGACACTACTCTTTTTATCAAGAAAGATAACCAAGACATCCTTTTGGTTCAAGTTTACGTAGATGATATCATATTCGGTGCTACTAACGAGGTTTTGTGCAGGAATTTTTCCGATATGATGCAAAGTGAATTTGAAATGTCGATGATGGGAGAATTAAAGTTCTTCCTTGGGCTGCAAATTAGACAATGCAAAGAAGGAACATTCGTGTGTCAAACGAAATATTGTAGGGAATTACTTAAAAGATTCGATGTTACCGAATCCAAATCCATTGACACACCAATGAGCACCTCTTGCTATCTCGACAAGGACGAAAAAGGTAAAGAGGTAGACACCAAGCGCTACCGAGGTATGATCGGATCTTTACTTTATCTTACCGCGAGTAAACCGGATATCATGTACTCTGTTTGTATATGCGCTAGGTATCAATCATGTCCTAAAGAGTCGCACTTGCTTGCGATCAAAAGGATAATGCGATATCTCGCGGGCACATTGAACGTAGGTCTTTGGTATCCCAAAGGTTCAACATGTCATCTTGTTGGCTATTGCGACTCGGATTTTGTAGGTTGCAAACTCGATAGGAAAAGTACCAGCGCTACTTGCCACTTATTCGGTCATTCGTTAATCTCGTGGTTTAGTAAGAAGCAGGTTAGTGTTGCACTTTCCACCACTGAAGCTGAATATGTCGCTGCGGGAAGTTGTTGTGCCCAAATTCTTTGGCTAAAACAACAACTAGTGGATTTCGGCCTTATACTTGATCACATCCCTATTAGGTGTGACAATATGAGCGCTATTAGTCTAACGAAGAACACCGTTCTTCACTCGAGGACTAAGCACATAGAAATTAGGCATCACTTCATACGAGATCACGTCCAAAAGGGAGATGTCACAATTGAGTTTGTTGAAACGAAACATCAATTGGCAGACATTTTCACGAAACCCCTTAGTAGGGAGAGTTTCTTCCACATTCGGAACGAACTTGGAATTTTGGATATCTCTATGAACTAATCCATTCTTTTTATTGACTATACTAATTTGAGCGTCGGAGGCGCGATAAATTCTTTTTTGCAGGGCTTTTATTGTAGGTATCTCTTCCCTTGGTATTCAACCGAATTGGACTTGATGTTTTTTTTCTGTCAAACAAGTTTTAATCGATTACTCCTCGAAGAGAAATCGTTTAGTCGCCTCTGTCCCTCTTAATCGATTACTTGACTTTTGTTAATCGATTAAAATCCAAAACTTTTTGCTCTACGTCACTTTAAATCGATTAATTTGGTTACATTAATCAATTAGACTCATCTGTCCATCTTAATCGATTAACCACATTTGCTTAATCGATTAATAGCTCGAAACGCAAACGTTTGGTTCAGCTCCACTTTTAATCGATTAATAAGCTTCATTTAATCGATTTTGCCTCGGCTGTGTTCCTTAATCGATTAAATACTTGTTTTTTAATCGATTAATATTCGATTTTTGCCCTTATATCCAGCCAGGCTTCGTCTTCTTCGCCATTCTCCTGTTACGAAATCAGAAACCCTAACACCTTCCCTTCTTCAATTTTTCTCAAATTTCTTCCATTTTCTCACCAAATCCCATCAATTTCAAAGAGGAAGGATGCCAAGGTGCAAGAACGCTTCATCGCGTCAAGAATCGGCGGCAGAGGAGAGTGAGAGGCCATGGCGTCGTGAAGGGAGCAAGTACATTCACATACAAACCGGACTCGCCTTCAACACTGGGGCTTCAGTCGAGAGGTTCCACAACATCTTCCTCACGAAGGAGATTGTCTCTCCTAAGATCGTGCACAAGGACCTCTTCAAATCGGCGACCTATGCCCCGAGTAAGTCTCTTTTCCTTCAGCAAGGTTTGCTTCGTTTCATCCATTTGACGTATGAATTCTTTTGTCCAAATCTTATACGTCAATTTTATGCAAATCTTCGTACCACTAAGGGAGACTCGCCATATCTCATTTCCTATGTTGAAGGCAAAACCGTTTTCATTGACGGTGCCGGTTTGACTTCTTTGTTTGGCCTTCGTCGCGGTGAAATTACCGAAAACTTGGATGAAACATTCCAAGATGAGGCAATTTGGCGACAACTCGGGTTAGATCATCGTGACCTCAAGTTTAGAAATTCTAGCAACCCGAGTGTCATTAATCTCACTTTAATTCAACGCGTCCAACAATACATCTTCTCCTATGTCTTGTTGCCCCGTGATTCGAACCATGGCGTTGTCAACAAGGACGATATTCGTTTGTTTCACGTCCTATTGAACGATGTCAAATTGGATTGGGTTCACTTCTTTATCGTTGCACTTAGCGATGGCACTCGTTTTTCCCATCTCCGTTTTGCCATCCCCATTATGCATATCCTTGCTCATTGCAAAATAGACTTTACTCGGGACACTCAGGTGCTGGTCAAGAAGACTTGTTTCATCACTGAAGTCAAGTTTTCCCGGATCGTGTATCGAGAGGAGGGCGATGCTGCACCAAATCTGGACCTGATAGTCGCAGAAGAAGAAGAAGAGAGCCAAAACGAGAATCAAGCTGAGTCATCTCGAGCCGGAGGAAGTCGAGCCACGGAGCCCGTCACTTGTCAACGGAGGACTCGTCCAAGAGAAGAAGCTCCAGAACCTTCTTGGGTGAAAAGGATCTTCGATACTCTCACGTGCATCCGAGATGACGTTCGCCAGCTCAACGAGAGGATGACTCGTTTTGAGCAATCCCGCTCCTACCGTGGCCCGCGTCACAGCTTTAGCGGAGGAGCTCGTCCGGCGAACTCTCTTTGATTATATTCCTTCTATCTTGACTTATTATGATACATTGTTATTTGCTAATGTTATTGTTTTATGACTCTTTTGGTGGATGATGATGTTCCTTTCAATGATGCAAGTTGATATTAATTTTAATTGTGTATTGATATCATTGTTGGGTTGGCAATATTGTTCTTGTTTAGAACATATTGTCTCTTTGTGGCATTTTTTACTAAGAGTCCTCTTTTAAAGAAACTCTTGCCAATTTTTTTTTATCCTTCAATATCCCGGCATTAGAGAAATTTTTTACAAAAATCATTTTTCCGCCTATTACTCCGATTATTTTTTTTACTGCACTTCTCTAACCTTGCAGGGGAAATTTTTCTGAAAAGGAAGTAATTTCTGAACTCTTACTTTGCTCTTTCTCAACTATGTTTGTCATTATCAAAAAGGGGGAAATTGTTGGACATGAGTTCAAACCCCTTTACTATTTCTTCTGGAATATTTTTTTGTTTTGATGAATGACAAACAGGATGACTAATTTCAAGCTGATCAAAAATTTATTTTCGTATCGAGAAAAGCAAAGAAGGGTATCAAGAAATTTACGGCGATAAAAATCGACGATCACCCCTGCGCAGATTTTTTTGAAGTGAAGTGAAGACTCCGAAGACTTTTTTATTTTTTATTAAGTCTAGGAATATTTGTAAGGATGACAATATCTTCTGCACAAACAAATTAATTTCTAAGGGATAAAAAATATTATTTCTTGAGTTAGTTAAAAAAATTATTTTATCTGTCCAAAAATATTTTACTGAGTCAGTTTCAAAATAAGTGTGTCAAAATTTCTTAAAAACATTTTTTTTGATTACACAATTTTTTTTAGTAAGAAAAATATACTTTAAATATTTTTTCGTGTACATCGTTTGACACACAAAATAATTTTTGGACTCTTTTTCTCCCCTATTCAAATTCATTGAACAAGGGTTATCAATGAGCGTGCATTGATTCCCGTTGTCTCAAACAATCGTATGAAGCCAAAGGCTTCAATCGCAAATAGGCTTGGGCCCTTTACGTTCGCACGTTATTTTTGAAATTAATCGATTTTCTTTTCCTTTTTAATAGATTAATAGACTTCTAGTTGGATTCCCAGGATCGCCCAATAATCGATTAATTTTCTTCATTTAATTGATTTGTTAGCTCAGATTCACCTAATCGATTATTTTATTCAGTTTAATCGATTAATTCCTTACCAAAGTTCAGGCGTCTTCGCCTCTGTGTACCTTAATCGATTAATAGTTTCACTTTAATCGATTATTTTTATCTGGTGCATGTTCTGGCTTGCTCCAACGGCTTTATTCTTCCTCAGCCTATTTAATCCCTCATTCTCCTTCATTTCAAAACACATCTCTTGCACTCCAATATATTCTTTGAGCTATATTCATTCTTTGCTTCATCTTCCTCATCAAAATATTATTTTTGAGAGTTAGAAATATTTTCTTTGAGTGCTAAAGAAGTTGTCATCCATAGAGCTTTAATTCTTCAACACTACTTTGCTCAATTGTGTGAGCTTTGATTCTTGTGTTGTAAACTCAATCTCATTTGAGTGTTGTTCTTAAGACTTGTGTGACTCAAGTCTTGTTGTTGTAAGAAAGTGAGGCTTGTGTGATTCAAGTTCTCAAGTTGTACCGGTTTTTCAAGCACCCGTTGAAGCTTGAAGATTAGTAGGACTTTCGAGAGAGTCTCTTGGAGGACTGGACTAGCCACGAGGTGGTGAACCAGTATAAATCTCGGTGTTCTTCTTTCCCTTACTCTCTTTATTTATTCGTGCGATTTTATTATTTCACACACGCGAAAAACGCACATTCTTGAAAACAACTCTATTCACCTCCCCTCTGGAGTTGCACATTTGTCTAACAATGTACCGTTGAATTCGTCTTTTCAAGACATATCCATAAAAATAAGTTTTTAACAAAAAGTCATTATTTTGAAAATCCCTTCATTTTTTTGGTCAAACATAAAATATTTCTTTATTGGATCAAAATGATATTCAAAATTACTTTTGTTTTATAATAAATTTTAGACCTTATTTTGTGGCGTTACATTTCTTCCCCCCTTAAAGAAATTTCATCCCCGAAATTTCCCTAGGTGAGAAGTCATTTAAATGATGATGTACAGAATCATGAATTTCCATTGTTTTTGTAAAACACTAATTTTGAGAATTTGTTTTCTCTTTCTTTTGTTGAGTGTCATGAGTATGACATTTTCTCTTTTGAGAAAGGATATACGCGGATGATAGATGTAACGTGTTTAGATTTCTTTCATGAAGACTTGCGTCGAATATACTCTTAGATTTGCTCTTGTCATGGTGTAGGAGTTTTCAGAAGTTCTTATATGGGTTGCGTTTCGTGAATGTGGGGTAATTTACAAAATTTCCCTTTTGCAATTCTTCTAGAGCCATTCTCAGACGACTTTGCCTGGAATGTTGTTTTCACAATGTATGCTTTGTGGTTTACAAGCTGGAATGGATTGTTTTTAGGCTTGACGTTTTTACATAACAATATTTTGGGGAATGACTATTACCATAGTCATCATTCTAGGTTTCTTAGATGAATACAAAATTATAGTTTCAAAACTTGAACTCTCATTAGCGATCCTTAATGGAGTTATTCAGACTAACGTAATGTTAACAATCTGATTTCACATGGCTTATGCATGCCTATAACCGTAAACATGCATATCACACTTATGTATAACAATAATATATGTTTTTTTATCACATTGTAATGATTGGATGAACTTTTTGATAACATTTGTCATTTTGTCACTGTTTGTATTATCAAGATGATATGTAGTGATTCTTGAATACTGATTTTTCTGATTGATGATTCCAGAATTGCCTTGGAATTTCCAACTTTCTCAATAATTATGATAGAGCTTCGTGCTCGAAAATTATAATATTAGTGTATTCGTCATATCACTAATATTCATCACACAATAGTTAAATTACTTATTACTAAAAACATGACAAATTATACACATAGTCATATTCTAATATGTTTGGGATTCTATAGACACATGCGTGGTTTCTCTTGGTGGTCCGCCCAATTGACTTAAGTGGAGATCACATTTACCTTCAGTGTGGTCATATTCACCACACAAATGACAACTTTTCCTTTCTAGTTGTTGCACATATGTTCCTTTGTTAGGGTCAATGCAGAGTTGCTTGATCATCATTGATAATAATTTTCATAGATAACGTAGTCACATCAATCGTAACAGAGTATGGTTTTTGAAGATCGGTATCATAAAACATCTTCTTGGGTTTGAGGGAGAGTCATGAGTTACAACAAGTTCTTAATGATTTGATACAGAAAATGGAATTCAATCTTTTCAAGATTGATGCTTCAAGTGTGTAATTAACACAACAAGTTTTAGTATTTCAAGGATGCGAGTCACAAGATACAAAGATAACATTTGCGAATTACCACTCAATGTTTCGCCCTTTGGAAATTACTCAAAGAGTAATTCTATAGGGAAGTAGTCATTTTGAGTTTTCGTCTCTGATTTGAATGTATTTCAGGACAACGAGCCTAACTATTCATGAGTCTCAATATGTCATGTCGTTAGCAGACTATAGTATTGGCGAGTACATTCTTGTCTGGAGCGAATCCACTTTCCTGTACGTTTTTAGGCTGGTGATAATTACTTTTCCATCAATGGTCCAATTTCCGAGTCTATATATATCAAATTGTGGCAAGAGCGTCTCACATTCTCACATTATGGAAGGAACTTCTCGAGCTCTTTCTAATACCATAAGATTCGTTGGTCTACTTGGTAGTCATGCTCTTGGTAGCAATCCAAGGTTCATGGCTACAACGGTTGATCTAGGACGTGAATTGGTAAGGCGAAAAATCAGGCTTACCTACGGAGGAGGCAACGTTGGCCTTCAAGGAGCTGTAGCTTCAACGGTCTATAATAATGGTGGTAGAGTCAGAGGTTTCATACCAAGGTATATAGCAACACGAGGGGTCTATGGACCAACATATGGTGCGGAGTACACCGTCTCCAGCAATTACTATAAGTATTTCGAGATGAATCATATTGTGGAAGCCTTCATTGTATTTCCTGGAGGATTGACACTATCGAAGGTTTGTTCACCTTAATCTCATGGGCATCTGAAGGGTTGCACAGCAGACCTATTGGTCTCTTAAACATTGACGGTTATTTCAATAACCTAATCAAGTTTGTAGATGATGCGGTGAGGCAGAACTTCATGGCCTCCAACCAGAGGAAACTTTTCATTTCTTCTTTCTTTCTTTGTTGATGAGCTTTTGGACAAGCTAGAGTTTGCTAAGGCTTTCCCAGGTCCTGGTGCTAGTTATGAAGAGTTTGCAAATCCTGGAAGGTTAGACTTAGAGTTGCATTTGTAATATTTCCAAGTTGAAATAATATTGTCCATGTACATTACGTGTCAGTTATAAATATCGTTCTAAGCTGCATGACTAGTGCATTTCAGAAGAATATTTATTTCCAACATCAAAATGTAACATGTAAATATTAATCCTTTTATCTTCCAGTCTTTCACGGTTGGTGTGACTGTTTCACATCTTGTTTTGTACTGTCATCTTGTTGCGACCTTTTACGTCAATAGGGTATACGAACGAGTCAACTATCTTAATGTTTGTATGTACATTCACCCCTATAATGCGTTTCAGATTCGATACATATGTCGTATTCGATCTGGTTTGTGAGGCTCTATTCTCGTTCTTTAGAAAATGACAAATTCACTCTTGGGGAATTTATTCACTTCCTATTAGAGAACGTTCTTTCTTAGACATATTCTTCGGCTTGATATATAGAAATTGATTCACATCGTTCACTTAGCCATTCGCGTACTATGACATACGTATATGTCGCACTTATCAGGTTTACAGTCCCTTTCTTGATCTTTGATCTTTTGATGTCGACTATGATCGTCGAAGAATATTCTGAGGCAATCTAAACTTATTGCCATCGGAAGTATGTGGATACTAATAACTCAAAGGAAGCAAATTTTCAATGAGTTAAGTACGTGTGTTATGTCATAATAACTTACTTGGTGATTACCTTCCCGGGGCAGAGATGTCGTGGAGGATGCGGATGCAGGACTTTGAAAATACTGACTCAATGATCCGAAAATCTTTTGGCTCTGATACCAAAATGTAACACCCCAATCCGTATAACCCGGAATTACACGAATTAAGGTGAAACGAGAGTTAAATAAAAATTTCGCTTGACATTTTAAAATGACAATTACTTATAAATATTAAATTTACAAATTCTGGATCGCGACCCGTTTAAAAATATTTTTAGAGTAATGCAGAAGTACAATAATAATTAAATCATGACACATTTAAAATCTTTGATCATCAAACATTTGCCTGCCATCCTTGCATCTCCTCTGACTCAATGCCCTCCGGGAGTGGTTCCGTCATTGTCCTCTTGTTACCTACGTGTAGTCAACGAAAAATACAAACTACACGCTCAGCGAAACCGTTGAGTGGTACCACACAAGGTGTATAATAATATTCATGATATGGCACATTATATCATATGATCAATTTGATGATTCATGATGATAAATATTTAATGATAATTAAATGATGACACATTTAATCAATTTTCTTGTTCTTAAAGATAATTACATGACACCTATGTAATTAATATAATTGTTCTTGATGATGATTACATGAAACCTATGTAATCAATATATTTGTTCTTGATGATGATTACATGACACCTATGTAATCAATGTACTTGATGATGATAACATGATGCATGATTCTAAGTCCACAAGGACGACCCTTTCATTGTGAAATTCGCCCATTTGGTACGACGAACTCAGCGGCCTTAGTCTCACAAGGGAGACTAGAAAAATAGGGGTGGTACTCGAAAGCCTAAATACCATGTACGTACACTAAGCCCGGTCAGTGATGTCGGACTGCTATGTCCCGCACATCACGCTATAAGAGACGCAATTACGCATGATCTCTTACGCATGCATATGATATGATATGCTACAATATGTGTGATGATATGAGTCATATGATATGAACAATTTGTAAACAATATGAATGGATAAATATACTTTATTTTATTTGGGTGCAATCTGATAAAAATATCATTTAATTAAGCTACGGGGCTCAGAACGGTCGACCGTTTGGCGTGACGGTCGACCTTGGTCTTCATCAGGTCGGATTGGCGGATCACCGTGACGGTCGACCGCGGGTGACCGGCGGTCGACCGTTGTTGACTAGCTACGGATGGCGGACTTCGGCTGGCTGGCGGCGGTCGACCGTTCTGCTGACAGTTGTGGTCCGTTTCGAAGTTTAATACGACGGTCGACCGTTTGCGTCGACCGTTTGGGTCTGCGACTCTTTCTCTTGATATTTTGAGTGTCCAAAATACTTCTTTAAGTCTTTTAAACACCTTTGATTAACATATACATATTGTTGGGTTGATTTCCAAAGTTTATATTTACTTATGTGTATATTAACTCTATGGATTTGGTATATTTTGATCTCAACATATAGATGACTTATATATGCATCACATATATATTTTGGGATGATTTCAACATATGGATTAATATATATGTTCATGTATGTATGTGATGAATGATTCGACAAGTCTAACGAAAGGGTACAGACATGGAAATTATCGGGTGAAACCTTACGGATGAGCGGGAGTGGAAACAACATCGAAGTTCGCCAACTTTGTCATTTCCGTCACAATTGGACAGCCTGCCGTATTTTGGGCATATCTCCATCGTTTCTTCACGGAATTGCAAACCGTTTGATTCTGTGGATTCCTAAGATGTAAGTCTATAACTTTCGTATAGAAAGTATTTTGAGTTAACAGATGTAAGATAGCGTAAATCGGACCTGAAGTCAAAGGATAGTTGCTGTCTAGGATTTCGGATATGTCGATGAACAATGATTTCGACGATTAACTCATTAACTCCAATATTCCAACACCGAACCTTCTCTATGATACCTTCCGGATGTTCCTAATAATCGTTAGAGAGTTTATGATGAGTATTTGGAATGGAACAACATGAATATGGTGAAGAAACATGGTTCAACTCGAGGAGCTCGCCACCACTGGCGCAGTCCCGGTATTTTGGCCATATCTTCTTCGTTACTTAACGAAATCGCAAGCCGTTTGTTGGGATGGATTTGTATCGTCCGGGGCTACAACTTTGGATCAGAAAGTATTTCGAGATAATGGATGGAAAATTTCAGTTTTTACCTGAAAGTTGACTGATGTGTTTTGGTTTCAGGATTTTGAGACTTTATGATTTTTCTTCTTGCTTCTTCTTCTTCTGCCTTGAACCAACTATGGAGTTTAAGCTTCCTTTTCTTCTCTGCTTGTTGGTTTATACGAGAGAGATGGTGAGGAGGAGAGATGATGGGTGATGTTGGATGGTGGAGAATGATGATGATGTTGATGATAATTATGATGGTGGTGGAGTCATTATATGGAATAGCTTGGATTGTTGTGGTGTAGTGGGTTTCTTAGGTGGATGGTTGAAACAAGAGGGAGGCTACGGAGATTTGGAAGAGATTTGAGAATTAAGTTTTGGTTTTTAGCCAAAACTGAACAATTTACTTTAAACGGTACGCGCTTTTTCGCCCAAACTGTTCCGAATTGAAAACGGATTGTATTTTTGGAATCAGACTGTCAAAACTAGATTTTTAACGTAATCAAAATATTTTTCTCAGAACTTTTATTTTCTCAGTGTTCGAGTCTGTCTCAGTTATAAATTAATTTAATAATATAAATGATATAAAAATATATGAATTTAATTAAAATGATAAATATGGTGTTGTCAAATGTCAAAGATTTAGATTTCTAATCTTAAGAAATCTCTTTTGAATTGAGTTTATTTTATGAGTCAAAGTTACAATTTTTTAATATTTAAAATCGTCATAGTTTGAAATTTATAAATCAGATTGGTTCAAAGAATGTACTGTTGAATTCGTCTCTTCAAGACATATCCATAAAAATAAGTTTTTAACAAAAATTCATTATTTTGAAAATCCCTTCATTTTTTTGGTCAAACGTAAAATATTTTTTTATTGAATCAAAATGATATTCAAAATTACTTTTGTTTTATAATAAATTTTAGACTTTATTTTGTGGCGTTACACGACCTATCTTCGGAAGTCTCTTGGTGGAAGGCCGGCCGGGGATGGTCTGAGGACGACCGACCCGGCCGAGGCTGAGCGTGTGCTGCTGCCGGGCTGGCCTTCCGTGGCCCTTTGTCTATTCTTGTTTTGGTTCTCTAAGTGGGCCTGAGCGAAATTGGGCTGGGCCGCTCTTCTGTTGGGCCGGATACCCCTATTCCCGGATATCCATCAGACGGCAATGGAGAAAGCCTGATGGGAAGAAAAGAAATTCTAGGTTTATGGTGAAAATCTCGGTAGTAGAGAAGGTTTATGGTGAAAATCTCGCATTTTTGCATCTCACCATACACCTTCTCTGGATCAACACTCTCCCTACACCTCTAAACCCCCTTCTTTTTCTTCCCTCCTCTTCTCTCCATTTGTATCTCTACCTCACTCTCTCCTTTTCTCTTTTTTGCTCTTATTTCTTTTAAAACTTTTTCATCTCATTTTTATCTTGGCCTACTTTTTCAAAATCTTCTATTCTATTTTCTTTTTCAAAATTTCTTTCTTGATTTCAGGTCTCCACTTCTCTTTTTCCCTTGTCTAAGACTTCTTAGCAAGCGTCTTCTTTCCTCTCTCTTCTTTCATTACCATATTTCTCCTTTTTCAATTTTTTTTATTTTCCCCTTCATCTTTAAAAACTCCATATCTCCTCTTTTGCCTTCTTTCACAATCTCTTTCTTTTTCTAAAACTTTTCTGTTTCTTCCTGTCCTTTTCTTTCCTTTGACCGCTCATCCTCTTTCCTTTCTAAACACTTCTTTTTCTCTAGGAGAGATGTTGATCCTTAGGTCTCAATGTCCTCTTTGGATGTTGAGGTCCATCAAACACAATGCCATCTGCATTTTCAAGCACAAACAGCTGAAGACGAAAGCAACACATGGCAAAAATATTAAAAATCTCAAGACAAGACTTGGTTTAGAACTGTTGTAATTTGGATTATATTTTGTTTAAGAGTTTTTGTTAACAAGCTATATGTTATGAGAAACTAAAAGAATGTTATAAAATTAGTTCTCAGTACAGCGACTGGAACTCTTAAACACTTGTTTGTCATCATCGAAAAAGAGGAAATTGTTGGGAAAAATTATAGATTTTGATGATGATGTATTTAGATTGTAATAGGGACTCTAGGTCCCTGCCCATTATTCAATGTAATTTTTTTTAGAAATATTGTTAAAACCAAGTTCTTGAGATTTCAAATAAAACTTGTGATATTCCATTTTGAGTTTGTACCTTGAACACTTACCAAATTCAGTGATGTGGAAATTGGAACTTTCGCTCGGAAATGTCAGAGACAAGAAAGGAATTCTCAAAGTAGTTGTTTACTTTGGAATTCCCAAAACTGGAATGCTCATTGATACCCGGAAGTCTCGCTACAATCCGCTGAAGACTTAGTCATCAGGATCGGAAGACTAGTGCGGATCACTTTCTCACCCAGAAGTCTAAGAATGACTTATCCGGAACTTTCAAGCTAAGAACCAGATGTCTCAAGGTGGACCGGAACTCTTAGAAGTGGACAAGTGAGAAAAGACTTGGAAATTTTATCTAAGTCCTGAATGAAGAAATTCTACCCGTTGGTAAGGAAAAATCAATTTCTTGATTTTCAACGGCTAAATTGAGAATAATTAATCTGATTCAAGAACAAATTACATGAAGACAAAGTCTGGACTCCTCAAATTGAAGAGCACGGCCAGAATTCTTGAACAAACACAAGAAGACAAAATGGGTACTCCACTCAATAAAGATCTACAGTCAGGATTCTTGAACAACAGCTAGAGGACGAATTCTGTGGAAAAGGAATCCCTCTTCAAACAATTGGGTATGTCCAAACACCCACTCCAAGGAGAATCCTCAATCTCCCTCTTCGTTCAAATTGAAGCCAGCAAATGCAACGGATAGTCTACTCTCTTCAACGGACAGATTAACCATCCAGCATATATATATAGCTCCCATGGAAGATTAAAGGAGATATACAAGAGAAATACAACAATATATACAACGAACGAACAACTAACAAAGTCATCTCATTCACAGTTAGCCAAAAAGCTTGATAAAGAGAGATTTCTAAACTCCTTATCTAGAAGCAAACTTCTTTGAAGGAGAAACAAAGCCAGCATGAGTGCAGTAGCAATATTGTCCTTGCGAAGATATACCGTGCAAAAATTCACAAAGTGTAATTGTTGGTTCATTATTCAACAACCAACTACATAGTGGATTTTGAGGACGTAGAAGGATTACCCCACCTTCGAACCTCGTTAAAGTTTGTGTGTGTCTCTCTCTTATCTTTACTTATACTTGTGTTTATATTAACTCTGAAAACTAACCCATCCATATTGATTACTGCTCCATCAACCCACCAACTTCCGCACATAATCTAAGTTCACAAGAACCTTAGATTAACACTCATTTCACGTTTTCAAAAGAAACAAAAAAGTTTTAAATTTGTAACAAAGTCTATTCAACCCCCCATCTAGACTTTGTATCTCACCACTTAGCTAGGGCTTCAAACCTTCAATTTTACATTTTTAAATATACATCTTCTAAAACTAAATTAATAAAATTTAATTATTTTATTATTTAATTATATTGAAACAAGAATACTTAAAAAAATACATTCATTAAATTTAAAGAAATTGAAACGGCAATAATTTTAAAAAATTACATTCATTAAAATAAAAAAAAGAAAGCGACAATAATAAAAAAACTAAGGTAAATTATATTTGGCCTTGATCTCTTTGTCTTCTCTCAAAGATCATACGTTTGAAGGCCGATAACGTAGAAAGGTCGGTTTTCCTGATTTTGATCTCGTCCTTCTCTTCCTTTCGCTTCATCCTCTCTTCTTCTTGAATATTGAACACCTGAAGTTGTTCAACCATTGCCCAACTGATATCGTCCCGAGAAGAAACAAAAACAGAGCCAGACCCTCCGGAACATAAGGCAATGGATTTTGCCTTCTTTCTTCCGATCAGCCATGGAATGGGGTCTTCGTCATCGGAATCCACAACGTTGAAAGGAGGCCATTGTTTGGACGAACTGATAGTGTCGCCGACCTCAACCTCGGTGTCGACAGAGGATCTTTTCTTTGACGATCCACCGTCGGAAATGTTGAGTTGTTGCCACTTTGGTGAACGGATCAAAATCCTCCAGAGATCGATGGGCACCTTTGCTTAGTGCCCGTCATCTTGATACCGGGTCGTGGCAAGCCGGAGAACATCGGCGTTGTTCATCCCACTCCTCTGGGACCGGGCGCATTATTCCTCGTAAACTCCGATAAACTTTCGGACATTACGGTTGATGTGGCTCCATTTGGAAATGAGTTCATCGCCGTGAAGAACTTCTGTAACGCCACAAAATATGGCCTAAAATTTATTATAAAACAAAAGTAGTTTTGAATATCATTTTGGTCCAATAAGGAATATTTATACGTTTGACCAAAAATAAAAAGATTTTTAAAACATTGACTTTTTGTTAAAAAACTTATTTTTATGGATATGTCTTGAAGATACGAATCCAACGGTACATTTTATGAACCAATCTGATTTATAGATTTCAAGATATGACGAATTTAAATATTAAAATTTATAACTTTGACCCATAAATTAACTCAATTCAAAAGTGATTTCCTAAGATTAGAAATCTTAATCTTTGACACTTGACAACCCATATTTATCATTTGGATATAATTATGTATTTTTATCTCATTCATATTATAAAATTAATTAATGACAGAGATAGACCTAGACAATAAAAAAATAATAAAAATTCTCATAAAAATATTTTGATTACATCAAAATTCTAGTTTTGACAGTCTGATTCCAAAAATACAATGTGTTTTCAATTCGGAGCAGTTTAGGCGAAAAAGCGTGTACCATTTGAGGCAAACTACTCAGTTTGGACTAAAAACCAAACTTAATAATCTCAAAATCCCACATATCACGGATGATCCCCTCTTTAGTCCACCAAAGATAGTCTAGCTTCATTATTTATCCCACTAACATGAAATACTCCAAAGTTTGATTATATAATACTCCAAAATCTCTCATAATCATCACCATCATTTTCCACCAACACATCAACTCCATCTTCCTCTCTTCTTCTCTTCTCCTACATCCTTTCAAGCATGTTCGAGCAAGGAGGAGACACTCATCATCCCATAGTTTTGTGCCAAGGAAGAAGAAGGAACAAGAAGAAAACTATCCAAGGGTTTTCAAAATCCTGAGTTCAAAAACGCAGCAGCAACTTCAAGGTAAAAACTGAATTTTTTAATCCATTTTCTCGGAATACTTCCTACACTAAAGTTGTAGCCCCGGACGATACGAATCCAGCCCAACAAGCGGTTCGCGATTTCGTTAAGTAACGAAGGAGATATGGCCAAAATACTGGGACTGCGCCAGTGGTGGCGAGCTCCTCGGGTTGGCATATGTGTTAAATATATTGTATATATTTAATATATTGTATTATTCCCTTACCTTATTTGTATAGGTTTCCTTACTTGTGTCTCTCCTACCTTGATTAGGATTGAGACTCCCCTTATATATATACATGTAATCACAACTCTTTTGATCAATGAAATTCATAATTCTTCATGGTATCGGAACCTAATTAAACAAAAAAAAACCCTAACCCTACCTCTCGGCTCTCTCTTTCCCTCGCGGAAGTCACAGCGCCGCCCCGCCGTCCCTCCTTCGACGTCGGCAGTCCCCCAGCGGCGGCACTCCCCCCCTTCTCCCTTCGGCTCTCTTCTCTCTAATGGCCGAAAGCGAGGTTACCTCCAACTCCACTCCGGCAAAAACCCCTCATCTTGCCTTCACGACGATCTCTAATGTCAAACTCCATGTTCCGGTTCTTCTCAGCCTCTCTCAACCGAACTACAAAAAGTGGAGTCGCCTTTTCCTCCTCTTGGTGCGCCGATTCAATCTCCAAGGCTACATCCATGGCTCCATCGTCCCTCTCTCTGAAGACGATGATGAGTGGCTCCAACTCGACGCTCTCCTCCAGGGATGGATCTTATCCACCATCTCCGACGAAGTCTCAGATCTGGTTATCTCTTCTGTCTCCACCACTTCTGCTCTTTGGAAAGTTATTCATGATCTGTTTCACGACAACAAGAATGCTCATGCCATGCAACTGGAGCACGAGTTCCGTACCACTGTCAAAGGCAACACCACCATGGCGGCCTACTGTCAACATCTGCAAAATCTCGCAGATTGGCTGGACGATGTTGATGCCCCGGTGTCCAAACATCAATTGGTTCTTCAGATGCTTCGTGGTCTCCCCGCAGATTTGCAAGCCCAGACGTCTTTTCTTCAATTTCAGGATCCGCTGCCCACTTTTCTCCAAGCCCGCTCCGCTCTTATGCTTTTGGACCGGCAACGCTCTCCCATGGGCGACTCGAGCAGCACGGCCCTACTCGCCCGCAGGCCCGGCGTCAACAGCGGCGGCCGGCAGTCTTCCAGCGGCGGCAGCGGGGGACCTCAGCACGGCAGCAGCGGCAGCGGCGGCTACCATGGCGGCGGGCTTCAGCACGGCGGCAGCTACGGTGAGGGCGGCTCCTCCGGACAGCGCAACGGCTATGGACGCGGCGGCGGGCAAGGCAACGGCACTCGAGGTAGAGGTCGTGGACGACAAAGCAGCTCGAGGCAATGGACCTATCCCGACGGATCCAACACCTGGAACTCACCTTACCCAAACCAAAACTCGGGCCTATTGGGCCCACGTCCCATGCCTACACTCCTCCCTTATCATGCCCAAGCCTACTACACCACCACCCCACCCCCAACCCATATGCCTACCCCCCACACTACACCCCCTCCCCACCCGTAACACCCACCTACCCCACCACCCCTGTTGGCGGGTCTCACACCCCGCCTTACCCTTACCCGCAAACCCCACCCCCATCCCCACTGCCTTGGCCCACCATTTTGACACCATGTCCCTCCGAGAGCCAACCTGGTTTATGGACACCGGCACCTCACATCACATTGCCTCCGACCCAGGTACTCTTTCTTATGTTTCTTCTTCTCCATCATTATGCTCACCATTATATATCACTGTTGGTAATGGATCTAAGGTTCGCACTACGGCTGTTGGAAGCCACACCATACCCACCACCCCTCCCCTATCCCTCAAACATATCTTAGTCTCCCCTCACATCACTCACAACCTCATCTCTGTTCGTCAACTTACCCGTGATAATAACTGTACTGTTGAATTTGATGCTCATGGTTTTTCTGTGAAGGATCGTCGGACGGGAACCGTGATGCATCGATCCAATGATATGGGACCTCTCTACCCTGTAGGACGCACTATCACTTCCCAAGCCCATGTCGCCGCTGTCGATCCCCAGATTTGGCATAGGCGCCTTGGTCACCCAAGCCCAGCTGTCCTCCGTGGCGTCCCTTATCTTTCTCATTTTAAAAATTATCAACATACTTTGTGTCATGCATGTCAGTTGGGAAAGCATGTGCGCCTCCCTTTTTCATCATCTAGTCGTGTTTCTAGTTTTCCTTTTCAACTTTTACATTCAGACTTATGGCAATCTCCTGTACCCAGTATTACTGGCTTTAAATTTTACATGATCTTATTGGATGATTTTTCGCATTACTTATGGGTGTTTCCTTTACGACACAAAAGTGACGCTTTTAATCATTTAACCACTTTCATAGCATATGTCAAAAATCATTTTAACACAACAATCAAAGCTGTACAATGTGATAATGGAACTGAATTTCGCAACTCTCCCCTTAAAACCATTTTTGACTCCTTAGGCATTCTTTTTAGATTTTCTTGTCCCCACACAAGTCAACAAAACGGTCAAGCTGAGCGCACCCTCCGCACCCTTAACAACACCGTTCGATCCCTTCTTTTCCAAGCCCACCTTCCCCCCAAATTTTGGGTGGACTACGACGAGACCTTCAGCCCCGTTGTCAAACCTGCTACAGTCCGCATCATTCTTAGCATTGCTCTGTCCAGAGGATGGCCCATTCACCAGCTAGACGTCAAAAATGCCTTCCTCCATGGTCAGCTACAGGAGACAGTTTACGCCAGTCAGCCTTATGGGTTTCAGGATCCAGCTCGTCCTCACTATGTTTGTTGACTCAAGAAGGCTCTCTATGGACTCAAGCAGGCACCGCGATCGTGGTATCACAGGTTTGCCAGCTTCATTCAGACCATTGGGTTTCGAGGGTGCAAGTCGGACACATCACTATTTGTCTTCTCTCATGTCATGGGCACTGCCTACCTACTCTTGTACGTTGATGATATTGTTCTCACAACATCTTCCACAACACTTCTCCAGCATCTCATCCAGCAGCTTAAGGCCGAATTTGCTATGACAGACATGGGGGACCTACATTTCTTCCTTGGCATCAACGTACACAGGACGACCAGTGGCCTCTTTCTCCACCAGACACAGTTCACTCATGACATACTTGAGCGGGCCGGGATGGTATCTTGTCGCCCCATCTCCACCCCAGTGGACACAAAGGCAAAGCTCTCCTCTTCATCAGGCACTCTGCTCCCCGATCCTACTCTTTATCGATCTGTTGTTGGAGCTCTATAGTACCTTACATTCACTTGCCCTGACATCACTTATGCCGTCCAACAGCTTTGCCTACACCTTCATGCCCCTCGTGATGCTCATCTCATAGCCATGAAGCGTGTCCTGCGCTATCTTTGTGGCACCTCCACCCATGGCATCCACCTGGCACGATCCTCCACCGACGCCCTGCAGGCATACTCCGACGCTGACTGGGCCGGTTGCCCAGACACCCGACGTTCCACCTCTGGATACTGTGTTTTTCTCGGTGACAATCTAGTCTCCTGGTCCTCCAAGCGCCAGGCTACCACTTCTCGTTCTAGCGCCGAAGCCGAGTATCGCGCCGTGGCCAACGCCGTAGCAGAGACGAGTTGGATCCGGAATCTTCTTCTTGAGCTGCAGCAACCCCTTCGACGTGCCACCCTTGTTTTTTGCGACAACGTCAGTGCTGTGTATCTCTCGACAAATCCTGTGCAGCACCAGCGCACCAAGCACGTGGAAGTTGATATTCACTTTGTCCGTGACAAAGTAGCACTAGGCCATGTACGCGTTCTCCACGTTCCCTCGTCTTCGCAGTATGCTGACATCTTCACTAAGGGACTGCCTTCTTTATTATTTCTGGACTTTAGACAAAGCTTGGGAATCAGACCTCCTCCACATCCGACGTAGCCGGGAGCATGTTAAATATATTGTATATATTTAATATATTGTATTATTCCCTTACCTTATTTGTATAGGTTTCCTTACTTGTGTCTCTCCTACCTTGATTAGGATTGAGACTCCCCTTATATATATACATGTAATCACAACTCTTTTGATCAATGAAATTCATAATTCTTCAATATGTTTCTTCACCAAATCTATATTATTTCATTCCAAATACTTACCATAAACTCTCTAACGATTATTAGGAACTTACGGGAGATATTGTAGAGAAGGTTCGATGTTGGAATATTGAAATTGATGAGTTGATCGTTGGAATCGTTGTTCATCAAAATACCAAAATCCTGGCAGCACATATCCATCCACTTCTAATCTATGTTAGACCTGTTTAAGTTCATTATTTTGATATCATTTCTTCACAAAAGTTATAGTCTTACATCTTAGGAATCCACAGAATCAAACGGTTTGTAATTCCGTGAAGAAACGATGGAGATATGCCCAAAATACGGCAGGCTATCCAATTGTGATGGGAATGAAAAAGTTGGTGAATTTCGATGTTGTTTTCACTCCCGTTCTTTTGCAAGGTTTCGGCCATTAATTTCCAAGTCTGTACCCTTGCGTTAGACTTGTCAAATCATTCAACACATGCGTACGTGAACATATATATATTAATCCATATGTTGAAATCATCCCAAAATATATGTGTGACACACATATAAGTCATCTATATGTTGAAATCAAATTACACCAAATCCATAAAGTTGATATATATTCATAAGTAAATATAAATATTGGAAAACAACCCAACAAAATGTATATGTTAATCAAAGGTGTTTAAAAGCCTTAAAGAAATATTTTACACACTCAAAATGTCAAGAATAAGTTTCGCAGACCCAAACGGTCAGTGCAAACAGGCGACCGCCGTATTAATATTCAAAACAGACTACGACCATCAACAACGGTCAACCTCCGGTCAGCACGGTTGACCGTCACGGTCCCAAACCGTCGAGATGAACAGTGTCACGGTTGACTGCCGTGTCAAACGGTGGATCGTTCCGAACACAGTCAGCTACGAAAAGTGTTATATTTGAGTTCTAAAATCCTATTTTTGATGCCAATTAATTATGAACAATATAAATATGATTTTGTACAATAAAAATGATATTTTTAACAAATAAAAATGTTATGTGATGCATGACGGTAAGTTCGAGCGTTAACACACGAATCTAGGCCGCTATTTGTTATCAATTGTTATGTTAATTGATGATTATGATGAATGATTATTATGATGAGTATGACTTGATGAAACCATTGATTAAAATGATTATTGAGGATTAAAATATGAATTGAAATGAATATGTTGATGATTATGAAATGATTTGGATTGTAAGGATATTTAGAAGACTTCTAAGGTAGCTTAGATATAAGCCTTGCGAGTATAATTATGAATATTCGGTGGCCTGGGTTAAAACGTACATACGGGATCTACAAACCAAACTTGAGGCACTCGTTTGGGGCTACCACCCAACCCGACAGTTAGTATTCTACTATTCGGTTTTTTGGACTTGTACCTTAAGCGAAGGATAGTTTATGAGTTGGTAAATTAATCGGAAAATATGCACCTTAAACTAACGACCTAGCTTAAGAGTTGGTTAGAAGTACCTTAAACTATAATAAGTTTAAGAGTTGGTAAATATCACAAAGATTGGTCTTAGACTAAGAATAGTTTAAGGATACTGTTGAATGACAAATGATGAATATTGAATGATGAATGATGAATAAAAATGTTGAATATCAATGATAAAAATACATGTTGAATGATTGAAGAATGAATATTGGAAATTGAATATTGAATATTGTATATATCATGAAATAACTTGAGATAAAATATCGTGAATATCATGAACATTATTATACATTTTATGGACACACACACACACACATATACATATCTGTATGTATGTATGTATGTATGTATATGTCCGCGAATTATTCTACATTTCTAGCGTGGTACCACTTAGCGGTTTCGCTGAGCGTGTAGTTTGTATTTTTCGTTGACTACACGTAGGTAACAAGAAGATAATGACGGAACCACTCCTGGAGGGCAATGAGTCGGAGGAGATGCAGGGATTGCAGGCAAATGTTTAATAATCAAGATTTTAAATGTGTCATGATTTGATTATTATTGTACTTCCGCATTACTCCGAAAATATTTTTAAATGGGTCGCGATCCAGAGTCTGTAAATCTAATATATATATATATATATATATATATATATATATATATATATATATATATATATATATATATATATATATATATATATATATATATATATATATATATATATATATATATATATATATATATATATATATATATATATATATATATATATATATATATATATATATATATATATATATATATAAGAAATTGTCATTTTCAAATGTCAAGTGAAATTTTTATTTAACTCTGGTTTCACCTTAATTCGTGTAATTCCGGGGTTATACGGATTAGGGTGTTACATTTTGGTATCGGAGCAAGTGGTTTTAAAAACGATTTTCGGAGCATTGAGTCAGTATTTTCAAAGTCCTGCATCCGCATCCTCCACGACATCTCTGCCCTGGGAAGGGAATCAACAATTAAGTTATTATGACATAACACACATGCTTAACTCATTGAAAATTTGCTTCCTTTGAGTTGCTAGTATCCTCATAGACCCGATTGAAATAAAGTTTAGATTGCCTTAGAATGTTCTTCAACGATCAGAGTCGACATCAAAAGATCAAGAAGAGGGTTTGTAAACCCAATAAGCACGACATATACGTATGTCATAGTACGCCAATGGCTAAGTGAACATTGTGAATCAACTTTGGTCAGCCCGAACATTACGTTGAAGAAAGAACTTTCTCTGATAGAAAGTGAATAAATTCCCCAAAAGTGAATCTGTCGTTTTTTTCAAAAACACGAACAGAGCCTCACAAACCAGATCGAATACGACATATGTATCTTGTAACGCCCCAAAATATACCCTAAAATTTATTGAATTAAATATTCAATTAAACAAAATTTGTTTTGATTAAAATAAATTGTTGTTGGGCTTTGGGCTGAAAAAAAAAAAAATTGATATCCAATAAACATAATTGGGATAAATCTCATAGAGATAAATCCAACATGTTGATTTATTGTGTGATCTTGATTGGGAACCTGAGTACAGACCCAAATTAAAAATAAATGAAGAAATGGTTTATAATGTGAACTTTGAAATGATTTATTGAAATAAATCATGGAAATAAATAATATGAATTAAATGTGAGAACCTTTTTGAATAAAGGTCAATTAAACCAATTTTGACTCTGTCAAAGTCAACTACCCAAAAATATGATGTCGGAAAAAGTATAACGAATAAATATAAAAATTATATCGTTAGATAGAGTTTAACTGTCTGATCTCAACGGTGCAATCGTATTTCAATTCGGAGAAAGTTGGACCAAAAAGTGTTCCCCGACTGGGACCAAATTAGTCCCAATCAGGGACTTGCGTTTGGAATCAGAGAAATATCGCAGCCCGCTCCACTAGCCGCCCGAAAAGGAAACCAGACATCACCCTTGGCAGCATCCTTCACCATTTTCCTATATAAGTACCATATCCATTCCTTCAATTCCTCACCATTTCTTACAAACTTTCTGTCTATTCTGTTGCTGGGAGTGAGGAGAACGCAGTGGTGCTGTCGTATTGGTGTGAGGTCGCCGCAGATAGCTACAATTCTCGCCGGAAGTTTTGCCGGAAAATCTTCAAAACCTCCATTAAGCTTCGAGGTAAGCCCGTAGATATATCTAGTGATTAGAATGTTCGTATAGATCGTTTTTACGTTCATAAACGGTCGTTTGGTTGAGTTTTATGTTTGACATGTTTGAATAACCAAGAATCGTAAACCAAGAAATTGTTGTTAAAACTACAAATTAATGACTCTAAAATGATATGTGAACATTGGGGAACATTCCTATATAATTTAATTGAAGTTTGGTAATTAAAAATGATAATGTTAAAAATTGAACAGAGGAAGAAGATGATGAACAGTGGCCGAAAATCGATTATTTCCTTCCTAATAATCGATTAAAAATTTGTTCAGATAGTCAGTATATTTAAAAATAATAATCGATTATTTTAATCATAAAAATCGATTTAACGTTATTAATCGATTATTATAATTATAAAAATCGGTTTTTAAGTATTAATTGATTATTTTAAATATAAAAATCGATTTTTAGTAATTAATTGATTATTTAAAATATAAAAATCGATTTTTAGTAATTAATGGATTATTTAAAATATAAAAATCGATTTTTAGCAATTAATTGATTATTTAAAATATAAAAATCGATTTTTAGAAATTAATTGATTATTTAAAATATAAAAATCGATTTTTAGAAATTAATTGATTATTTAAAATATAAAAATCGATTTTTAGCTATTAATTGATTATTTAAAATATAAAAATCGATTTTTAGCTATTAATGGATTATTTGAAATATAAAAATCGATTTTTAGGTATTAATTGATTATTTTTAAAAATAAAAATCGATTTTTCTTAAGTCCAGATCCTGTTCCGAAAATATATACTCTAAAATCCACCAATTGATTATGATCATTGGAAAAATGATTTACCATAATAAAAATCATGTTTTTAACAAATAAAAATGTTATGTGATGCATGACGGTAAGTTAGGGTGTTAACACCCGAAGCTAGGCCGCTAATTGTTATTGAATATTATGTTGATTGATGATTATGGTAATGATTATTGATTGATTCTTATTATGATTGAATCTTGATAAATATTCTGATTAAAAATGATAATTGTGAATGATTAAATCATAATGAATATATTGATGATTGTGAAAATAAAATGTATTGTTAAAGGTATCTAGAAGACCTCTAAGATATACCCATATTAATGTTGATTTGAAAGGTATCTAGAAGACCTCTAAGATATACCTATTTGAGTTTAAGATTTTCAAAACCCTTTTATCTTAAACTAGGCCTAGCTTAAGGATTATTTAGGAATATTTTATACTGGAATATAGTTTAATTATTTAAACTAGAATTCGTTTAAGGGTTGACAAATATTAAAGTGATTGGCCTT
The DNA here is from genome assembly GCA_003260385.1 of Cuscuta australis. Lineage (NCBI taxonomy): Eukaryota > Viridiplantae > Streptophyta > Magnoliopsida > Solanales > Convolvulaceae > Cuscuta > Cuscuta australis. The sequence goes on from NQVE01000165.1 coordinate 755,875, forward strand.
AGACTAAGAATAGTTTAAGGATATTGTTGAATGTTGAATGTTGAATATTGAATATTGAATATGAGTAAATATTGAATGATGAATATTGAATTGAATATTGCAATTATTATGAATGACTGATGAACATTGAATGTGAATATAAATGTTGAATAATGCATGATGAATATTGATTATCTGAACTGAACATTATGTGCATAATATCAAATGATTTGATTATGAATTTAGATTCAGTTTATATGGATGTTCGATGCATTAGATATGCTTACTCAGCTTCAACGCTGAGCGTGTAGTATGTTTTATTTGCTACACGCAGGTTAATGAAGTGACGTGATCATGGAGGCAGACGGAGGCGAGATTGTCGGAATGGATGTGATGGTTTTGAATTAAAGAACATAAATAAATTATGTTTGTGATTATGATTGTTAAGCTTCCGCAATATTGAAAACTCTGTACTATTTATATTATGAAAAACATTATTGTGATAAATAAAAGTATTTGAAATGTTTTAAATTTTTACGATTACCAAGTTAATACTTTAATCTGAAAGGGGCTGCAGACCTGGACAGATTAGGGTGTTACAGTTTGGTATCGGAGCAAATGGTTTTAAACCCGATCTTCGGATCGAAACTTGATTTTAAAAAAAATATTCAATCACATCCACGACTCTCGCATCCCTCTGCTCCAGGAAAGGTATGAGAAATTACTTGGTAAATATTTAGTCTGTTAGAATTCTCATTGAATAATAATTGATTAGTACTGAAATCATATCGAGCATAGACTCTAATAGAACTTTCGTACTCGGTGAAGAGACGAAAGAATAAATAAAAAAAATTATGACTCCCTCATACGTGATCAACATACTTATCGCATCGCGATTTACGAAACTGATCGTCCTTGTAAAGTCGCTTAGAAGTGAGACGACTATGAAGAAACAATTAATGTTGAATAACATCTGTGAAGTTACTGTCAAAGATCCTCATGTGGACTGAAGACGATTGGATCGCTGATTCAAACACGAACGTTTAGAATCCATAAACTCTTTTGTCTAAAATGGTCCCATTCTGATGTCTAACTCATTACGACGCAAATATGCGATTATATCATACGAATCGAAAACGTTCGTTATGCAACAATTCCTTGCAAAACCTCGTCAAAATACCATACAAGGAAATTGATGTTATCCTTAGTATGCATTGGCTGACTGAACATTGTAGCTGTTGACAACTTGTGATGAAGAATTCCTCAACTGAAGACCGATGATGGTAAACTCATAGAGGTGAAAGCAAATCTGATATCTAAACCAACCGAGTTCATCTCGAATATATATATATATATATATATATATATATATATATAGATATATATATATATATATATATATATATATATATATATATATATATATATATATATGTATATATATATATATATATATGTCTATATATATATATATATATATATATGTATGTATGTATGTGTATATATATATATATATATATATATATATATATATATATGAAAACATCTCAGCCATAACAAGTGTGAAAATCATATCATTATGTAGAGTTTGACTGTGTGACCGAAAAGAAACATCTGAACTGAAGTAACGTACCGAAGAGTCAATGAGAACACAGTATCCGAATCTCTTCAATCAATGACTCAGGTAATTTCGAGGACGAAATTATTTTAAGGGGGAGAGAAATGTAACACCCCAAAAATAGGCCTATCAGAGTTAATTAATTTATAATTAATTAATTACTGAGAAGGACCCAAAAATAAGTAAATTCTAAAGTTTGTCAATAAATAATGAAAATCATATCATTATGTAGAGTTTGACTGTCTGACCGAAAAGAAACATCTGAACTGAAGTAACGTACCGAAAGTATGTCACCTCTCTGATATGAATTTCCTAATATTTCACCATTCCGAGAAATTGAATTCTCTGTCAATCTTGATCCTAGAAAGGACCAATATTCGTAACTCTGTATTGATCGTGTCTCCATCAATGACTTCCTGACAAAGAATCACCTGATCAAGTGTTTCCTCCTTGGGAGAATACCTATTTTGTTCATACGCGAATCAATGAGACTCTATATCAACTACTGTGAGTTGAACAATTCATTCTCCTTTACCTCGTATCATGACTTATTTGATCAGCTTAGAGAATCCATTGTATTCTCTAAGATTGACTTACGGTCAGGATACCCACTGTAACACCCCAAAACTAGGCCTATAAGAGTTAATTAATTTATAATTAATTAATTACTGAGAAGGACCCAAAAATTAGTAAATTATAAAGTTTGTCAATAAATAATGAAAATCATATCATTAGAAGACGATGAACAGTGACCGAAAATCGATTATTTTCTTCCTAAGAATCGATTAAAACTTGTTCAGATAATGCGTATCAAAATAAAATAATAATAATAATCGATTATATTAAGGTATAAAATCGATTTTGGTATTTAATCGATTAAAATATATTATAAAATCGATTTTACAAATTTAATCGATTAAAATATGTTGAAAAATCGATTTTACAAATTTAATCGATTAAAATATGTTGAAAAATCGATTTTTATATATTTAATAGATTAATATATATATATGCCAAACTGTCAAAGTGTGAATTTTGGCTTAATGAAGTTACGTTTTTTGGACATGTGATTTCTCAAGAAGGTGTTAAGGTAGACCCCAGTAAAATATCTGCCATCACCGAGTGGAAGGTTCCAAGGAATGTTCGTGAAGTGAGAAGCTTTCTTGGATTAGCTGGATACTATCGACGATTCGTTGAAGGCTTTTCCTCGATCGCAACTCCACTTAACAAACTTCTGAGAAAAGATGTGAAATTTGTATGGACCGATGCATGTCAGCAAAGCTTTGAGAAACTAAAGAAATGTCTGACAGAAGCACCTGTGCTGACCCAACCAGTACCAGGTGTAGACTACACAATCTTTAGTGACGCGTCTCATAATGGCTTGGGATGTGTATTCATGAAAGACGGAAAAGTCGTGGCATACGCATCAAGACAGTTGAAACCTCACGAATGTAACTATCCTACTCACGATCTTGAGTTAGCAGCAGTTGTATTTGCTTTGAAAATATGGTGTCATTATCTCTTTGGAGAGACGACATATATTCACACAGACCACAAAAGTCTAAAATACCTGCTAACTCAAAAAGAATTGAACCTGAGACAGAGAAGATGGTTGGAATTGATCAAAGACTACGACTGCTACATTGACTATCACCCTGGCAAGGCTAACGTAGTTGCTGACGCATTGAGCCGAGAGATGATAGCCGAACTCCGAGTTCAACCTACTCTTGAGAACAAAATTCATGCTGCACAAAAACGTGATGACTACTGTTTGAAGACTTGTGAACTTGTCTCTAAGGGGGAGAGACAAGATTTCACAGTAAATAATGGAATTTTATTCTACCGGAATCGCTTGGTAGTTCCTAGTGGCGAAGTGAGGGAACGTTTAATGCGTGAATCTCACGAAACCACTTATACCATGCATCCTGGTAGTAATAAAATGTTCCAAGATCTGAAGAAGACATATTGGTGGCCCACAATGAAGCGGGAAATTTCTGAATTTACAACACGATGTCTGACGTGTCAACAAGTCAAGGCTGAACACCAAGTGCCTAGTGGGTTGTTACATCCACCTACTATCCCTGAATGGAAGTGGGAACGAATTACGATGGACTTTGTGATTGGACTTCCATTATCAGCTAAGAAAAATGACGCTGTCTAGGTAATTGTTGATCGATTAACCAAGTCATCTCATTTTATTCCTATTCGACGCGATATATCCTTGAAGAAGTTGGCAGAGTTGTACATCCGTGAGATTGTAAGATTACATGGTGTACCTTTGTCTATCATTTCTGATCGTGACCTGCGGTTCACGTCACAATTCTGGAAAAGTTTGCAGAAAGCCTTAGGTACTAAACTTAACTTTAGTACGGCATTTCATCCTCAAACTGACGGACAATCTGAAAGGACAATTCAAATTCTTGAAGATATGATGAGAGCATGTGTAATTGATTTTGGAAGCAACTGGGAACAATACTTACCGCTAATGGAATTCGCGTATAACAATAGTTATCAAGCGAGTATCCAAATGGCCCCGTACGAAGCCTTGTATGGGAGACGCTGTAGAACCCCAGTATGCTGGACAGAATTAAGTGAGCAAAAGCTTGAAGGACCCGATCTCGTTCGCGAAACTAAAGAGAAGGTTAGTCTAATCAGAGAAAGATTGCAGGTGGCTTCCGATCGACAGAAATCTTATGCCGACTTAAAACGTCGGGAGATCGAATATAATGTTGATGACAAGGTGTTTCTGAAAGTCTCACCGTGGAAGAAAGTGTTACGGTTCGGTAGAAAGGGAAAACTAAGTCCGAGATATATTGGACCCTATCGAATCACTGAACGTGTGGGTCCAGTAGCCTATCGGTTAGAACTTCCACCAGAACTGAACAAAATCCATGACGTATTCCATGTAACGATGTTGAAAAGATATCGTTCCGATCCATCACATATCTTGACTGAAGGAATCGTAACTCTTGACGAACAATTGACTTATGAGGAGGAACCTGTACAAATTCTAGCACGAGAAGTCAAACAATTGAGACACAAATCCGTACCTCTAGTCAAAGTACTATGGAGAAATCATTCGACTGAAGAAGCAACATGGGAAACCGAAGAGTCAATGAGAACACAGTATCCGAATCTCTTCAATCAATGACTCAGGTAATTTCGAGGACGAAATTATTTTAAGGGGGAGAGAAATGAAACACCCCAAAAATAGGCCTATCAGAGTTAATTAATTTATAATTAATTAATTACTGAGAAGGACCCAAAAATAAGTAAATTCTAAAGTTTGTCAATAAATAATGAAAATCATATCATTATGTAGAGTTTAACTGTCTGACCCCAACGGTTCAATCGGATTTCAATTTGGAGAAAGTTGGAACAAAAAGTGTACCCCAACTGGGACCAAAATTAGTCCCAATCAGGGACTACACACCAAACGGCGCCCTGTTCAATTAAGCCGATTCCAAATCGTCGCTCAATCACGGAAGCTGCAACCCATGTCTTCTTCCTTCCTCACTTGGCTATTTAAGGACAACCCAACTCCCTCATTTCATCACCAAAACAACTCATTCTTCCTTCTATATTGTTCCTTGCTGAGAGTAGAGTGCAGTGGTGCTGTCATCTTTGTGTAAGGTCGCCGGAGCAGTGAGATAGAGTCGCCAGAAGGTTCGCCGGAAAATCTTCAAAACCTCCCTTACGCTTCAAGGTAAGCCCGTAGATATATCTAAAGATTAGAATGTTCATAAAGGTTGTTTTTACGTTCTTAAATGGTCATTTGGTTGAGTTTTGTGTTTGACATGTTGGAAGAACCAAGAATCATAAACATTGAATTTGATGTTAAAAATATGTTTTAATGATTCTAAAATGATCTATGAACCTTGGAGAACATTTCTATATAGTTTAATTGAAGTTTGGTAACTAAAATTGATATGTCCGAAAATGGACCCAAGGTAGAAGACGATGAACAGTGACCGAAAATCGATTATTTTCTTCCTAAGAATCGATTAAAACTTGTTCAGATAACGCGTATCAAAATAAAATAATAATAATAATTGATTATATTAAGGTATAAAATCGATTTTGGTATTTAATCGATTAAAATATATTATAAAATCGATTTTACAAATTTAATCGATTAAAATATGTTGAAAAATCGATTTTACAAATTTAATCGATTAAAATATGTTGAAAAATCGATTTTTATATATTTAATAGATTAATATATATTTAAAAATCGATTTTTATATTAATTTATTGAATAAATCGATTTTTCCTCAATTCCAGTGTTCCGAAAATATTCTTGGAAATATTCTTTGAAAATACTAATTAATTATGAACAATTTAAATATGATTTTGTATAATAAATGATGTTTTTGGCATATAAAACATTATGTGATGCATGACGATAAGTTCGGGTGTTAACACCCGAGACTAGGCCGCTGTTTGCTATTAAATATTATGTTGAATGATCATTATGATGAATAATTATTATGGATAATTATGAAGGATAAACCTACTGATTAGAATGATTATTGATGATTAAGTCATGATTAAAAATGAATTAATGGTGATTATGAAAACAGTGTATATTGTTAAAGATATCTAGAAGAACTCTAAGATATACCCACTTGTATATTGATGATGATTATTAAGGATATCTAGAAGAACTCTAAGATATACCTACTTGACCAATTCATATTTCGGGTTAAAACGTATGTACGGGATCCAGACCGGATATCACCCACCCGACAAATCATTGTTCGGTTGGTACGTAATCCACATGACTCATAGGGTGGATTATCGATTCTTGTGTTCTGCATTAAACTATTTATAGTTTAAGGGCCTGGTTAGAATTACTGCCTTAGACTAGGAATAGCTAAGAGCTGAATATAAAATGATGTGGCCTTAGATTAAGAATAATTTAAGAGCATTATTGATATATTGAATATCAAATGACTTGGAATAAAATATTGAAAATATTATGAATGTGTGAACCATATATTGTGTGCATGATATCAAATGGTTGTTTGTGAATTTAGATTCAATTTATGTGGATGTTCGACGCTTTAGATATGCTTACTCAGCTTCATCGCTGAGCGTGTAATATGTTTTATTTGCTACACGCAGGTAGACAGAATGAGTGAATGACATGTTCTTGGCAGCGGAAGGGGCGAGACAGTCGTGGTGGATTTATTGAGAAAATAAATGATTATGTTATTATGAGTCATGTTTAAAAATCGCTTCCGCATTAAACACTTCGTATTTACTACAATTATGTTTGGAATTTCATTTATGATGAATAAAGTTATTTGAAATGTTTTAAATTATACGATTACCAAGTTAATACTTTAGTTTGGAAGGGGCTGTAAACCTGGACGGATTAGGGTGTTACACCCACAAATCCCTATCAAGAAACTTGAACAAACTGACGACCAAGAATCCCTATCTTTTACAATGAACTGACGAGTTGTTCGATCAAATTCAAGGAACCCGTTTGTTAGAAGCTATAGACAGCTCGACCTTGTTGAATGAACGGATGCCTTGTTATAATAACTTAATTGCTTATCGTCGAAAACATTAGTGAAATAAAGTGATGCTGACAAGGCAAATAGTTAAGAAAATTGACTCGTTCGTATACGCTATTAACGTGAAAGATCGCGACGTGGAACAATACAAAACAAGATGTTAAACAGTGACACCAACAGTGAAAGACTAAAGAATGAAGAAAATATAGCTCGCACTGGTCATAGAGCCTAGAATAATATTTATGAAAAATATCATTTCAACATACAACTTGGATCATATGAGGAATGTTACAAATGCAATTCTAAGTCTAATCTCCCAGGATTCACAAACTCATCATAACTAACCCCAGGTCCCGGGAAAGCTTTAGCAAACTCTAGTTTGTCTAAAAGCTCGTCAACAGAGAAAGAAGAAATAAAAAGTTTCCTCTGACTGGAAGCCATGAAGTTCTGCCTCACCGCATCGTCTAAGAATTTGAGAAGGTTATTCAAATAACCGTCAATGTTTAAAAGACCAATGGGTCTATTGTGTAACCCTTCAGAAGCCCACGAGATCAAGGTGAACAAACCTTCCATAGTGTCAACTCCTCCGGGAAGAACGATGAAAGCTTCCACAGCATGATTCATCTCAAAATATTTGTAGTAATTGCTGGAAACTGTGTGCTCTACGCCATATGTAGGTCCGTAGACCCGTCGTGTTGCTATGTACCCAGGAATGAAATCTCTAACGAGACCACCATTGTTGAAGACTATTGAAGCAACAGCTCCTTGTAGACCAACGTTGCCTCCTCCATAAGCAAGACTAATTCTTCGCCTTATCAATTCTCTTCCTAAATCTACTGCAGTAGCCATAAACTTTGGATTTTTACCAAGAGAATGACTGCCAAGTAAACCAACGAATCTTATGGTGTAAGGAAGTGTTCGAGAAGTTCCTTCCATAATATGAGAATGTGAGATACTCTTTTCATAATTGTGATATATATAGTCTCTGAAACCTGACCATTGATGGAAATGTAATTATCAATAGCCAAAATATGTACAGTAATATGGAATCTATTTACCTACAGACGAGAACGCATTCGCCAATACTACAGTCTACTGACGATATGACATATTGAGACTCTTGAACAGTTAGATTTGCTATCCTGAAACATGTTCAAATCCGAGACGAAAAGTGAGAACGGCTATTTCCTAAGACAACGACCTCTTGAGTGACTACCACAGAGTGAAACATTTGAAGGATGAAAATCTACGATTAGTAACGATAATTTGCAAACGTTATGTTTGTAGCTTGTGACTCACATCCTTGAATGACTCGACTTGCTGTGTTAACTACAATACCTCTCTTGATCGATCTTGAATTCCATTCTTTGTGTCAAAATACTAAAACCACGATTCTTCATTAAACCAAAGATGCTTCATGATACCGATCTTTGAAAACTATAGTCTGTGAACTACGTGACTCGATCACAATAGTAAAACTACCCTGACTTGAACATTATGTTAAACCTCTCTAGGGAACTGCTTCGAAACAGTTAATGCAATTATGTTATCTATGAATATTATTATCAAGAAACTCTGTTTTGACCCTAACAAAGGAATGTATGTGCAACGACTAGCGAAGAAATGACGTCACAAGGATCAAGCTAAAATTATTCAGAGCGAAAATCCCCAACCTATATATAATATTGGAGTAAGAATAGTAAGATTTCTTACTTTATGAATTCGTGAATTGAATCTCATACCGAATATATTTCCTTCTTCACTCGAAATGAAATCAACCATAGTGTTACATCAAACCCGTCATTATCAAGAACGTATATTCCAAAATCGATGAAGTTGAATACGACAAGACGTATATGAAACGCCACTCTAATGTTATCACCTGTGGATACGAATTAATGCAAAGACTCATTAACGATAAATGAGAGCTACCATGAAGATGAATGAAGAAATGTTTCAACACAAGGTCGATGAATGACGAGCTACTATACAACCGATCGACAGTACCTCCTCATAAATGATGACAAATCCTATATTCTGGAAATCATGAACCAATAAAAGCCAATTGATGTTACTTACGAATCATTGCTGAACTATGAGAACGATGTGAGGATATTTTGGATGAAGATTACGCTATGACGTATGAATTAAACAACATCCAAATCTTCCACTACAACTATCGCAAACTTGAAACTACAAATGCTACTGAAGGACTTTCAATCAAAGAAAGAATGTTGTTGACTAATCGAGACTTGTGAATGAACGAATTGAGGTGTAAAAATGTCAGATATGCTCCAAAATACAATGTTATACCCTGCAAAGGAACTTGGTTATGAATGTTAAATCTGAACGAGAACCTCCAAAAAGGATCATTGTATACCTTTCTTAATCCAAGATTCTTAACCTCTTGAAAAACGAATGAGTTTAATAACACCGACAGTTTAAGATTACATGGATAATGACGTAATTATGGTTTAACCCATTGAGCATGACACAGTCATGATTAAGTGAGATCACTACGAAATGTTGAACGTTTGACCTTAGAAGAATTTCAAGGACGAAATTCCTTTAAGGGGAGAAGAAATGTAACGCCCCAAAATATACCCTAAAATTTATTGAATTAAATATTCAATTAAACAAAATTTGTTTTGATTAAAATAAATTGTTGTTGAGCTTTGGGCTGAAATAAAATATATATTGATATCCAATAAACATAATTGGGATAAATCTCATAGAGATAAATCCAACATGTTGATTTATTGTGTGATCTTGATTGGGAACCTGAGTACAGACCCAAATTAAAAATAAATGAAGAAATTGTTTATAATGTGAACTTTGAAATGATTTATTGAAATAAATCATGGAAATAAATAATATGAATTAAATGTGAGAACCTTTTTGAATAAAGGTCAATTAAACCAATTTTGACTCTGTCAAAGTCAACCACCCAAAAATATGATGTCGGAAAAAATATAACGAATAAATATAAAAATTATATCGTTAGATAGAGTTTAACTGTCTGATCGCAACGGTGCAATCGTATTTCAATTCGGAGAAAGTTGGACCAAAAAGTGTTCCCCGACTGGGACCAAATTAGTCCCAATCAGGGACTAGCGTTTGGAATCGGAGAAATATCGCAGCCCGCTCCACTAGCCGCCCGAACAGGAAACCAGACATCACCCTTGGCAGCATCCTTCACCATTTTCCTATATAAGTACCATCTCCATTCCTTCAATTCCTCACCATTTCTTACAAACTTTCTGTCTATTCTGTTGCTAGGAGTGAGGAGAACGCAGTGGTGCTGTCGTATTGGTGTGAGGTCGCCGGAGATAACTACAATTCTCGCCGGAAGTTTTGTCGGAAAATCTTCAAAACCTCCATTAAGCTTCGAGGTAAGCCCGTAGATATATCTAGTGATTAGAATGTTCGTATAGATCGTTTTTCTGTTCATAAACGGTCGTTTGGTTGAGTTTTATGTTTGACATTTTTGAATAACCAAGAATCATAAACCAAGAAATTGTTGTTAAAACTACAAATTAATGACTCTAAAATGATATGTGAACATTGGGGAACATTCCTATATAATTTAATTGAAGTTTGGTAATTAAAAATGATAATGTTAAAAATTGAACAGAGGAAGAAGATGATGAACAGTGGCCGAAAATCGATTATTTCCTTCCTAATAATCGATTAAAAATTTGTTCAGATAGTCAGTATATTTAAAAATAATAATAATCGATTATTTTAATCATAAAAATCGATTTAACGTTATTAATCGATTATTTTAATTATAAAAATCGATTTTTAAGTATTAATTGATTATTTTAAATATAAAAATCGATTTTTAGTAATTAATTGATTATTTAAAATATAAAAATCGATTTTTAGTAATTAATGGATTATTTAAAATATAAAAATCGATTTTTAGCAATTAATTGATTATTTAAAATATAAAAATCGATTTTTAGAAATTAATTGATTATTTCAAATATAAAAATGGATTTTTAGCAATTAATTGATTATTTAAAATATAAAAATCGATTTTTAGCAATTAATTGATTATTTAAAATATAAAAATCGAATTTTAGCTATTAATGGATTATTTTAAATATAAAAATCGTTTTTTAGCTATTAATTGATTATTTTTAAAAATAAAAATCGATTTTTCTTAAGTCCAGATCCTGTTCCGAAAATATTCGGAAAATATATACTCTAAGATCCACTAATTGATTATGATCATTGGAAAAATGATTTACCATAATAAAAATTATGTTTTTAAGAAATAAAAATGCTATGTGATGCATGACGGTAAGTTAGGGTGTTAACACCCGAAGCTAGGCCGCTAATTGTTATTGAATATTATGTTGATTGATGATTATGGTAATGATTATTGATTGATTATTATTATGATTGAATCTTGATGAATATTCTGATTAAAAATGATAATTGTGAATGATTAAATCATAATGAATATATTGATGATTGTGAAAATAAAATGTATTGTTAAGGGTATCTAGAAGACCTCTAAGATATACCCATATTAATGTTGATTTGAAAGGTATCTAGAAGACCTCTAAGATATACCTATTTAAGTTAGGCCTTGCGGGTATGAACCCCGGTGGCTAGGGTTAAAACGTACGTACGGGATCCAAGAACCAAACTTGAGTACCTACTCGTTTGGGGGTACCACCCACCCAACAGTGAACACTACGCTGTCGGTTTTTGGTTGGCCTTAAGTGAAGGTAAGTTTAAGATTTTCAAAACCCTTTTATCTTAAAATAGGCCTAGCTTAAGGATTATTTAGGAATATTTTATACTGGAATATAGTTTAATTATTTAAACTAGAATTCGTTTAAGGGTTGACAAATATTAAAGTGATTGGCCTTAGACTAAGAATAGTTTAAGGATATTGTTGAATGTTGAATATTGAATATTGAATATGAGTAAATATTGAATGATGAATATTGAATTGAATATTGCAATTATTATGAATGACTGATGAACATTGAATGTGAATATAAATCTTGAATAATGCATGGTGAATATTGATTATCTGAACTGAACATTATGTGCATAATATCAAATGATTTGATTATGAATTTAGATTCAGTTTATATGGATGTTCGATGCATTAGATATGCTTACTCAGCTTCAACGCTGAGCGTATAGTATGTTTTATTTGCTACACGCAAGTTAATGAAGTGACGTGATCCTGGAGGCAGACGGAGGCGAGATTGTCGGAATGGATGTGATGGTTTTGAATTAAAGAACATAAATAAATTATGTTTGTGATTATGATTGTTAAGCTTCCGCAATATTGAAAACTTCGTACTATTTATATTATGAAAAATATTATTGTGATAAATAAAAGTGTTTGAAATGTTTTAAATTTTTATGATTACCAAGTTAATACTTTAATCTGAAAGGGGCTGCAGACCTAGACAGATTAGGGTGTTAAATATCTGTTAGAATAATAGACCAACGCTAGAGGGGGGGGGGTGAATAGCGTTTGATCAAGAAATCGCAGGAATAAATAATAAATAAACGAGAAGTAAAGAGAAGAGTAAGAGGCACACCGATTTTACCTTGGTTCACCACAACTTGTGGCTAGTCCAGCCTCCCGAGAGACTCTCTCGAGCTACACTACTATCTCGTTAAGCTTAACGGTGCTTAACAAACCCGTACAACTTGAGAGTTCGAGTCACAAGAACCTCAACGAACCTTCGAAGGAGACAACCCTTCCTTCGAACAACAAGAGAAATACTTTCTCTTGTCAAGTGTCTAAGAACACTAAAAACACTCAAGAACAATACTCTCTTTTAGAGTGGATAATGAGTAACTAAGAACGCTCAAAAACACAACACAAGCTTCACAAAAATGGCTTCTCAAAAAGCTATGAATAAAGGATGAATGATTTGCAATAAAGGAGTAGAGATTGTGAAGTAATGTGATGTATAGAACAGACCCAAACACCCCATTTTATAGTGGAAAAATAGGCTCTAACGGATCAAAACATTTAAGGGGGGATTGGCACAATTTATGGGATTTGATTAAATTTGGATCTGCTGAAATTCACCTAGACAGCGCTGTCCTAGGCTTGGACATTGCTGTTCTAGGCTTGCGTTTTGAAATTTTTTTTGAAAATTAGGAAGCAACGGTCATGCCAACAGCGATGTCCAATACTCCTACATCGCTGTTTTGGCCGTTGACTTCCAAACAAGGAAAGTTTTAGCCTTAAATCCCTTCCAACGGTCAGGTCCCTACATCGATGTTCAATACTTGAACATCGCTGTTTAGGTCTGACTTTGAAGGTGGAGTTTTGGCCTGACAGCGCTGTTGCTGGGTCAACATCGCTGTCCAAAAACTTTCTACCAATGCACTGCCACGTAGTCGATGTCAAAAAAGTAAGTTCTCCAAAAATAAAAACCAAGTATTGAAAATGTTTGTTTAATGCATTTTGCTAAGAAATCAAGTAAAACATTTTTAAGACAACGTCATTTAGTTGAAAACCACGGCTAGCCAAGTTTACGCCGTTTCGCATGGTTTTCACCAAACGACCAAAAACGAAAGGTGGTTTTTGAAGCGTTTTTGTTGGAGAACTATTTAAATATGCCCAGAAGTGAAAAACAATCATAAAAAGGTGAAAACCACTTGGTTGGTTCGGATTCCAAAAACCAATGCCGAAAACTGAAAGCCGAAAGCCGGTTTCTGAAAGCCGAACGCCGGATGACTTAGTTTTTGGTTTGGGCGAACTCCAAGTGTTTTTAGCCATGTTTAAAAACTTATGAGAAACATTTTTGAATTTGAAAAAAGGGTTTTGATGAATTGAGCCTAGAGAGCCAAGATTTGGATGTTTGTGCCGGTCTTGATCACATTAGGACCGACTCAATGCAATTCTAATTCTTTGTGCTTGATTCTTGGTTCTTGGTTCTCATGTCATCATGCCATGTTTCTTCGCCTTGGTTTTTGCTCACTTTAGCCTTGTTGTGTCACGGCGGTTTGGCATTATCAAAACCTGTCATAAAACGAACACGGTTTAGTACGACATAGGCGTAAACCCATGTTCCAACAATTTCCCCCTTTTTAATAATGGCAAACAAGACGGGAATATGCATACTAAGGGATATTTGACTTTGAAAAGTATGAAAAAATTCCCCCTTAATTTGTGCTTAAAAAATTGTCATATTAAAACCAAACGATCCCGTTTTTAGAGACGTTCCCCCTTAGTATATGCATAGCCCTTTTCTTCCCCCTTTTGACATTAACAAAAAGATAAAAGATACCTTTTATTTATTAAAATGGAGTACAACGGATGCGAGTAAAAAAATGACAATAAAAAAGAGATAAAAAATGCTAGGGGCGGCCTAGTCTTCGTCTTCCTCCTCTTCGCCTCCGGTTTCTTCGTCGTCGTTGACGTCCATCTCATCCCCATCGATGGCATCGTCGAACTCATCTTCGTCCGGAGAGCTTGACGGCGTGTAGGAGGCATCGTCTTCCTCCTCGTCACCGTACACTTGCCCAAAGAACGTGCCATGGTACGGTGGGGGGACGTAGTTAACCCGTTGGAAGTACGCGTTCATGGCATACCCTTGGCGTTGGATCGCCTCGTCAAGCCTCTCAAGGTAGCCATCCATCCCGTCAACTTTGAAGTGCAGCCGGTTGAGGGAGTCGGCGATGGAGGCGAGGTTGGCCCGGGCCTGGGGTTCGACTGGGCCAGCAGCCGAACGACACCATGGCGCGGCAGTGGCAGTGGCAGGTCCGGCGTTGTCCAACCGCTTCTTGAAGGTTTGGGTGCTGATCACCCAAATTTTCGTGGCCTTCGTGAGTGGGCCAACGGTGGTGGTCACCTTGAACCGTTCAAGGCTGTCCATCACCACGAACGGGTACGGGAGGAGGTGATTGTGGTCGGGGGATGCGGCAATCGTCATGTTGATCATGACAAACTTCGCCCAATTGATTGGAACCGAGTGCATGATCGCATGGAGGAGCTTGAGGTCCTCACCGGACATGATCGTGTGCCCATGCTTTCGGGGCTTGATGATTCGGGACACGATGTAGAGAAGAAGCCGGCTCTCGAGGTTTGCGGAGTGGATGGTGGGGCGGCCCGAGGCATGGCAGATAAGCTCGGTGATGCCAAGCTCATTGAGGATAAGGCCCTCGTTGTTGAGCACCCAGTCCTCTCCTCCATATTGGGAGACGTCGTCACCTTGGTAGGGGAGGCCGGCGATGCGCCCAAGCTGCTCAACGAAAAGCTCTATCGGCATGCTCTTGACAAGAGAGTAGAGCACGCCGCCCTCACGCCGGAGGTTGGAGTAGAAGACCCGAATCAGCGCCGGGTTGATCTCCTTCATAGCCCGGGACACGAATGGCCAAAGGCCGGCTTGATGAAGCTGCGCGTCAAGGTCGTCGTAGCCCTGCAGCTCCGGGAAGCTCTCCGGGACGATCCGTGGGGGAGCCACAACCCGTTTAGAGAAGAAAGTGAGAAAGCGGGTGCGCTCCTCCTCGGAATCGAACCAGAGGTACGACCCATCGCCGTAGTAGAGGCGTTCCTCAGAGGATGTCGTAGGCACCCGGGATTTGGACTTTGATTTCCCGGAGGTGGCAGCCCTGCTCTTGTCTTTGCCCATGGTGAAGAAATCTCAAAAGGTTAGAGTAGAGAAGATGAAATATGTAAAGATATTGAAGGAATTTGTGTTTGTGTGTGTAAAAGTGAAGAGAGGGGGTCCCAATTTATAGAAAAAGAGGTTCCCAACGTCCAGAATTTCAAAAATATGGCTGTTGGAGCAATTAATGCAGGTGCCAACGGATATTTTTTGAAAAATTTATTCAGAACAGTGATGTTCCAAAGGCTACATCGCTGTTGAGACAGCGCTGTTGAGCCTCTGGACAGCGCTGTTGTGCGTCAAGTTTTAAAAACAAGTGTCAAATGGACAGCGATGTTGGGTAACCTACAACGATGTTCCAAAAGTTGCTGGAAATGTGTAAAGGTTTGAACCCATTAGAACATCGCTGTTGGGTTTCTCTACATCGCTGTTTTACGATTGGAGAAAAAAAATTTGTAAAAATGGACATCGATGTTGAAAGTGGGACATCGCTGTTTGAAAAGTTTCTGGTTTTGGTTGAAAAACAAGGTGTTTTGGGTGGACAACGATGTTTTAAAAAAAGGGCATAGATGTTCAAAAAGTTTCTGGAGAGTGAGGATTAAGGGACTCCCTGTAACAGCGATGTTGGCCTATAGTACAGCGCTGTTGGCAAACTTTCTGGTTGACGGTGTTTCTATCAACAGCGCTGTTGGGTCTCCTGGACAGCGCTGTTTGCATGGTTCCCCCTGATTTCATGAACGGGGTACCTGCAAGAAAAAGAAAAAATTCTCCGACGCTCAAGTTAGTAAACGTTTAATAAGTTTAGATGCACAACTTAGATCATCGTGGAGTCAAGGATTCCGAGTTCACTTCGAATGCGGAAGAACGACTCTTTCTCTAAAGGTTTTGTGAAAATATCGGCTAATTGGTTGTGTGTTTCAACAAACTCAATTTCGACATCACCTTTGAGAACATGATCTCTAATGAAATGATGCCTAATGTCAATGTGTTTCGTCCTTGAGCGAAGAACGGGGTTCTTCGTCAAGCTTATGGCGCTAGTATTATCACAACGAAGAGGGACGTGATTGATACTAAGGCCATAGTCCACGAGTTGTTGCTTCATCCAAAGGATTTGAGCACAACAACTACCGGCGGCTACATATTCCGCTTCGGTTGTGGATAACGCAACACTGACTTGTGTCTTGCTAAACCATGAAACTAAAGAGCTACCAAGTAAGTGGCAAGTCCCACTTGTACTTTTACGGTCCAATTTGCAACCGGAAAAGTCCGAGTCGGAATAGCCAACGAGATGACAAGAAGAGCCTTTTGGATACCACAGTCCAACGTTAACCGTGCCGGCAAGGTATTTCATGATCCGTTTTACCGCCGTTAAGTGCGATTCCTTTGGACACGATTGATACCTTGCGCAAAGGCATACGCTAAACATGATATCCGGCCTACTAGCGGTAAGATAGAGAAGGGATCCGATCATAACTCGATACTTTATGACATCTACTTCCATACCTTTCTCCTCTTTGTCAAGATGGTCAGACGTGCTCATTGGGGTCGCCATGGCTTTGGCATTGTCCATTTCAAATCGTTTTAGGAGCTCCTTGCAATACTTAGCTTGGCAAATGAACGTGCCATCTTTCATTTGCTTGACTTGGAGTCCCAAAAATAATGTGAGCTCGCCCATCATTGACATTTCAAATTCGCTAGTCATTAGCGTTGAGAATTCCTTGCACAAGGACTCATTAGTAGCACCGAATATAATATCGTCTACATAAACTTGAACCAAAAGGATGTTATTGTTTTTACTCTTGATAAAAAGTGTGGTGTCTACCTTTCCCCTTTGGAAACCATTATCCAAAAGAAATTTACTCAAGCGTTCGTACCAAGCACGGGGTGCTTGTTTAAGACCGTAGAGCGCTTTCTTGAGTTTGAAGACATGATCGGGAAACTCAAAGTATTCAAACCCCGGGGGCTGGTCAACATAAACTTCCTCTTGAATAAAACCATTTAGGAAGGCACTCTTAACATCCATTTGATAAAGTTTAAAATCCATAGACGAAGCAAAAGCAAGAAGTAAACGAATAGCTTCTAAACGTGCTACGGTTGCATAGGTTTCTTCAAAATCAATGCCTTCTTCTTGATTGTAGCCTTTAGCTACGAGCCTAGCTTTTTTTCTAGTGATTATTCCATTTTCATCAAGTTTGTTACGGAACACCCATTTCGTACCAATAATTGTACGATCATCGGGCCTTGGCACCAATTCCCAAACGTCATTCCGTTTGAATTGGTTTAGCTCCTCTTGCATAGCCAAGGTCCAATGTTCATCGTTTATTGCTTCGGAAATGGTTGTAGGTTCAATTTGAGAAACAAAAGCCATGTGACCTACGGTGTCCCTAAGAGAATTACGAGTACTTACCCCGCGGTTGATGCTGCCGATTACCTGGTCAAGTGGATGGTTCCTGTGCGTTCTCCAAGTGATGGGAAGCTCGGTTTCCTCTTGTTCCTGGGCTTCCTCTTGTTCTTCTTCGTCCGCTTGGTCCTCATTTTCGACCATCACTTGAGGTGTTTCCTCAGGTTGTGGTTGCGGGTTGGTGTATAAATGGTGTGTCTTCTTCATCGTCTTCAACGTGCAATCTTTCGAGTGAATCTACAAGATCATCACAAATAGCCTTTCTCGACAAGCGAGCATTATCTTCGGAAAATACAACATGAGGGGATTCCTCAATAGTCAAAGTGCGTTTATTAAAAACTCTATAGGCCTTCCTACGTAGAGAATAACCAAGAAAAATCCCTTCGTCCGACTTGGCATCAAATTTTCCCAAGTTATCTTTTCTGTTATTATGAATAAAACATTTGCAACCAAAGACTCGAAGATGGGAAAGGTTTGGCTTTCTTCCTTTGTATAATTCATAGGGCGTTTTCATGAGTATCGGTCGAATGACGGCTCGGTTTAACACGTAGCTCGCGGTACTCACGGCATCCGCCCAAAAATACTTAGGAATTTTTGCCTCATTGATCATAGTTCTGGCCATCTCTTCGAGACATCTATTTTTACGTTCCACCACTCCATTTTGTTGTGGTGTACGTGGGGCTGAGAAGTTATGATCAATGCCAAGTTCGTCACACAAATCTGAAAACAGATTTCGTTCGAACTCTCCCCCATGGTCGCTTCTTATGGCTACTATGGTTGTGTCTTTTTCATTTTGAACTTTCTTTAGAAAATTTTTTAAAACGTGGAATGCCTCACTTTTATGAGTTAGAAACAAGGTCCATGTAAACCTAGAGTAGTCATCGACAATCACAAACGCAAAGTAGTTGCCAGCAAAACTTTTCGTTCTAGAAGGACCAAAAAGATCCATGTGCAAAAGTTGAAGCGGTCTAGACGTTGAAACAACGTTCTTAGACTTAAACGAAGCCCGAACTTGCTTCCCTTTTTGACATGCATCACATATGACGTCTTTTTCAAACTTAAGTTTTGGAATGCCAATTACTAAGTCTTGTGAAACCAATTTGTTCAAAAGGTTCATGTTCATATGAGCTACCCTTCGGTGCCATAACCAAGTGTCTTCCTCTTTACTCATGAGGCACTTAGCAAAGTCGGAAGGAGATTTGTCTAAGTTAACCATATATATGTTATCGATTCTATCACCACGTAGAATGACCTTATTGTCACTAAGGCATTCTACCGTGCAGGATTTTGAACCGAAGGTCACACGGTTTCCCTTGTCACATAATTGACTTATGCTCAAGAGATTGTGTTTAAGACCTTTAACAAGCAAGACATTATCTATAGAGGAGTTTTCAGATTTACCTACCGAACCAATGCCGATAATTTTTCCCTTGCTATTATCTCCAAAAACTACGTTTCCTCCATTAGCGGGTTTGATTTGGAGAAACTTGGATGCATCCCCGGTCATGTGCTTGGAGCATCCGCTATCAAGGTACCAAAGTACACTTGATGCCTTCAAGCACACCTATGAAAACACATCAATGAGTTTTAGGTACCCAATTTACGTTGGGTCCTCGGGTGTTAGGTGTTTGATGGTAGTCTGCTTGATTTTGTGATAGGTGCCTATGCCTAGTGTAACAAACGGGAGCAATATGGCCTATCCTATTACAATAATGGAAAATATATGTTGGGATTGTACATGTGCCTAGGTTCATAATAGTTAGAGGGTTTGACCATTTTGTTCCTATTTTGTGAAAACAATGGTTTTTGAAAATTTTGAAACTGGCCTTTTCTAGGTGCTCTAGCATTATTTCTTCTAATTTGAGAAAATTCTTTTTTATGCACAAAATCATTTTTCTTAGGTTGTCTACCATGACCATTTTCATTCCTAGGTTTTAGTCTAGGTTGTCTAGTGTCCTTAGGTTGACTAGGTTTTCTATTATCTTGATTTTTAGGTTTCTTATGTTGAACCTTAGATGATTGTCTAGGTGGTGGGTCAACATTATCTTTAGATTTATTTTTATCAAAACCTATTCCTTCCTTAGAAAAATGCATAGTGTCAAGAAGTAAATTTAAGTCTTTGTGAGGAGTATTAAATTTCTTGACCGTGCTCTCAAGGTTAGCGACTTGCTCTTTTAAAGTTTTACAAGACCCGCATTCACTTGATGAGCTTTCTGGTTTGTTAGCGCTTCTTTTTCCAAAAAATTTGTTTTCTTGTTTAAGTATTTCATTTTCTTTTTCCAATTTTTCAAAATCGTTTTCAAGTGAGGAAAGACGTTTCTTCAAAGATTTATTTGTTTTAGAAGCGCTAACAAATTCCTCATAAAGTTCATGAAGTGCTTCTTGCATTTCTTCAAAAGTATAGGAGTCAGAAGAAATGGTACATACCTCTTGGACGTCGTCGTTTTGATCTTCGTGCGCCATGAGGCAGAGATTTGCAGCTTTGTCCTCTTCTTGGTCGGTTGATTCATCGCCGGAATTGCCACCCCAAGAGATGTAAGCCCTTTGCTTCTTGAAGCCGGGCTTATCCTTGCCGTGTTTCGCTTTTGGACACCTTGGCTTGATGTGACCAATCTCGCCATAGCCGTAGCACTTGGGAGGACCGTCGTGATTCCTTCCCTTCCGCTCAAATTCCTTCTTCATGAACTTGTGGAACTTCTTGAAGACAAGTCCAAATTCGTTGTCATCATCGCTTGAAACCTCCTCTACGGTCTCCGTGGTTGCTTTGAGCGCTATTCCTTTCTTCTTTTGTTCATCCAAAGACGGGGTTAGAATAGTAGATTCATAAGTTTTGAGGTTACCTCTTAGCCCGTCGATGGTGACATTGGAGACTCCGATGGACTCATAGATTGCATCGGCTTTTGACCTCCATTCGGGTGTGAGACTCCGCAGGATTTTCCTCACGAGATCCTTGTTGGCGTAAGTCTTTTTGAGAGCATGAAGGTCGTTGATGATTTTTGAGAACCGGTCGAACATGTCATCGATTTTCTCACCTTCTTTCATTCGGAACATTTCGTACTCTTGAGTGAGAAAATCGATCTTGGCTTCACGAACTTGATCAGTACCTTCGTACGTCACTTCAAGCTTGTCCCACATCTCCTTGGCGGTTGTGCAGCAGGAGATTTTCTGGTAGTCATCGGGGTTCACCGCACAATATAACATATTGATGGCCTTTGCATAATTCTCAATCTTCTTGATGTCCTCGGCATCAAACTCATCTTCAGTCTTGGGGATCAACTTGTCATCAACTTTCTTCATCGGGATTTCCTCTCCGTTTTTGATGACCAACCATAATTGGAAGTTGGTGGAACGGATATAGATTCTCATCCGTTCCTTCCAATAGGAATAGTTGGTGCCGTCAAAGAGTGGTGGCCTAGAAGTTGATTGACCTTCTCCAATTCCTGCATAGAGATTTCTAAAAGAAGAACCCATGATCGCTTTACTCTCAAACGGTTAAGTTTGGACGTGAGTTAGGCTCTGATACCAATTGTTAGAATAATAGACCAACGCTAGAGGGGGGGTGAATAGCGTTTGATCAAGAAATCGTAGGAATAAATAATAAATAAACGAGAAGTAAAGAGAAGAGTAAGAGGCACACCGAATTTACCCTGGTTCACCAAAACTTGTGGCTAATCCAGCCTCCCGAGAGACTCTCTCGAGCTACACTACTATCTCGTTAAGCTTAACGGTTCTCAACAAACCCGTACAACTTCAGAGTTCGAGTCACACGAACCTCAACGAACCTTCGAAGGAGACAACCCTTCCTTTGAACAACAAGAGAAATACTTTCTCTTGTCAAGTGTCTAAGAACACTAAAAACACTCAAGAACAATACTCTCTTTTAGAGTGGATAATGAGTAACTAAGAACGCTCAAAAACACAACACAAGCTTCACAAAAATGGCTTCTCAAAAAGCTATGAATAAAGGATGAATGATTTGCAATGAAGGAGTAGAGATTGTGAAGTAATGTGATGTATAAAACAGACCCAAACACCCCATTTTATAGTGGAAAAATAGGCTCCAACGGATCAAAACATTTAAGGGGGGATTGGCACAATTTATGGGATTTGATTAAATTTGGATCTGTTGAAATTCTCCGAGACAGCGCTGTCCTAGGCTTGGACATCGCTGTTCTAGGCTTGCGTTTTGAAAATTGGGAAGCAACGGTCATGCCAACAGCGATGTCCAATACTCCTACATCGCTGTTTCTGCTGTTGACTTCTAAACAAGGAAAGTTTTAGCCTTAAATCCCTTCCAACGGTCAGGTCCCTACATCGATGTTCAATACTTGAACATCGCTGTTTAGGTCTGACTTTGAAGGTGGAGTTTTGGCCTGACAGCGCTGTTGCTGGGTCAACATCGCTGCCCAAAAACTTTCTGCCAATGCACTATATTTTTGGCTTAGGTTGGACAGCGCTGTAGGGAAGGCTACATCGCTGTTCCAAATGTTTCTGGAAACCCAACCTTGGCTCAACAGCGATGTCTAATATGCAACATCGCTGTTGGAAGACTTAACGCCAAACCATGGTTTTCAGCTACTCAAGCCAGACAGCGCTGTTGGTAGCACCAACATCGCTGTTGGGCTGGTTTATCCAGACCCATGGTTGGTTTAGTCAGCCGTTAGCCGATGTCAAAAAAGTAAGTTCTCCAAAAATAAAAACCAAGTATTGAAAATGTTTTTTTAATGCATTTTGCTAAGAAATCAAGTAAAACATTTTGAAGACCACGTCATTTAGTTGAAAACCACGGCTAGCCAAGTTTACGCCATTTTGCATGGTTTTCACCAAATGACCAAAAACGAAAGGTGGTTTTTGAAGCGTTTTTGTTGGAGAACTATTTAAATATGCCCAGAAGTAAAAACCAATCATAAAAAGGTGAAAAGAACTTGGTTGATTCGGATGCCAAAAACCAATGCCGAAAACCGAAAGCCGAACGCCGGTTTCTGAAAGCCGAACGCCGGATGACTTGGTTTTTGGTTTGGGCAAACTCCAAGTGTTTTTAGCCATGTTTAAAAACTTATGAGAAACATTTTTGAATTTCTAAAAAGGGTTTTGATGAATTGAGCCTAGAGAGCCAAGATTTGGAAGTTTGTGTCGGTCTTGAACACATTAGGACCGACTCAATGCAATTCTAATTCTTTGTGCTTGATTCTTGGTTCTTGGTTCTTGGTTCTCATGTCATCATGCCATGTTTCTTCGCCTTGGTTTTTGCTCACTTTAGCCTTGTTGTGTCACGGTGGTTTGGCATTATCAAAACCTATCATAAAAGAAACACGATTTAGTACGACATAGGCGTAAACCCGTGTTCCAACAGTATCGAATATGAAACGCATTATAGGAGTGAATCTACGTACAAACGTTAGAAAATCATATGGAAGCAAAGATGTTGAGAAGTACGTCATAAACATGTGAAGTGATTCTACTAACAGAAAATGCTGATATATCAATATAATGAAGTCATAACAAGTCTACTACTCCAAGATGGAGGAAGAAACATGAGGAATTCTTTTAATAGAATTCATATCGACCACGTGGAATGAATAGGATAACAAATCTACAATAGGTAACGAGTAAAGTTGCACACGTAACGCTGATCAGACATAGATAACAGGAAGTCTATAGTATAAATAGTTATGTGTCTATGACATTGAGTTCGATTTGCAAGATTGGCCGCCACTGCATATCTTTTCAAATCACAGGGAAATGATTATTGTATGTAACACCCCAATCCGTATAACCTGGAGTTACACGAATTAAGGTGAAACGAGAGTTAAATAAAAATTTCGCTTGACATTTGAAAATGACAATTACTTATAAATATTAAATTTACAGACTCTGGATCGCGACCCGTTTAAAAATATTTTTAGAGTAATGCGGAAGTACAATAATAATTAAATCATGACACATTTAAAATCTTTGATGATCAAACATTTGCCTGCCATCCTTGCATCTTCGCTGACTCAATGCCCTCCGGGAATGGTTCTGTCATTGTCTTCTTGTTACCTACGTGTAGTCAACGAAAAAATACAAACTACACGCTCAACGAAACCGCTGAGTGGTACCACGCTAGAATTGTAGAATAATTCACAGACATATACATATACATATATATACGCCCGCAAAGTGTATAATAATGTTCATGATATGGCACATTATGTCATATGATCAATTTGATGATTCATGATGATAAATATTTACTGATAATTACATGATGGCACATTTATTCAATTTGCTAGTTCTTGGTGATGATTACATGACACCTATGTAATCAATATAACTATACTTGATGATGATTTCATGTTGTATGATTCTAAGTCAACAAGGAATGACCTTGCAACTATGAGATTCGCCCATTTGGTACGACGAACTCATGTCCTTCTTAGTCTCACGAGGGAGACTAGAAAAATAGGGGTGGTACTCGAAAGTCTGAATACCATGTACGTACACTAAGCCCGGTCAGGGTTGTCGGACTGCTAAGTCCCGCACAACCACGCTATAAGAGACGCACAAGGCATGAACTCTTACGCATGCACATGATGTGATATGCTTCAATATTAATGATGAAATGAAATATATGATATGAACAGTTTGTAAACAATATGAATATATAATCATGCATTAATTTATTTGGGTGAAACATGATTAAAATATCATTTAAATAAGCTACGGGGCTCGGAACGGTTGACCGTTTGGCGGGACGGTCGACCTTGATCTTCAGCAGGTCGGATTTGGCGGATCACCGTGACGATCGACCGTGGTTGACAGGCAGTCGACCGTTGTTGACTGCTTCAGTGTGGCTGCGTTTGGCTGAGCTTCGGCGGTCGACCGTTTGGCTACGGCGGTCGACCGTTCTATCGACAGTAGTAGTCCGTTTTGATGTTTAATACGACGGTCGACCGTTTGCTTCGACCGTTTGGGTCTGCGAAACTTTATCTTAATATTTTGAGTGTCCAAAATACTTCTTTAAGTCTTTTAAACACCTCTGATTGAAATATACATATTATTGGGTCGATTCCCAAAGTTTATATTTACTTATGTGTATATTAACTTTATGGATTTGGTGCATTTTGGTCTTAACATATAGATGACTTATATATGCATCACATATATAATTTGGGATGATTTAAACATATGGATTAACATATAAGTTCATGTACGTATGTGATGAATGATTCGACAAGTCTAACGCAAAAGTACAGACCTCGAAATCATCGGCCGAAAGCTTACGGATGAGCAGGAGTGGAAACAACATCGGAAATCACCAACTTTGTCATTCCCGTCACAATTGGACAGCTTGCGGTATTTTGGGCATATCTCCATCGTTTCTTCACGAAATTGCAAACCCTTTGATTCTGTGGATTCCTAAGATATAAGGCTATAACTTTCGTATAGAAAGTATTTCGAATTAACAGGTGTAAAATAACGTAAATTGGACCTGAAGTCAATGGAAAGTTGCTGTCCAGAATTTCGGCTATGTCGATGAACACGATTCCAACAATTAACTCACTAATTTCAATATTCCAACGCCAAACCCTCTCTACGATACCTTCCGGATGTTCCTAATAATTGTTAGAGAGTTTATGGTAGGTATTTGGGATGAAATAATATGAATTTTGGTGAAGAAAAACATGCCACCACTGGCGCAGTCCTGGTATTTTGGCCATATCTTCTTCGTTACTTAACGAAATCGCGAGCCGTTTGTTGGGTTGGATTCGTAACGTCCGGGGCTACAACTTTGGTATAATAAACATTTTGAGAAAATGAACGGAAAATTTCAGAATTGACTCACAAGTGGACTGATTGTCTTATGCTCAGGATTTTGGACACTTGAATGGTTTTCTTTCTCCTTCTTCTTCTTCCTTAACATACTACCATGGAGTTGGAGTTTTCTTTTCTTCTTCTTGTTGCTGCCAACAGAGAGAGGGAGAGATGGAGAGGAGAAGATGAATGTTGATGATGGTGGTGGAACATGATGATAATGATGATAATAGTGGTGGTGAAGTATTATAAAGAAAAATTTGGATTATTGTGGTGTAGTGGGTGGCTTGTAGACTTTAAGGGATTTCACAAGGTGGCTTACGTGATTGAGAGGAGGTTTTGGAGATTTTAATATATTCTCCTACTCCGTAATTGATAAACTGGCTAAAACGGTACGCGCTTTTTCGCCCAAACTGCTCCGAATTGAAAACGGATTGTGTTTTTGGAATCAGACTGTCAAAATTAGAATTTCGACGTAATCAAAATATTTTTCTGAGAACTTTTATTTTTTTCTCAGTGTTCGGGTCTGTCTCAATCATAAATTAATATAATAATATAAATGATATAAAAATATATGAATTAAATCCAAATGATTAATATGATGTTGTCAAGTGTCAAAAATTAAGATTTCTAATCTTATAAAATCACTTTTGAATTGAGTTTATTTTATGGTCAAAGTTACAAATTTTAATATTCAAAATTGACATAACTTGAAATCTATAAATCAGATTGGTTTATAAAATGTACCGTTGGATTCGTCTCTTCGAGACATATCCATAAATATAACTTTTTAACAAAAACTCATTATTTTGAAAATCCATTTATTTTTTCGTCAAACGTATAAATATTTCTTATTGGACAAAAAATACTTGTGTTTTATAATAAATTTTAGGCCATATTTTGTGGCGTTACATTGTATGCTTCCTGTTGTAGTCAAACCACGGGTAAAATACTATTGGGTGCTTTATGTCATATTCAATTCACGGGTGAATAATGACAAAGATTTAAAGACGATCCTATAGTCAAAAGGTTATGCACCTATGATAATAATGTTGTATATCTCAAACCCAACTATAAATTCAAGATGAGAATTGCAAAAAGCATACACAACCAAAAGAAAGAAAAACAGAGAGAAACTGACATCTAAACTCAAGACGAAATATGGCTTCATTGAGAGGAAGAGTCGAGACTTCTGCCCAGTCCACAAGACGCCAACATCCCGACCAAAGAGAGAACATACTCCAAACCCCAAGAGAACATGCTTATGTACGAGTTCCAATACAATTGACACAGTACAGCTTACCATCTATGACGCCCATGCAACCTCAGATCATGACAACATATCGAATACCAACTGTGAGGGAGACACGAACACCAAACCCTCCACAAATAATTCCAACACCAGCTTCAACAACTCGAGAAGTTCCTTTACCTTCAGGTAATATCGACCCATCAAACTCTAACTACGTAAAGATTTTAGTTGATGTTATCAACAACGGATGTCATGTCTATGATGGAAATCTCGATGCAACTGGAGCACATGGCTGGCTCAAGCAAATCATTAAAGTTTTTCATGACTTGATGATGCCTGAGAAGTTTCAACTTCGTGTTTCCGAAGAGCTGTTAGCCGGACACACTCGTATATGGTGGGAACGAACTAAGAAAAAGCTTGAAGGCCAACCAACATGGCCAATGTTTGTAGAAGAATTTATTTCTTATCACTTTTCGCCAGTTGATCGTGATCGTGCAGAAATCGTATTCTCATCAAGAAAACAAGGTGAATCCACTGTGAGGGAATTTGCAGAAATCCTACAGAACGTAGCTGTCTATCTGCCAGAAAGAGCAATAAGTGAAGAACAACTCAGTGGTAGATTCTTAGGGGCTGTTTGTTTCAGCCTCTTAATGGTTCAGATGTCTGAATGGTTCAGCACTTAATGGTTCAGACTGTTTGTTTCAGCCTCTTAATGGTTCAGATGTCTGAATGGTTAAGAGATTTGCCTCTGAATGGTTAAGTATTATACAGAGTCTGAATGGTTAAGACCTCTTATCTGAATTGATCAGACATTTGCCTCTGAATAGTTAAGCAATATACTAGCTCTTAATGGTTCAGACCTCTTACTGGTTCAGCACTTAATGGTTCAGACCTCTTACTGGTTCAGCACTTACCTATTCAGAAGTTGCCAAACAACCCCTTAGTCAGGCTAAATCCACACCTTCGACAAACAATGAATGTGTCATCATCGATGAAGTTTTGAGCCTTAGTACGATTAGCAGAACGATCTGAAATGACTCAAAATGAAGTGGATCAACCAAGACAACCCTCACGAAAGGGGAAAGAAGTAGAAGTAAGACCATCTACTCAACGTAAACGAGCACAGAATCTGCAAATTGACCCATCTCCAAGAACGAGGAAAAGAAAAAGTTGTCACTTGTGTGGCGAGTATGACCACACTGAAGGTGAATGTGATCCGCACCCAAGTCAATTGGGTGGAGTGCCAAGAGAAACCAAACACGTATCTATAGAATCCCAAACGTATTAAAATATAACTACGTGTATTACTTATCATGTGTTTGATAATAAGTAATGTAACCGTTGTGTGAAGTAAGAATATTTGTGATATGAAGAATACACTAATATTATAATTTTTGAGCATGAAGCTCTTTCGTAATTATTGAGCAAGTCTAAGATTCCAAGGCAAATCTGGAATCGTCAATCAGAAAGTCAGTATTCAAGAATAATTACGTATTCATCTAGGAAACCTATGACAATGGTTATAGTAATCCTCCAAAATATTGTTATGTAAAATAAACATCAAACTTGGGAACAATTCGTTCCAGTTTGGAAACACGAAGCGTAATTTGTGAAACCAACATTCCAGACAAAGTCGTCTAAGAATGATTTTAGAAGAATTACAAAGAGGGAAATTTTATAAATTACTCTGTATTCATGACACACAACCCATACAAGGACTCCTGAAAGCTCCTACAACACGGCAAGAGCAAGTCTAAAAGTATACTCAACGCAAGTCTCCATGAAAGAAATCCAAACACAATAGATCTATCATTCGCGTATATCTTTTCTCAAAAGAGAACATGTCATAATCAAGACACTCAACAAAAGAAAGAGAAAACAACTTCTCAAAATTAGTATTTTACAAAAGAAAGATATTCACGATTTGGTACATTATCATTTCAAATGACTCTTCACCTGAGGAAATTTCAGGGACGAAATTGCTTTAAGGGGGGAAGAAATGTAACCCCACAAAATATGGCCTAAAATTTATTATAAAACAAAAGTAGTTTTGAATATCATTTTGGTCCAATAAGGAATATTTATACGTTTGACCAAAAATAAATAGATTTTTAAAATAATGACTTTTTGTTAAAAACTTATTTTTATGGATATGTCTCGAAGATACGAATCCAACGGTACATTTTATGAACCAATCTAATTTACAGATTTCAAGATATGACGAATTTAAATATTAAAATTTATAACTTTGACCCATGAATTAACTCAATTCAAAAGTTATTTCATAAGATTAGAAATCTTAATCTTTGACACTTGACAACCCATATTTATCATTTGGATATAATTCATGTATTTTTATCTCATTCATATTATTAAATTAATTTATGATAGAGATAGACCCAGACAATAAAAAATAATAAAAATTCTCAGAAAAATATTTTGATTACGTCAAAATTCTAGTTTTGACAGTCTGATTCCAAAAATACAATTTGTTTTCAATTCGAAGCAGTTTAGGCAAAAAAGCGTGTACCATTTGAGGCAAACTACTCAGTTTGGACTAAAAACCAAACTTAATAATCTCAAAATCCCACGGATGATCCCCTCTTTAGTCCACCAAAGATAGTCTAGCTTCATTATTTATCCCACTAACATCAATACTCCAAAGTTTGATTATATAATACTCCAAAATCTCTCATAATCATCACCATCATCTTCCACCAACACATCAACTCCATCTTCCTCTCTTCTTCTCTTCTCCTACATCCTTTCAAGCAAGTTCGAGCAAGGAGGAGACACTCATCATCCCATAGTTTTGTGCCAAGGAAGAAGAAGGAACAAGAAGAAAACTATCCAAGGGTTTTCAAAATCCCGAGTTCAAAAACGCAGCAGCAACTTCAAGGTAAAAACTGAAATTTTTAATCCTTTTTCTCAGAACACTTCCTACACCAAAGTTGTAGCCCCGGACGATAAAAATCTAGCCCAACAAACGGTTCGCGATTTCGTTAAGTAACGAAGGAGATATGACCAAAATACCGAGACTGCGCATGTGGTGGTGAGCTCCTCGGGTTGGCATATGTTTCTTCACCAAATCCATATTATTTCATTCCAAATACTTACCATAAACTCTCTAACGATTATTAGGAACTTACGGGAGATATCGTAGAGAAGGTTCGACGTTGGAATATTGAAATTGATGAGTTGATCATTGGAATCGTTGTTCATCAAAATACCGAAATCCTGGCAGCACATATCCATCCACTTCTAATCTATGTTAGACCTGATTAAGTTCATTATTTTTATACGGTTTCTTCACGAAAGTTCTAGCCTTACATCTTAGGAATCCACAGAATCAAACGGTTTGTAATTCCGTGAAGAAACGATGGAGATATGCCCAAAATACGGCAGGCTGTCCAATTGTGACGGGAATGACAAAGTTGGTGAATTTCGACATTGTTTTCACTCCCGTTCTTTTGCAAGGTTTCGGCCATTGATTTCCAGGTCTGTACCCTTGCGTTAGACTTGTCGAATCATTCATCACATGCGTACGTGAGCATATATATATTAATCCATATGTTGAAATCATCCCAAAATATATATGTGACACACATATAAGTCATCCATATGTTGAAACCAAATTACACCAAATCCATAAAGTTGATATATATACATAAGCAAATATAAATATTGGAAAACAACTCAACAAAATGTATATGTTAATCAAAGGTGTTTAAAAGCCTTAAAGAAATATTTTACACACTCAAAATGTGAAGAATAAGTTTCGCAGACCCAAACGGTCGGTGCGAACAGGCGACCGCCGTATTAATATTCAAAACAGACTACGACCATCAACAACGGTCAACCTCCGGTCAGCACAGTTGACCGTCACGGTCCCAGACCGTCGAGATGAACAGTGTCACGGTTGACCGCCGTGTCAAACGGTGGATCGTTCCGAACACAGTCAGCTACGAAAAGTGTTATATTTGAGTTCCAAAATCCTATTTTTGATGCCAATTAATTATGAACAATATAAATATGATTTTGTAAAATAAAAATGATATTTTTAACAAATAAAAATTTTATGTGATGCATGACGATAAGTTCGAGCGTTAACACTCGAAGCTAGGCCGCTATTTGTTATCAATTGTTATTTTAATTGATGATTATGATGAATGATTTTTATGATGATTATGACTTGATGAAACCATTGATTAAAATGATTATTGAGGATTAAAATACGAATTGAAATGAATATGTTGATGATTATGAAATGATTTGGATTGTAAGGATATTTAGAAGACCTCTAAGGTAGCTTAGAAATAGGCCTTGCGAGTATAATTATGAATATTTGGTGGCCTAGGTTAAAACGTACGTACGGGATCTACAAACCAAACTTGAGGCACTCGTTTGGGGATACCACCCAACCCGACAGTTAGTATTCTACTGTTCGGTTTTCTAGACTTGTACCTTAAGCGAAGGCTAGTTTAAGAGTTGTTAAATTAATCGGAAAATATGCATCTTAAACTAAGGACCTAGCTTAAGAGTTGGTTAAAATTACCTTAAACTATAATAAGTTTAAGAGTTGCTAAATATCACAAAGATTGGTCTTAGACTAAGAATAATTTAAGGATACTGTTGAATGATTGTACAATGAATATTGGAAATTGAATATTGAATATTGTATATATCATGAAATAACTTGAGATAAAATATCGTGAATATCATGAACATTATTATACATTTTATGGACACACACACACAGGGATATATATATATATATATATATATATATAGACACACACACACACATATACATACATACATACATACATATATATATATATATATATATATATATATATATATATATATATATATATATATATATATATCTATATGTATGTATGTATGTATATGTCCGTGAACTATTCTACAATTCTAGCGTGGTACCACTCAGCGGTTTCGCTGAGCGTGTAGTTTGTATTTTTCGTTGACTACACGTAGGTAACAAGAAGATAATGACGGAACTACTCCCGGAGGGCAATGAGTCGGAGGAGATGCAGGGATTGCAGGCAAATGTTTAATCATCAAGATTTTAAATATCTTATGATTTGATTATTATTGTACTTCCGCATTACTCCGAAAATATTTTTAAATGGGTCGCGATCCAGAGTCTGTAAATTTAATATTTATAAGAAATTGTCATTTTCAAATGTCAAGCGAAATTTTTATTTAACTCCGGTTTCACCTTAATTCATGTAATTCCGGGTTATACGGATTAGGGTGTTACAACTTCTCCTCGATACGATCCCACATCGCATCCTTTGTTTGCTCCGTACCTTTAAAAAAGTATAAGACGATATTTTTTTATAACCGGATTATATATAATTTTATATAAATAAAAACATAAATATATTAGAAAACATATAATTTTTACCAACGATAGGATGCTCGGAGACGTCAACCCAAGCGGACGCCAACAAGCACTCTTCCTCTGGCGTCCACTTTTGGACTGACCTTGTCGTCTCGATCATCGTGCCTTCCACTTTGTGGCTCTTCCGGCGTGCACTTTTTTTGGTGCCAGATGGTCGCGGTTGAGTCTCCAGAACGGACTCTCGCTCGACAGACCCCAATTGTTGCATCTCGAACATCGGCGGATTACTCCTGAATTGTTGCCCGAATTGTTGGAAATACGACATTGCGTGCTTGTGAGGCTCAAGATAGTCGGAGAAGAAGCCGGAGCCGGAAGGATTCATGTTCAAAAGAGAGTTGGAGAATTGGAGAATTGAAGAAGATTGAAGGTGTGAGAATGGGAGGGGGGGAAGTTTGAAATTTATTTAAAAAATAAATAATTTTTTCTTTTTTTTGCTTTCAACGACTATATTAGCCGTTAGGGGGAGATTGATGCGTCAAACGTATGACGCTGGTGCTCTAATGCCACGGTGAAGCCCCAGGGGGGCGGTGTTTAACGCCCCCTGGGCGTGAAAACCTCAATGACACCGTGGGGCGTGAGGAGTATTACCACTGCTCTAAGGCATCAATTACAGCTTGTAGCCTGGTACTTAACTTCTCCACTCATATGCCACATTTGTCATTTGGTCCATGCTACACTTACGCAAAAAATTGTACTCCAAACTTACACCAAAGGTATACATCAACATTTTGATGGTTCACACTAACACAAAGTATGTAACGCCCCAAAAACCGGTGTAGTTGTTTTTGATAAAAAGATAATTGTTTGGTGATTGTACCCATTTAGAATAGAAATTAAAATAATAAAATTTAATAATTATATCAGTTAATTAATATTGACATATTAATTCCGAAAATATCAACGAAACTATTTTTGGAATAAAAATAGAATTAAAACAAAATTTATTGAGAGAAGTACGATAATTATAGAATAAACTAAATATATATATTTATCTATTTTAAACGACTAAAAGGGAGGAAACACTAATCTTATGGTAGCAAATGACACGTGTTGTACCATCATCATCTTAGGATGTTACTTCATAGTTATCAAGTTCATCATTTTTCATCACAATTAAGAAAGTAAATATATATACTCTATAAATAATGCTAGAACCTAAGCCCACACCACAAACCTACGTATATACTACTCAACTACTCTATTATAATCATAGAAAATTTTAAGTACCTCTAAAGGGTTAACTCAAAGTTGAGTTGGTTGAATTTTTTTTAATATATACAAATTAAGGGTGGTTTGCCGAAGGTATTACCGAAATTCAGCATCTCACTAAAGGTCACTATCTTTACGTCATAGCAACTCGATTCAACGTTAAGGTGAGTACCGCCGCCCGTATAACAATTGTTATTTAATATAATACGTTAATATATGCTATATTTGTTATATATTCAATTGATTTAATTTTTGTCACTAATAATCGGGAACGCTGCCGACTTTTATTTTTAACATGCGTTACATCCCAATTATCTAAAATATTCCCCAAAAGGATTCTATGATGATTATATAAGGGCATTCGAATAGAAAATAAGGTTTTGAAACAAATTTTTGAACACCGTTAAGGAAGGCGACCGACAAATGGGTCTCGATGGTGACACGTGTTTTTACCTCGTCGGAGAAGATGACCGGAAATGACCAACTCCAGTGACAAGATTCTTTAACATTCTACACTTAAAACTATTTCTTTGCATTCTAAGAAAGTTTTTAATAAGTTCTAAGTAAGGTAAAAGGATAGCTTTGAAGCAAATATAAAATACTCTAATATTTTAAGTTACGTATATAGAGAAAAATATGATATGTGTTCAATTTGAAATATGGATTCAAGAAGTTAATGAGACACAAACAGATACAAATTATATTTTCTAAAATTATCAAACGATTTCTAGTATGTGAACTACGGTTCACAAGGTTCCACAGGGTTAACCAGTACCCCTCCATTGCCGTACGTACGAGCTTGTCATAATGGACTAGTCGTGTACGTTAAGTACTCGGAGTCCTAGAAAGAGATAATGGACTCGTCTTGTACCCAAAGTACTTGAAGTCCCAGAAAGAGGTAATGGACTCGTCTTGTACCAAAGTACTTGAAGTCCTAGAAAGAGATAATGGACTCGTCTTGTACCCGAAGTACTTGAAGTCCCAGTTAAACAAAGAGTAAAAGAAAAGTTGATTTTCTTGATACTACAGTTTTACACAAAAATGTACGTATTCATATTATTACTTTAAGAATTTTTGAGAAAAGTATATGTTTACGCTATTATATTTCGTACCTTTTGTTATAATTGGTACCATTCAGCTTTTGCTGATCAGGTTAGCTCCATTTTTTAGGTACACAAACAGAATAGTGACCGAACCGGAGGACAATGCTAAGGCGATGGAAGGATGGACGAGATGACATAAAGAACGATAACAAAAATAAAGATGTTATTTTGAAATATATACTTTGTACGAATATGTTAAGCTTCTGCATGTATAATAGTTACTCCAATATTATCTGTAAATAAGTAAAGTTTTGTTTATTGCTCCATCTACCGATTCAAAAAGTTAGACCCGTTAACACCGTGAGTCGGATATCGAAAAAAATTTGGGTATCCGGGTCGTGGCGTTACAAAGTGTTGGCGCGCGGATAAAAATTTACACTGACACAAAGTGTTGATGCGTTAACAAAAATTAGCATTACATCAACACAAAATGTTGGTGCACACCTGCGGTGTACAAATGAGGTACAAACCCTTGCGGTACAAAAGATTGGTGGGGGAGGGGGGCTTCCAACGACTATATAGCCGTTAGGAAGAGTAGACTGTTGGGGGCTAGGGGATTCCTATAAAGACCTATTTTCTAAAAAAATCACAACTCAACTCTCTCTCTCTCTCAATCCTCAGAATCTCTAACCTCTCTCTCAATTCAATACTTTCATATTTATAATTTATATTTTTATATACTATATTCATATATTATAAATATATTATAATATTATAAATTTATAAATTGTAACATATTAATAAATTTATACACTAAAAATATATTATATCACTAAATTAGAAATTTAGAATATTATAATATTCTAATATATTTATTAATTTTTTTATCCAATATAAAAAATATATTAAAATGTCGGGAAAGTCTGGTAGAAGGTCTGTCAATAGGGGAGTTCTAGACCGTGAAGGATCAAACAAAGGCAAAGGCAAAGCCCATACCACTTCCGAATGTCTCTTAAGCGAGACACTCCGTCCATCCTTTTCTACAATCACGAGCAATTTATAGGTGACGCTATGAGTGATCAAGAATTTGCTCAGTTCATGGGCGACATGGGGGTAGAAATGATGCCAATCTTCAAACTCTTGAGGATGTTGAGGAGGCGGATGAACTAACACTCAAGAGCAACGATCCTACATGGGAGGACGAGGAGATAGGTGAGCCCAAGACCTCTGAAGATCTGGGGAAAGGTAAAAAACTTAAGTCTGATTTATTTGTATATCATTTTTTAAAGAAACAAAAAAGGCAAAGTAAAGGAATTTATAGACATTGTGAGGCAATCATAAAAATGAGAATTTCTGGGGGTTATGGTTCGCCAACCAAGCACCTCAAAGCGAGGGAACCTCGTGGAGTACGCCAAAATGATGGAGAAGAAGGGACAAGTACAAACCCAACTTTCTCGTTTTGCAAACAATGGTAAGGGTGGCCTTTTTTCTTATAGCGATAAGCAAAATATGCAAAAAATGGTCGAAATGATTTGCGAGGAAAATTTACCATTCATATATCCTGAAAAACTTAGATTTATTGATTATTGTCAAAACACGCTAAACCCTCAAGCCAGAGGATTTTTAAGAAAAACAATTAAGAGAGTAGTTATTAGACAATATTATGTTGAAACAAAAAATTTGGGAGATCTTTTTCTTACTTTTAATTTTCGGGTTACTATTTGTTCTTATATTTGGAGTGAAACTTATCATAACTTGTCTTACATGGGTGTTACTTGTCATTGGATAGATAATGCTTGGGTAATGCATAAACGTGTAAGTTCTCACAACAAACTTGCGATGTACAAAGGCATCCCATGCGATTATGATGAAGACAACGATTGCGAGTTTGACGTCCTCAAATGGTGGAGGCAAAATGAAAACATGTTCCCGTCACTCGAAATGCTAGCTAGACAAGTGTTATCTATGTTGGTTTCAACCGTAACTGTGGAACAAGAGTTTAGTTGCAGCGGCAACATTCTTACCAACTACCGAAGTTGTCTTAGCGCTGAATTGCTTGAGACACTTGTTTACAACCAAGATTGGCTCTTAACAAGGCATCGAGAATAAGAGGCATGCTACAACATTGCTACACTCTGTCGCAGAATTATCTTCCTTCTTTACTATTCCTTCATGGTAATTTTTGCTTATTTGTGTGTTTTCATTGATAAAATAAAACATTCTTGTTACCACTTCTTTGTAGAATTTTTGATGTTGTTTTTAATTATGTAAGTTTCATTTTTATTTATATACCAGTCTTTAAATAAAATGAATTGAAAAAACTTAAGGTTTTACTTCGTTTCATGTAAAGTAATAACTATGGGACAGAGGGAGTATCAAGTAAAAACACTACATAAAAAATTTCTACAAATGAGTAATAGAAATAAACAAATAAAATGAGTTAAATTTGAGCATGAGAATATACCGTATCTGACAAGATTTGTGGGTACGGAAGAAGTATTTTATATGTTCACTGCTATAGGATCTTTAGAAGACTTGAAATAGGAGCTACTGACATTGTTTCACAATTCTCCTATTGGGGGTCACTCGAGCATAGATACCACCCTACATAGAATACAAAGTTTGTTTTATTAGAAGGGGCCTCAAGGAAGATGTGCAAGCGCAAATTAAAAATATTGTAGAACTATTGTTTATTTGTATGTTTTGATTGATTATTTGATAAAAAATATTCTTGTCACCACTTTTTTGTATAACTTTTGATATAGTTTTTTTAATTACGTAAATTTTATTTTTATTTATATATCATTTTTTAAATAAAATAAATTGAAAAAAATTAAAATCTTACTTTGGTTTTGCATAAAATGAAGATAACTATAGAACGGAGGGAGTATATAGTAAAAAAAACTACATAAAATTTCTACACATAGGAGGTGACAAAACTATATTTTTTTATAAAATGAGTGGTGAAAATAAGTAAATAAAATGAGTTAAATTTGACCATTAGAATAGTATCTAGGAAGATTAATGGGGTATGGAAGAGCTATTTCATATGTTCATTGCTGTAGGAGCTTTAGAAGAATTGAAATAGGAGCAATTGACATAGTTTCAAAATTCTCCTATTGGGGGTCACTCGGTCATAGGTATCACCCTGCATCGAATAAAAAGTTTGTTTCATTGGAAGGGGTTGTAACACTCCAACTCGCGTAATCTAAATAAGTGAGTTAGTGAACTAGGTTATTACTTAATTGGTATCTACAAACAATATTTTACAAATAAATTAAAATCATTTAATTCAAAATCCAAACATTCAAAAATAGTTTAAACCTTTACCAGAGTTAATGTAAAATAAATAGTATGGAAGCTAAACTATCATTTAACTAAAATCATCCTAACACTAAAAACAGAAAACCATCCTAGTAATTATTCCTTTTAAATCCTGCATTCGTACATCTCCTCTGTCTCGGTGCTGTCTAGAATCAACTGAACTCAGTCTTACCTACGTGTAGTCAAAACAGGACAAGTGCACGCTCAACTATAAAGCTGAGTGAGAAATATCCAACATTCGAATATACACACTAGCAAACCCACTAGTTCACAATTATCATATGATATCATGCTCATAAGTTTAACATCATGTAATTCACATACACAATTCATCACACAATTTACCTGGCACAAGTCCTTCCTTGTTCTCATCATACCCTAACATTCTTCGTAATGGTGAATCACCATTAACCTGCACTCATACTCTAACGTAAACAAAGGTCTCTTCCAACTTTTTTAGGAGTCATGATTGTTCCTAATGGATCAACGGGTCATGCTCAACCAACGAAGGAGTTCTCCGTTGGGTGGGTGGAATCCCCATCTGATGGATCACCAGGCAGTTCAAGAAAACTCGTACATACGTTTTTAACTAGATTTACCATTAGGCCCAGCAGGCACCACATGGCATTACCCTTAAAAATATTACTTGATCGAGTTAGTTCTAGAGTTCCTCTAAATAGACTTTTCTCATCTCATGGTGTTGGATAAACACTCATGGTAACATGTAGTTCACGTGCAGGATCAAAGCGCTCTTACTAGCTATAATTTTTGAGGTTGGATCAACCATAACAATATCATCACAGTTAAGTGTTGGATGAACACATTCCATTTAAGCTTAACACATAGCGGCCTAGTGTTGGGTGACGGGTGTAAACACCCACACTTACCGTCATACAGTACACACTAGTCTCGGAGTTCATCCTTGACGTTCAACATTCACTTACGCTTTCAACACTGCCTTTATGTACTAGACACAATACGTATGTAGGTACCACATGCCAGTACCAAGGTACCGATACATGGCACTTGGCGACCGACTGTAACATGGCAGATGACGAGTTTTTTCTGCTATTTAGCATGTGGCGGTAGATAGGGGTGTAAACGGATATTAATCGGATCGGATGTGCCATTACCAAATCCGTATCTGTTTATTTTTGTTGGATATTGAATTCGGATACGGATTTTGACGGATACTGAAAATCAAAACTGTATCTGCATCCGTCGGATATCGGATATATCTGTATCTATTTCCAATTTTTAAAATCAAATTAAACAATACTTTAATTTTAAATTAGATTAAAGTCAAACTATTATTAAATCAACTATAATTTTTTATGGGATAATTATTGTTGGTCTTATGGGGGACCACCGATCACCCTTAGGGATTCGCTACTGTGCTTGTCACGGTATCGGGTATTGACAGCCCAACCTGACGAGGTACATGAGTCGTGTATCTTGTGAAGTCCCTCCTGTCCATCCACCGCTCAGTAGTGGGGCTACACACTGCCGTAGTGAACTATAGGGGGTGCCTATAGGAATCTACCTCGGCTTGGGGCTACAGAGAGATATGGTTAAATACAAAGTGTCCACCTTCCTATCACTAATTGGTTTTAGGAAGCATTTGGCACCTCTTTAACTTCAGAACTCTGTAGTTAAGCATGCTGGAATGGGAGTAGTCCTAGGATGGGTGACCCACTGTGAAGTTCCACAAAAAAACTATCCTACCATTATTTTATTTGTTTTCATTATTTATGATATTCTACGATAACTAGTATCACTCACGTGCGTTGCACGGGTCATTTTTATGATATTAAATTCAGATCATTTTTTAATGATAAAAAAAATTTTTAATGATAAAAAATGAGATGCAATAGAATATAGAGATTATATCCTTTTAAGGTATAGAACATAAATGTTTTGCAAATTTCGAAATACTTCTTTATAGACTACATTATTTGTAGTCTTTGTGGGAGTATTGTCTTCATTCGATATCAGAATCTTCAATCCACTACGATTAGTAACTCTTGAAACTGCAACATAGAGCTGTCCATGACTGAACACAGGTTTCCGTAATAGTAGTCCAACATGTTTCAGAGATTGTCCCTGGCTCTTGTTAATCGTGATTGTGTACGAAGTAACCAAAGGGAATTGTCTTCTTTGAAACTTGAAAGGAATTCTTGTATCGGACGGTGTTAGTGATAGTCTTGGGAAGTTCCACAAAAAAACTATCCTACCATTATTTTCTTTGTTTTCATTATTTATGATATTCTACGATAACTAGTATCACCCCCGTGCGTTGCACGGGTCATTTTTATGATATTAAATTCAGATAATTTTTTAATGATAAAAAAATTTTTTAATGATAAAAAATGAGATGCAATAGAATATAGAGATTATATTCTTTTAAGGTACAGAACATAAATGTTTTACAAATTTCGAAATACTTCTCTATAGACTACATTATTTGTAGTCTTTGTGGGAGTATTGTCTTCATTGCATATCAGAATCTTCAATCCACTACGATTAGTTACTCTTGAAAGTACAACATAGAGCTGTCCATGACTGAACACAGGTTTCTGTAGCAGTAGTCCAACATGTTTCAGAGATTGTCCCTGGCTCTTGTTAATCGTCATTGCGTACGAAGTAACCACAGGGAATTGTCTTCTTTGAAACTTGAAAGGAATTCTTGTATCGGACGGTGTTAATGATAGTCTTGGAATAACAACTTCTTCACCCATGTGGCTTCCGGATAATATTTTTCCTTGTATTGAGTGATTAGCCAATCGGGTTACTATCAACCGTGTACCATTACAAAAACCCATTGAATGGTCAATATTTCTCAACAACATAATAGGCGTGCCTACCTTCAGAGTTAATTCATGATTTGGTGTAACACCCTGATCCGTCCAGGTCTGCAGCCCCATTCAGACTAAAGTATTTAACTTGGTAATCGTAAAAATTTAAACCTTTTCAAACACACTTTATTAATCCCAATAATATTTTTCAATACATATACAATACGGAGTATTCAACAATATTGCGGAAGCGATTTTAATATTGACATATCATAAATTGTTTCAAAACTTGTCACATCCATCCCGACAATCTCGCCCCATCTGCCCCCAGGATCACATTCTGCTTTCTGCTTACCTGCGTGTAGCAAATAAAACACACTACACGCTCAGCGGTAAAGCTGAGTAAGCATATCTAATGCGTCGAACATCCATATAAACTGAATCTAAATTCATAATCAAATCATTTGATATCATGCACACAATGTTCATTTCAGACATTCACAGTTTTGGTATTGTTCAGTTCATATCAATACATTTTATTCAATTCAGATACTATTTCAATAGTGCTCTTAAATTATTCTTAATCTAAGGCCAGATTATAACAATGCTCTTAGCTATTCTTAGTCTAAGTCCAGATCATAATAATGCTCTTAGCTATTCTTAGTCTAAGGCCAAATCATAATTTCCATAACCAGATTCTTTTAAGGCAATTATTAATCTGACACTTAAACTATCATTAGTTTAAGGCAATCGATTTCGGACACTTAACTGAAGTCAGTTAAGGCAATCAGACACTTAAACTATCACTAGTTTAAGGCAAATGATTCGGACACTTAACTGTAGTCAGTTAAGGCAACAACAATATAGCGATTGATGAACATTAGATCGGGCATTCCCAAACGAGTGATCCTCTAGTTTGGTCTATGAATCCCATTTATGCGTTTTTATCTAATTCATCAAATGTTCATGTTTTCATAAGCCTGTTCTAATACAAGATCTATTCTAGAGGTCTTCTAGATAGCCTTAACATCAATTAACTAATAGGTATATCTTAGAGTTCTTCTAGATACCGTTTAACAATACAAATGGTTTAATAATTATCAATATATTCATTACTCTCATGGCTGAATCATCAATAATCATTTTGATCAGTTATTTCATTATTCATGATCATCCATAATAATCATTCATCATAATCATTAATCAACATAACAATTGATAACAAATAGCGGTCTAGTTTTGAGTGTTAACACTCTAACTTACCGTCATGCATCACATAATGTTTTATATGCCTAAAACATCATTTTTATTATACAAAATCATATTTGTATTGTTCATAATTAATTGTTATCAAAAATAGGATTTTAGAGCATATTTTCAGGAATATATTTTCGTAGCAGGATCTGGAATTGAGGAAAATAATTTAAAATAATCATTTAATTTATAAAAATTGATTTATATAATTTTAAATAATCCATTAATTCATAATAATCAATTAGGTCATTATAATCGATTCTTACAATTTAAATAATCAATTAATTAATTTTAATCGATTTTTACAATAATCGATTAATTCATAAAAAATCGATTTTTACAATTTAAATAATCCATTAATTCATAATAATCGATTTTTACAATTTAAATAATCAATTAATTCATAATAATCGGTTTTTACAATTTAAATAATCAATTAATTAATTTTAATCGATTTTTACAATATAAATAATCGATTAATTCATAAAAAATCGATTTTTACAATTTAAATAATCCATTAATTCATAATAATCGATTTTTACAATTTAAATAATCAATTAATTCATAATAATCGATTTTTACAATATAAATAATCAATTAATTCATAATAATCGATTTTTACAATATAAATAATCGATTAAATGGTACTGACTTCGAACCACTGATCTGAATAAAATTCTAATCGATTTTTAGTAAGTAAATAATCGATTTTCGGCCACTGTTCATCATATTCTTCCTCGGGTCAGTTTTAACATTATCATTTTTAATCACCAAACTTCAATTTAATTATATAAAAATGTTCTCCAATGTTCACAGATCATTTTAGAGTCATTAATTCGTAATTTTAACAACAATTTCATGGTTTATGATTATTGGTTCTTCAAACATGTCAAACACAAAACTCAACCAAACGACCGTTTATGAACGTAGAAACGATCTATACGAACATTCTAGTCACTAGATATATCTACGGGCTTACCTCGAAGGTTATCGAAGGTTTTGAGAATTTTCCAACAAAACTTCCGGCGACGATAACTCTCAGCTCCGGCGACCTCTCACCAAATTGACAACACCAATGAACTCTCCACTAAACAAGGAACTGAATGATACTAAACTTACTAAGTTTTGGTGCAGAAATGGAAGCTGGTTTTTCCTCCTTATATAGGAAAATGGAGAAGGAAGAAGACAATCCTGTAGCTAGTTCTGCGTAGGAAATGACTCACGATCGGCTGAGTGGAGGAAGGGGCGCCGTCTGCACAGTCTCCTTGATTGGGACCAATTTTGGTTCCAGTTGGGGTACACGTTTTGGTCAAACTTTCTCCAAATTGAAATCCGTTCGCACCGTTGCGATCAGACAGTCGAATTCTATTCAACGACATACTTTTCATAATTATTTGTAATACTTTTTCCGACATCATATTTTTGGGTGGTTGACTTTGATAGAGTAAAAATTGGTTTAATTGACTTTTCTCATAAAAGGTTCTCTTATTTAATTCATATCAATTATTCTCATGATTTATTTTAACAAATCATTTAAATATTTACATTATAAACAAATTTTTCATTTACTCTTGATTTGGGTCTGTACTCAGGTTTCCAATCAAGACCACACAAAAAGTCAATATATTGGATTTATCTCTATGAGATTTATCCAGAGTGTGATAATAGATATTAAAACATATTTCGTATCGGCCCAAAGCCCAACAACAATTTATTTTAATCAAAACAAATTTGTTTAATCGAATAATTATTTAATAATAATTCTAGGGTATGTTTCGGGGCGTTACATTTCTCCCCCCTTAAAAGAAATTTCGTCCTCGAAATTCTTCTTAGGTTCAACGTTCAACGTTTTGTAATGATCTCACCGATCATGACCGTTTCATATTCACATGGTTATGTCGCTATCTTTCGGATACGTATTCTCAAGTCATTGATTTCACCAAACTCGTTCAATCTTCGAGAGATTAACAATTTTCGATTGAGCAAGGTCTTCACTGATCCTTTGGTATTTATGACAAAAATTCCTTCATAGTTTATAGTATTGCATACTTGACATATAACTTCGTTCAGTTACGAGTCTTATCTGTACGTCCTTGGTTAACAGAATCGATTGAAAATTTC
This sequence comes from Cuscuta australis, assembly GCA_003260385.1. NCBI lineage: Eukaryota > Viridiplantae > Streptophyta > Magnoliopsida > Solanales > Convolvulaceae > Cuscuta > Cuscuta australis. The sequence continues at coordinate 800,227 of NQVE01000165.1, forward strand.
TTCAATACTCTTGAATGGTCTTTGATAAGCACAATTGGAGTTTGTTTCAATTCATACGTCGTAACGTAGTCTTTCAATTACTCAAGGGGTCGTTGTCTTCAGGGCAGTAACCATTTGACTTTTCATCTTGGATTTGAACGTATTTCAGGACAGCGAATCTAACTGTTCATGAGTCTTGATATATCATATCGTCAGCAGACTGTATTATTAGCGAACACGTCATTGTCAGTAGGTAAATTGAATCCATCTTTGCTGTACAAATTTTGACGGAGGATAACTACCCTTTTTCAAAGGTCAGGTTTTCAGAGCCTATATATATCACGATGGTGGCCAGAGCATTTCACATTCTCACATTATGGAAGGAACATCTCGAACTTTTCCTTACACCATAAAATTCGTTGGTCTACTTGGTAGTCATTCTCTTGGTAGAAATCCAAAGTTCATGGCTACGGCGGTGGATTTAGGAAGGGAATTGGTAAGGCGAAAAATTAGACTTACATATGAAGGAGGCAACGTTGGCCTTCAAGGAGCTATTGCTTCAACGGTCTATACCAATGGTGGTATAGTTAGAGGCTTCATACCAGGGTACATAGCAGCAAGACAGGTCTACGGACCTACGTATGGTGCAGAATACACAGTTTCAAGCAATTACTATAAGCATTTCGAGATGAATCATGTAGTGGAGGCCTTCATCGTACTTCTTGGAGGGATTGATAATGTGGAAGGTTTGTTCACTTTGATCTCATGGGCATCTGAAGGGTTGCACAGTAAACCCATTGGTCTCTTGAATATTGACGGTTATTTTAATAACCTAATCAAATTTCTAGATGACGCAGTGAGGCAGAACTTCATGGCTTCTAGTCAGAGAAAACTTTTCATCTCTTCTTTCTTTATTGATGAGCTTTTAGACAAGCTAGCGTTTGCTAAAGTTTTTCCGGGTCCTGGGGCTAGTTATGACGAATTTGTAAATCCTGGGGCATTGGACTTAGACTTGCATTTGTAATATTAGTTTATGTAATTTCAGTTGAATTTATGTTGAAATAATATTGTCCATGAACATTATGAGTTAACCATAAATATTATTCTAAGCTGCATGGCCAGTGCAAGTTAGAAAAATATCTATTTTCAACATCAGAATGCATCATGTAAATATCAAACATTTTCTCAAGATGGGTCAAATGAAAGATTTCATTATACAATGGTTTCAACACACGTAGGTTCAAGAAAATATGAATATTCTTGAGATTCAAATCGAAAGATAATTTCTTGTTTACATAAGGTTTCTACATTATTCAATATATCCTCGAGCCCTTGTAGCACTTTAGGATCTTCACAGAGTATCATCCTTGGGTTGGACTCTTTGAATTGCTTCGTGTTTTAGAGCGTTGACTTGTTCCTGAGCAAACAGGTTGATTTTGGACAGAAGTAACTGAATATGATTCAGGGTTAGAGGGACATTCTCGTCGGAAATGTCCAGGTTCACCACAAATTAGACATAATCCTTGTGCAAGCCAGCAATCTCCCGGATGGTGTCTTTTACAAACATTACACTTTGGATGTTTCCATACCCTCATTTTGTTCATGGATGACGTCGATTGAATTGTCATTGATTTTCCCTTTTTCGAGTGAATGGCACAATTAATTTCTTGCAGGGGTCTCTTCCCATTTGAATTTGGTCGTTCATTTGGATTGACATTCTTATTCTTCAGACTTTCATAGTAATCACTTAGATCTTTTTCGGCTTTGGAGATTAGATCGTATGCCTCAATGAAATCCATAGTTTGAATAGTAGATACGTGCGGCCTGAGGTTAGGTCGAAGTCTTTTGCGAAACTCCTCAATGCGGTCCGCCGCTGTACTCACCAGCGTGGGTGCAAATTGAGCGAGTTGAACAAATCTTTGTCGGTATTCAGGGAGTGTCATATCTCCTTGCTTTAATTCGATAAATTCAGCATGTTTCTCTTCACGGAATCGAGCTGGTATATATTCCTTCTTGAACGCCCAATCAAAGAATTCCCAAGTCCAAGGTTTGGGTGTGTTTGGATTTTCGTCAGTACGTTTCCACCATTCGTAGGCTTCCTTGCGGAGCAATTGAGATGCAAATTTTGGATGATCAACGAGAGGTATGTTCAAATTTTGTAGTACACGAGCGGTCTGCTCGATCCATTCAAGAGCAATTTGGGGTTCGGGAATTCGATCTCCCAGAAACTCCTCAGCACCATTATCTTTCAAGGTTTTTAAAGTTGTCAAACGAGGTTGTGGTGGAGGTGGTTGAAACACAGGGGCATTAGTCATTTATTGTAAGAAGTTTACCATTAAGGTAGGTAGCATAGCATCAGGTTGATCTCCAATATTTTGATCATTTTGGGGAACATGTAGTGAGTTCACTTGTTCACTTTGAATAGGAGGTGTGAAACTAGATACTTCAATATGAACATTTTCGTGCCCATCGCTTGGCGCTTGGTTACTTTGATCGTGAGCGGTTTCTTGACTCATGCTACAATAATAGAAATTCCTTCGTTAGGATTCTTGACGAGTTGACAACGGATACTTATTCAGACTATATCGATGTTTAAGTCACTAATCGTGTCATAACAATGCGTCACTTCATTCAACAAGATTGAGCTATCCATAGCTTCTAGCAAGTAGGTTCCTTTGAATTTGACTGAACAGATTGTCAATACATAGTAAAGGGTAGCGATTCTTGATCGTCAGTTTGTCTGTCTTAACAGAGATGTGGTAGTATCCTTGACCGTAAGTCAATCTTAGAGAGCACAATGGATTCTCTAAGCTGATCAAATAAGTCATAGATACGAAATAAGGATAACGTCAATTTCCTTGTATGATATTTCAACAAAGTTTTGCAAGGAATTGTTGCTGAATGAACTATTTCGATTCGTATAATATAATCGCATATTAGCATCGTAATGAGTTAGACATCAGAATGGGATACTTTTAGACAACAGAGTTTATTGATTCTAGACGTTCGTGTTTAAATCAGCAATCCGATCATCTTCAGTCCACATGAGGATCTTTGACAGCAGCTTTGCGAATGTTATTCAACATTAGACGTTTCTTCATAGTCGTCTCACTTCTATGCGACTTTGCGAGATAGATCAGCTTCGTCAATCGCGATATGATAAGTACGTTGATAACGTATCACAGTTTTTTTTATTCTTTCGTCTCTTCACCGAGTACGAAAAATCTACTTGAGTCTATGCTCGATATAATTTCACTACTAACGATTGTTATCTAGTGAGAATTTTAACAAAGTCAATATTTATCTAATAAATTCTCATACCTTTCCTGGAGCAGAGGTATGCGAGAGTCGTGGATGTGACTGACACATATTTTTTTAATTCAAATTTTGATCCGAAGATCGATTTTAAAACCATTTGCTCCGATACCAAACTGTAACACCCTAATCCGTCCAGGTCTGCAGCCCCATTCGGACTAAAGTATTTAACTTGGTAATCGTAAAAATTTAAACCTTTTCAAACACACTTTATTAATCCCAATAATATTTTTCAATACATATACAATACGGAGTATTCAACAATATTGCGGAAGCGATTTTAATATTGACATATCATAAATTGTTTCAAAACTTGTCACATCCATCCCGACAATCTCGCCCCATCTGCCCCCAGGATCACATTCTGCTTTCTGCTTACCTGCGTGTAGCAAATAAAACACACTACACTCTCAGCGGTAAAGCTGAGTAAGCATATCTAATGCGTCGAACATCCATATAAACTGAATCTAAATTCATAATCAAATCATTTGATATCATGCACACAATGTTCATTTCAGACATTCACAGTTTTGGTATTGTTCAGTTCATATCAATACATTTTATTCAATTCAGATACTTTTTCAATAGTGCTCTTAAATTATTCTTAATCTAAGGCCAGATTATAACAATGCTCTTAGCTATTCTTAGTCTAAGGCCAGATCATAATAATGCTCTTAGCTATTCTTAGTCTAAGGCCAAATCATAATTTCCATAACCAGATTCTTTTAAGGCAATTATTAATCTGACACTTAAACTATCATTAGTTTAAGGCAATCGATTTCGGACACTTAACTGAAGTCAGTTAAGGCAATCAGACACTTAAACTATCACTAGTTTAAGGCAAATGATTCGGACACTTAACTGTAGTCAGTTAAGGCAACAACAATATAGCGATTGATGAACATTAGATCGGGCATTCCCAAACGAGTGATCCTCTAGTTTGGTCTATGAATCCCATTTATGCGTTTTTATCTAATTCATCAAATGTTCATGTTTTCATAAGCCTGTTCTAATACAAGATCTATTCTAGAGGTCTTCTAGATAGCCTTAACATCAATTAACTAATAGGTATATCTTAGAGTTCTTCTAGATACCGTTTAACAATACAAATTGTTTATCAATTATCAATATATTCATTACTCTCATGGCTGAATCATCAATAATCATTTTGATCAGTTATTTCATTATTCATGATCATCCATAATAATCATTCATCATAATCATTAATCAACATAACAATTGATAACAAATAGCGGTCTAGTTTTGAGTGTTAACACTCTAACTTACCGTCATGCATCACATAATGTTTTATATGCCTAAAACATCATTTTTATTATACAAAATCATATTTGTATTGTTCATAATTAATTGTTATCAAAAATAGGATTTTAGAGCATATTTTCAGGAATATATTTTCGTAGCAGGATCTGGAATTGAGGAAAATAATTTAAAATAATCATTTAATTTATAAAAATTGATTTATATAATTTTAAATAATCCGTTAATTCATAATAATCAATTAATTCATTATAATCGATTTTTACAATTTAAATAATCAATTAATTAATTTTAATCGATTTTTACAATATAAATAATCGATTAATTCATAAAAAATCTATTTTTACAATTTAAATAATCCATTAATTCATAATAATCGATTTTTACAATTTAAATAATCAATTAATTCATAATAATCGATTTTTACAATATAAATAATCAATTAATTCATAATAATCGATTTGTACAACATAAATAATCGATTAAATGGTACTGACTTCGAACCACTGATCTGAATAAAATTCTAATCGATTTTTAGTAAGTAAATAATCGATTTTCGGCCACTGTTCATCATCTTCTTCCTCGGGTCAGTTTTAACATTATCATTTTTAATCACCCAACTTCAATTTAATTATATAAAAATGTTCTCCAATGTTCACAGATCATTTTAGAGTCATTAATTCGTAATTTTAACAACAATTTCATGGTTTATGATTATTGGTTCTTCAAACATGTCAAACACAAAACTCAACCAAACGACCGTTTATGAACGTAGAAACGATCTATACGAACATTCTAGTCACTAGATATATCTACGGGCTTACCTCGAAGCTTATCGAAGGCTTTGAGAATTTTCCGGCGAAACTTCCGGCGACGATTACTCTCAGCTCCGGCGACCTCTCACCAAATTGACAACACCAATGAACTCTCCACTAAACAAGGAACTGAATGATACTAAACTTACTAAGTTTTGGTGCAGAAATGGAAGCTGGTTTTTCCTCCTTATATAGGAAAATGGAGAAGGAAGAAGACAATCCTGTAGCTAGTTCTGCGTAGGAAATGACTCACGATTGGCTGAGTGGAGGAAGGGGCGCCGTCTGCACAGTCTCTTTGATTGGGACCAATTTTGGTTCCAGTTGGGGTACACTTTTTGGTCAAACTTTCTCCAAATTGAAATCCATTCGCACCGTTGCGATCAGACAGTCGAATTCTATTCAACGACATACTTTTCATAAATATTTGTAATACTTTTTCTGACATCATATTTTTGGGTGGTTGACTTTGATAGAGTAAAAATTGGTTTAATTGACTTTTCTCATAAAAGGTTCTCTTATTTAATTCATATCAATTATTCTCATGATTTATTTTAACAAATCATTTAAATATTTACATTATAAACAAATTTTTCATTTACTCTTGATTTGGGTCTGTACTCAGGTTTCCAATCAAGACCACACAAAAAGTCAATATATTGGATTTATCTCTATGAGATTTATCCAGAGTGTGATATTAGATATCAAAACATATTTCGTATCGGCCCAAAGCCCAACAACAATTTATTTTAATCAAAACAAATTTGTTTAATCGAATAATTATTTAATAATAATTCTAGGGTATGTTTCGGGGCGTTACATTTGGTACACCAGAAGCACGAATCTTATTTAAGAATTCGGGAGAGTGTAGATCACGAAAAAAACTTGAACTGCAATCCGAGTTCTCAACTTTATCAGAACTAAGGTATGTTTGAGTCTCGCTGCTTGGATTCATCGCTATCATATATTCATTTATGGAATCGACGACATCCAATGTAGAAGCCAAAGTTGCATGCTCCTACAAGTAGCTCAGTTCATTGGGTATTTTTTTAAAGTCTAGATAAGTTGAATTCACTATAGTGGCTATTGGATCTTCAGAAGACGGAAGAAACATGGAATACATGAAATAAGTCTATTAGCATAGACGAATATGCAATTTATATAAGGTGAAAAGTAACTTAATTTTTTTCTAACATGTAAAGAAATATGTCTTACATTGCTCATGCTTTTTAGTTCATGAATGGAGACTACTTTCAAGTTGCTAGTTCTTTTATCATCTCTTGATCTTGATTGTGTTGAGACGATACTACAACTCTAGGTTAAATGATAACCACTTGACATTAACCTGCATAATTACAATTGTTATAAATTTAAACAACACGTTCATTATATTTTTAGAAACGAAAAATCTGCAAGAATACATCTGGACTTACTTTTCTCTCCAAGCTTTAACTTCATCACACTCATCGTTGAGTAAAACCTTGCTCACAGAGTAAAATGTTGTAACAGACATTTGCTCTAAATGATTTGAAAACAAATATACAAATAGAACTAATTCATTGGGTACATGTCTTTCAAAATTAATTTGAATTAATTTATGAATATACCATTGTAGAACTTAGGTTTCACCATCTGCAACACCAAAATTGGAAGGGTCGATTCCGATGCACTCAATCCATCAATGAAAACATTGACGTGATTTCCCCATAATGTACAATTCAACCGAATGCCACTACAAAAAAAAAGTTAATATTATTTTTAAATCTAATATGTGTCGAAATTTGTTAGTAATTAGTTAATAAAATAACTTATCATGTAATTGAATTATTTAGTAATTTTTTCAAACTATAATATTTTTTATTAAAATGAATTCGGTTTTTAAAAAGCCACTTACTTGTGGTCCTCCAAAGTAACTTCCATCATTTGCTCTGGGGCATTATTAACCATACGGGTTTCGGGCGCAGTTCGACTAACTACTTTCCTGATTATATCTAAAAATCCATAAAAATACAATTTTATAAATTTCATAATCATAATATATGAAATGTATTTCATATGTGTAAGTATTTAAGTTATGTAAATGTAAATGACTCTTACCTACTAAAAAGACTTGGTCAGCAAACTTTGTTTTGAGTACATCTTCAAAACTCTTAAAGTAGAATCAAAAATTAGGAAATCCATTTTCCGATAGTTTTTGAATCTTGGTCCTTCCCAACAATTGGAGCATGCAAGGGTGCTTGATAGTTTTTGTGCCTTGGAAATTGCGTATAAACTTGACCCTCATGATTAAGTAAACCGCATTTTCTTGCAAAGCTTGTTTGAATGTGCTTATATTAGTATCTTTGATATAAGCATGGACCCGATCGCCCTAACAACAAATATAAAACGTTAATCTATAATTAAATTTATATTTTTTGTTTAAAGATTTATTATATGTAAAATATAAAACAATGTAGAACTAACCTCTGAGTCGTGGAAAACAATATCCAATGTTTCCGGCCCTCGAGAATGAGCAGGGACGTAGTAAACTCTAATCGCTCGTAGCATCATCATCAACAATCCGGAATTTTCATGAACATTTTTAAGGCGGTAATCATTCCCATGTTCGTACAAAAACGATGGTGGAGCACCGATTAATTAAAACTCTCGTTTCCTGGACACTCGTTTACTTTTCTGGCCCGGTAAGGTAGCGTATTTATACTACATGAATTGGAGAATTTCGGTGTTCCTTTTTTATTACCATTTTGGTATACGTTCTAAAAATGTACATAACTCTATACGTATTTTCCTATTTTTAATTTTTAATTACAATTTAAAATACACGGTTATATTAAATTACCATTTGTTACCTTTTTTATATACGTTTTTAATAGTTTATTTCCAAGTTTTTATTACCTTTGCCTCTTATAATTTCCTTTTTGCTTGATGTATTTAAAATGGTTCGGACATGTTCTATGTGTAATTACTAATTAGAATAATTAGATTATTTGTTTGTAATCGACGTACTAAGGGTGGTGTATTCAATTCCGACTTTGCAGGATTTTTTTGGATTTTAAAAGTCAATGAGTATTCAATTGACATTTTGAAAAATCCTTTAAAATTTTGAGATATTGAATTGAGATTTTAAGAAATCTTTCTAAATCTAATGATATTGAAAAATTGATGGATTTTTAAAGATTGTTATGAAACATGGATTGTGTTACGTAGTAGTGTTTCTGGGCTGAAAGACTATTGTATTCTCTCTTGGTTATTTACAATACAATGGGGAGTATATATATACAACAAGGTATTCCTAATAGGATTAGGAATGCTAAATAAAAGGAAGCTACCATATACAAGTCTAATACAAATCAAAGACTAATATTCTAATATTCCTTTTCCTTCTCTAACACCCCCCCTCAAGTTGGAGCATGTAGCAATGAAATGCCCAACTTGGGAATCAAGAATTCAAGCCGTGCTTTGCCCAGTGCCTTTGTATGCATATCAGCTAGCTGATGTGTAGTGGAAACATGATCTGTCTTGATGACTCCTCGCAGTAGTTCGTCTCGAACAAAATGGCAATCGACTTCGATGTGCTTCGTACGTTCATGGAAAACAGGATTGGCTGCGATATGTAATGCGGCAGTACTGTCACACTTTATGGTCATAGGCTTCGAATGTTCAATCCCAAGAGAACCAAGTAGACTCTTGAGCCACTTTAACTCACAAGTGACCGCGGCTAGAGCTCTGTACTCAGCTTCTGCAGACGATCGGGCCACAGTCGTTTGTTTCTTTGTTTTCCAGGAGACAGGAGATTTGCCAAGTTGGACAAACCAACCAGTGAGGGATCTCCTTGTCAATGGACAGGCGGCCCAGTCTGAATCACACCATCCCGTTAGCTGCAAGGTATTGCTGGCTGATAAGAAGATCCCTTGACCGGGTTGCCCCTTCAAGTATCGAACCACACCCATTGCAGCCTTCCAGTGATCTTCACGAGGCTCTTGCAGAAACTGGGCCAGTGTATGAACCGCATAGGACAGCTCCGGTCGAGTGACCGACAAATAAACAAGGCGACCAACGAGGCGTCTATATTTCTCAGGGTCAGGAAGTAGTGGCGTGGTAGTAAGCGCCAAGCGATGGTTTGGCTCAAGTGGGGTGCCTAGAGGGCGTGCCCCAAGTAAGCCAACTTCAGAGATAATATCCAATGCATACTTTCTTTGACACAAGAAAATGCCTGCCGGAGTGCGCGCGACTTCGATGCCCAAGAAATATTTAAGGCGCCCCAAATCCTTCATGTGAAAACATTGGGACAAGTAGGACTTAAACTTTTCAACTTGATGAGAGTCACTACCGGCGATCACAAGGTCATCCACATAGACAAGAACATGTAGGACACCCTCCCTTTGTCGTAGCGTAAAAAGAGAATAATCGGAGATAGACTGAACAAAACCATAGTTCTTTAAGGCATGAGAGAGTTTGGCAAACCAACATCTGGGGGCTTGCCTTAATCCATATAAAGATTTCTGAAGTTTGCAAACAAGACCTGGACGAGGAGGAGTGAATCCGGGAGGCAGGCGCATAAAGACTTCATCACTAAGATCACCATGAAGAAACGCATTGTGAACATCCATCTGATGAAGCTCCCATGATTTAGCTGCAGCCACAGCTAATAAGGTTCTTACGGTGGTGAGTTTCACGACAGGAGCAAATGTTTCATTATAATCCAACCCTTCAACCTGATGATTACCGAAGACCACCAGTCGTGCCTTGTACCGTTCGATACTACCGTCGGCCTTGCGTTTGATTTTGTATACCCATTTGCTCCCCAAAGGCTTTTTGTGAGGAGGGGCACTGACTAGAGTCCAAGTCCCGTTACTCTGCAACGCATCAATTTCCGCCCGCATTGCCTTGCGCCACGCTTCGGATCGCATTGCTTCACGAAAATTTCTGGGCTCGACCTCGGAGTCGATGGCTGTGAGATAGCACTTGTGTGAAGGAGTAAATTTGTCATAATTGATGAATGCACTGAGCGGATACTTGCTGAGCGTTTGGAAGGTAGTATATGTGACATAATCCTTCAGACGGGTGTTCGGTATGCGTGCTCGTTGCCCACGACCAACTATAGGATCCGGTGTGGGTGCTGCCTCGTTGGCAGTGGTTGGTGCCTCGTCGGGTAGATGGTCCGTCAGTGCAGTACTGGTGCTGCCTCCAGTGATGGCAGCGCTGGACGACGTCATGTCGCCCGCTGCTACGGGTGCGGTGTCTTCGGTTGCTGGAAGGGGCTCCGACGCTGGGTTGTCGGTGGCGGCGTCAAAGACCGTAGGTGCTGCAGCACCAGGTCGTCTTGGGGGCCTTGTGATCAGATCCTCCTCCATTGGTAATGGGTCGTCCGACACTGGAATTGGTTGATCGGTCTCTTTATCTGAAAGGGTTAGATATGGAAAAATATTTTCCAAAAAAATAACATCACGGGAAACAATTATTTTCCCCGTGTCGGGGCAATAAATTCTCCATCCCTTCTTGCCATGTGGATATCCGACAAAGATACCCGGTGTGCTTCGTGGAGCGAACTTATCACTCTCTCGTCTTCGAACATAGCATCTGCATCCAAACACACGAATGTGAGATAGGTGAGGTGGGTTCCCATGCAATTTGGAGTATGGTGAAACCCCCCCTAGGAGAGAGGACGGTGTGCGATTAATTAGGTAGGCGGCAGTTTGGATGCAATCGCCCCAAAATTCAATTGGCAGTCCAGATTGAAATCTCAGGGCGCGAGCGACATTGAGAATGTGGCGATGCTTCCGCTCAACTCGTCCGTTCTGTTGTGGAGTGTCGACACATGAGGTTTCATGAAGGATTCCTTGTTCCCTGAAGAAAGCATTCAAACACTCAAACTCGGTCCCATTATCACTTCGTACACATTTAATCTGTGTCCCATACTGTCTTGCAACCATGGCACAAAATTCACGAAAAATTGTTGGCACTGCACTCTTTGTTTTGGTCAAGTATACCCAAACACCACGGGAAAAATCATCAATGATGGTCAAAAACATTGTGGATCCATTCAGACTAGGTGTGCGATAAGGCCCCCATAAATCAACATGTATTATATCAAAAATTGCAGTAGATTGATGATAACTTATAGGAAAACTGGTACGTGAGTGTTTGGCACGTATACAGATATCACAACAATTATTCTGTAAACTACTATCTTTAATGGAACCAACTACAGGAACTAAAGATAAGACTCGAGGTGAAGGATGTCCGAGACGCTTGTGCCATAGATCAAAGTTGTTCTCCCGTTTTGCATTCAACGCCACTTTGTCCTCCATCGGTCTGAAATAGTAAAGTCCACCATCCTATTCACCCACACCAATCAAAGTCTTCAACTTTCGGTCCTGTATCATGCAAGCATTAGTAGAGAATCGGGCCTCACAATCAGATTCTTTTGTCAACTGGGAAACCGAGATCAAGTTACAACTCAGATTTGGAACAAGCAAAACATTCTTCAATGTCAATGTGTCTGTTAACTTAATTTTCCCGGATTGAACTGATATAATTTTCTTTCTGTCTGGCAACCCAATTTCACAAGATGGCATATCCATTATATCATAAAGCAACATAACATCACCAGTCATATGATTCGATGCACCAGTATCAAGGATCCAACGGGGGGCAATACCTGTTAATTTTTCAGGAGCAACAGATGGAGTGGTTGACACAGATAGGGCTTGACGAATTGTATCCCACTGAGAAGGTGTGAGATTTTCAAAATCTGGAAGGCTGGTCAATCCTCCGTCGCCAGTGGTTACGGCGTGAGCTGCTGCCGCCTGACCGCTGCCCTTGCCGTCTGTTCCTCTTCCGCCGCGGCCTCCACGATTTCCCCCACGCCCGGAGCCACGTCCACGGTTGCTGCCACGCCCGCGGTCATTCCTTGGCGGCCACCACTCGGGGAATCCATGTAGTTTGAAGCATGAGTCTACTTGGTGTCCTTTCTTCTTACAATGGCCGCAGATTTGATCAGCTTCGTCGCCCTTTTTCACAGCAAAAGAAGCCGCTGTAACTTCGGTGTCGCCAATGCCTCGGATCGAAGCACGGGCGGTCTCTTCTTGAATCAAGATATTGTAGGCTCGGGCAACGGTGGGCAGTGGTTCTTGAGACAAAAGTTGCGACCTTATGGAGCCGTATATTGCGTCGTCGACTCCCATGAGGAACTGATGAACCCTTTCTTCCTCTCTCTTCTTTGCTAGGGCTGCCGCCAGTTTTCCCGCACAATCTGTGCAAACACAATCTGGGAATTTGTCGATGTCGGCTAAGTCGTGCCATAATTTCTTCAACTTGCCATAATATGCCATCATGCTAAGTCCCTTTTGTTTACATTCAGATATTTCACGTTTCAGTTGTTGGACGCGAGGTCCGTTCACAACCGAAAAACATGCCTTCAGTTCGTCCCATAGATCAGATGCAGACTCGCCCGTAGAGATCGTGGATCGCAACGATGGTTCAATCGTGTTGCGTATCCATGACACTATAAGCGAATGATTGGTCCACCAATCATCCAAGTCGTCTGAGTCTAGATCCGGCTGCGTTATTGATCGATCAACAAATCCAAATTTCTTGCGAGCCCGTAAGGCAAGGCGCAAGGATTTGGACCATTCGTCATAGTTTGGTCCCTTAAGAACAACCTGGGTTAAAAGCATACCCGGATTGTCGCTGGGTGAGAGATCATATGGCGATATGCGACGACGTCTTTGCACCATGTCGTCATCGTTCTCGTCCACATGATTCTTCGGTGATGCTTTCAGATCCTTTAGGGTTGCCTCGCCTGCCATGCTTGCTGTTCGCCGGAGGGAGATCGTTCACCGTCAAAGGAAAAAAAACGAAGTAGTTCGTATGATGCTGGATGGTAACGTGCGGCTGTAGCACACGAAGGAATAGGTATTTTAGGTTTGCTCTGATACCATGTTACGTAGTAGTGTTTCTGGGCTGAAAGACTATTGTATTCTCTCTTGGTTATTTACAATACAATGGGGAGTATATATATACAGCAAGGTATTCCTAATAGGATTAGGAATGCTAAATAAAAGGAAGCTACCATATACAAGTCTAATACAAATCAAAGACTAATATTCTAATATTCCTTTTCCTTCTCTAACAGATTGTGATGGATTTTGAGCTTAAAGTATAAATAGAAAAATTGCTTCCAAATCCAATCAAAATGCTAGGGATTTTGTGAGGACTCCAAAGAGCCGGTCTTCATCTCCGTTCATCTTCTCCATCTCTTCCTTCGGCCGATCTTCATCTTCTAGATCTCGTGCTTTTCCGGTAGAGCTTCCGCCTCTTACTCCTCATCTCCTTCCCTTTCTTCCTCTTTTCTCCATCTCTCTAGGTATGTCCTCTTAACACCATCCTTTTCCATCTATGTCCCCTTTGCCTTCTTCTTCTACTTGTCTTCAGTTATAGATTTCTAAGTTAATGTGGTTATACTCTCTATGTGTTTGAAGAAATGTCAAGAAGAGCTGCTATTAATATGTTAAAGAACTGTTAAAACAACTTAAAACAAAATAATATATCTCCAGTAAAAGGAGAGAATTAGGGATGCTTTAGATATGAACCGGATGGGGATCAAACAAAAATAAGAACAATATAAACTCAATAATGTCTATGTTAGATGTATAGATTTATATACTAGCAAGACATGCACTATATGCGTGATTGCGTGGGTGCCCAAACATAGGTGCATTAGATTCAATCTACTGGATTAGATTTACAGAGGCTGTTATTGCTATGTATTTAATCAAATTGAACCAAAGAAAATAAATTAAATACAATCCACTGCATTAGATTTCGGAAGCACCTGTTATTGCTTTAAATTTAATAAAATTGAACCAAGGGGAATTAAATCCAATTTAATCTACTACATTAGACAGAGAAAGAACCTGTTAGTTAAGCGAAGCACAGAGTAGGAAGATTTGGAAATTCTTAGTGATATTGGAGTGAAGCAGATTGAACAGACTGCAGAATTTGTGTGTGTGTGTGTACTTTTCTTGTATGTTGGGTAGGTGTCATGCACTTTCATTTTTAATTAATTTTATTTTAAATGTGCTTGGTCATATAGATAAATGGAATACGAAGTGATAAGAAGAGAAGAAATAGATGAAGAAACTGAAGAAGAATTTTATGAAACTATCAAGTACTTGTTGTTAGGCATTCAAGCAATAATGATTGTTTTAAGAGATGCTTTAATTAACATGCCTCAATAAGTGGAAGGTTCCCTCAAACGTTGCTCTGTAACTACAAAATGATATCATTAAATACATAAAGTGTTGAAAGAAGATCCACAAACTCAACAGCAACAAAGAACAGAAGCTAACGCTTGGAGACATGGCATTGCTGAAGCTATGTGGGAGATCGACCACAAAATGATGCTATGAAGTTGAAATGGAAGACTCTGTTGTTTAATATTTATATTTTTCATTTATCTTTAAATTTTAGATAATGTCTTCTTTTGTATTTTTTATTTTCATTGATGAATTTTGACATACAAGAAGAATGTTTGAGAGATAATAACAGTTTTAGTTGTAAAAACAAATTTATTGCTTATGACATTGAGTACTACATTGAATATTATTTTATTCTAATAAACATATTATGATGATGAAATTTTTTTAAAATAATACTTTATTTTTATTTTATTATAATCTTCTCAAAATTTTTAATAGCTAGTTACAATAGTTCTGTTACAATAATGTATAGCTTTATAAAAAAATTCATATTTATGTATAAATAATATATGGATTATAAACAATCACACAGAATCCTATAAAATCCTGCTGATAAAATACATTAAAATCTAACAAACTCTTCTTAGACTTAAAATAATCCATGGATTTTACATAATCCACAAACTTTAAACAATGTATCGAAATCTTTCAGAATTGTGATTGAATACACCCCCCTAAATTGGCTTAAATAGTTTTGAATACATTTTACAGAATTTTACATTTTATATTCCGCATAAGATGTCTATAAATTTTGTTTATAACATAAGGTGTGTATACAAAATTAAGGTGTTTCAAGTTGTCTATAAAATAAGGTGTGTATCACACATGACTATATTTAGGCTTACACATTGAGAGAATTTGATGAGTCAAAGTGCTTAGATGAACAATTCCAAAAGTTAAAAGTGGACGAATATAGCGGGACGGAGGGAGTATTCAATAGTAAAAATTTGTGTTGCCTTTTTTATTATTCAAGACAAAGGAGTTGCACGACACCTAATTTATGAAAGATTTTATTTAATATACTTTAAAATTTCAAAAATGACAACATGGTACCATACTATTAAATAATAGTAAGAATGCAAAGTTTAATTACCTTTTTTGATGTATCTTATATTTACAACAACAACAACCCAGTTGAATCCCATTACAGTAGGGTCTGGGGAGGGTGTGTGTACGCAGACCTTGCCCCTACTCGGAAGTAGGGAGGCTGTTTCCAAGAGACCCCCGGCTCAACCTGCACAAAATTATGGAAGGGAACACAGTATAGTACGGGTAAAGTGAAAGGTAACCATGCAAGGATAGGCAGCGGAATATAAAAATTTTAACATCCTAACATGATTATCTTGCCCAGAATCACGTACTAAAACTTATAGTGAGTAAGAAATTTATACCTTTCTCCGTAAGCGGTAAAAACGAAGGAGTCGTAGGAAGAGCGTTGAAAGTGCAAATGTAACCGTTCAAGCGTCCGGTCTCCAACTTTGAAACACGAACAACGCCGAAGTCTACCACAATCTTTATGCTAGTAAAGATTATAGTAGTATAAAATATAAAGATTAAAATTGGGATAATAATAATATTGTATATTTCTTATAGAAAATATTATAGATATTTTCTATACACAAAATGATATTAATAGAACATAAAAGAATATTTTCTCTCACTAAAATATTATGGCCGAAATACACAAGTGCATGCTCTTTTTAAAATGATAATCTTCACATTCCCACTTTAAATTCAATGTGCTGTGTAATCAACAAAAGATTACAAAGTGATTTATAAAACTTTGTCATTTAGCTAAAGGATAAAAACTAATAAACTATGTCAAAGATTGATTTTTGATCCTTTATATCACTATGGCCGAAATGATGATATGAGAAGGATATTTGAAATTCTTCTCCACTTAAATGTTCAAAGTGTATTTTATTTGACATCAAAAATTAATATAAAATTAATTTTAAATCAAATAAAAATACCAATATCATTTTTAAACAAGTATACAAATATACTTTAAATAGTTTAT
Source organism: Cuscuta australis (assembly GCA_003260385.1). Lineage (NCBI taxonomy): Eukaryota > Viridiplantae > Streptophyta > Magnoliopsida > Solanales > Convolvulaceae > Cuscuta > Cuscuta australis. The sequence goes on from NQVE01000165.1 coordinate 816,894, forward strand.
GTCAAAATAATTATTTTCATAATTAAAATGACAAACCAAAATAAAATATTCAATATATATATATATATATATTAATCGGTTCAAATATATATCATATATATAACCGAATATCACATATATAATATTATATTCCAAAATATTTTATTTTACTATTTTACAAATATACAAATATACAAATTACTTATTATCCCATTGTTTAACCCTACTCCTTAAATTGTCCAAAGTGTGTGACCCGTATAGGCACTTATAAAGCTGGCCATAGTATTGGCTCTGCACCAATACTATAAGCAATAAGCGGTATCTAGCAACACATTATTGCCCCCAGATTCTAAGTTAAGACGTTTGCAGCGTCAAAACCTGTCCAAACTGTATCCCTTTGTCTCAATGTCTAAACTTAATGCAAGGGATTAATAAAATCCAACTTGTATCCATTAAGTCATTCACTGATTTATCAAGTCTGACTAATAGGAACAAACGTCATAAAAGCATCTCAGCATGGCCATACAATTTCCTTAGTCAAATCCTATGTACGTAATCTACGTTTCTGAATACGCGTTGCGGCATACCCAAAACAAAGCCTGTATACCATCCTTATTTCATATGGCTTAGGACAATGCATCAAAGTATGCGGGTTCACATATGCAGAAAACATAATACTTCAAGTCGAAGGATAGTTACACCCGTGATCGCGCTAAAGACGCTTAGAGCATGAACTAAAAGTTCAAGCAACATCTTTAGGACGGGTCAGTCCGACATTCTATTATCTCCAGATAATATCTGCTCATGTGCGGATGCGAACACCCTGTCATTGACTATGAGACTAAGTCAAACATCCAACACGCACTAGTCTCACATGCATTAACGATATCCTACTCTCGTTAATACTCGACTATGGACATTTAGATAAATATTTATTTCAAGATGTTAGTCTCATCAGCAGAAAAACACTATCTGATAAACATCTTTAAATATAAATCTAGGAATATAATATTTGTTTACATTAGCATGAGATGTGTAAACATATTATATCTGCCTATACGTGATAGGATAACGATGAACAGTTGGCCATCAGGGCACAACTCCAACAATCTCCCACTTGCACTATGGCCAATCTGGCATCGGTCGAATGCCCATGGACCTAGTGTGACCCTCATGCTTTAGCTTTCCTAAAGGCTTGGTCAAGGGATCGGCTATGTTGTCGTCAGTATCTACTTTGCAAATCATCACATCTCCTCTATCTACGATTTCTCGTATGATGTGATAGCGTCGTACAATGTGTTTGGTTTTCTGGTGAGATCGTGGTTCCTTTGCCTGTGCAATGGCCCTAGTGTTGTCGCAAAACAACGAGATAGGGTCATTAATACTAGGAACCACTCCAAGTTCAGCAATGAACTTCTAGATCCAAACAGCTTCTTTAGTTGCCTCGACGGCAGCTATGTACTCAGCCTCTGTAGTCGAATCGGCGGTTGTATCCTCCTTGAAGCTCTTCCAGCTAAAAGCTCCGCCATTCAGGCAAAACAAATATCCTGCTTGTGATTTTGAGTCATCTCTGTCGGTTTGGAAGCTAGCATAAGTGTAACCGACCACCTTTAGCTCTTCCTCACCACCGTATACCAGGAATGCATCCTTAGTATTGCGAAGATACTTGAGGATGTTCTTGACCGCTGTCCAGTGTGCTTCTCCTGGACTTCCCTGGTATCTGCTGGTCACGCTTAAAGAGAATGAGGCATCAGGTCTAGTACATATCATGGCGTACATGATGGATCCAATCGCAGAAGCGTATGGAACCTTCATCAGGAGTTCCTTCTGCTCGGGAGTAGAAGGACTCTAGCTCTTGGAAAGAACCGTTCCAGGTGTCATAGGTAAAGATCCTTTCTTTGAGTTAGACATGCTAAATCGATCAAGGATTTTATCTATATATGTACTTTGATTCAGACCTATTAACTTTCTTGATCTATCTCGGTAGATTCTCATGCCAAGGACATAACTAGCATCCTCTAAGTCTTTCATGGAGAAGTTCTCGCTCAACCATGTCTTTACAGAAGTGAGAGCGGGAACATCGTTACCCATTAACAATATGTCATCGACATATAAGATTAGGAATACTATTACACTCCCACTGACCTTCTTGTATACACAAGATTTGTCAGAGTTCTTCTTGAAACCAAAACTTGAAATGGTTTCATCGAAACGTATGTACCAACTCCGAGATGCTTGTTTCAATCCGTAGATTGAATGTTGCAATTTACAAACTTTGGCAGACTGACCAGCAATTTGAAAACCGTCAAGCTGTGTCATAAAGACATCCTCTTTGAGGTTCCTGTTAAGGAAAGCCGTCTTGACGTCCATCTGCCAAATTTTGTAATCGTAATAGGCTGCAATCGCAAGCATTATCCGAATGGATTTCAGCATAACAACTGGAGAAAAGGTTTCATCATAGTCAATTCCGTGGATTTGCCTATAACCTTTTGCTACCAATCGAGCTTTGAAGGTATGAACCTTCACGTCTACGTCTGTCTTCTTTTTGAAGACCCACTTGCATCCAATGGGTTTTACCCCTTCGGGCGCATCAACCAAAGTCCAGACATGGTTTGTGTACATAGACTCCATTTCAGCTTTCATGGCTTCGAGCCATAGATCGGATTTGGGGCATCTAATTGCCTCGAGGTAGGTCTCTGGTTCGCCTTGATCTACCAACAAGACGTCACCTTCATCAGACATGAGAAATCCATATCTGACCGGAGGATTACGTATCCGGTCTGACCTACGTGGTATATCTTGAGTAATTTGAGGTTCAATTGCTTGATCTCTTTGCTCAGGTTCCAAAACTATCGGGATTTCCTCTTGTGGTTCTCGAATTTCTTCGAGGTCTACCTTTCTCCCACTAGTGATAGCAGAAAGAAACTCCTTCTCAAGGAAGGTTCCATTCCGAGCAACGAAAATTTTGTTATCGGATGGATGATAGAACTCATACCCTCTAGTTTCCTTGGGGTATCCCACAAAAATTACTTTATCAGATTTAGGCTCCAACTTACTACACGTCATGAGACGTTTTACATAAGCTTCACAGCCCCAAATCTTAAAGTACGAGAAACTCGGTTTTCTCCCACGCCATAGTTCGTATGGTGTGCTCTCGAAATCTTTAGATGGAACTCTGTTGAGTGTGTGTGCTGCTGTTTTCAATGCATATCCCCAAAATGATTCAGGCAATGTTGTCAGACTAATCATGCTCCGGACCATGTCTAGAAAAGCCCGATTTCTCCTCTCATACACTCCATTTAACTGAGGCGCCCCCGGAGGAGTGAGTTGGGATAAGATCCCATGCTCTTTCAGATAGTCATCGAACTCCAGGCTTAAGTATTCACCTCCTCGATCCGAGCGGAGGGTCTTAATACTTTTTCCTAATTGTTTTTCTACTTCGTTCTTGAATTCTTGGAATTTGTCAAAGCATTCTGACTTGTGTTTCATGAGATACACATATCCATATCTACTAAGGTCGTCAGTAAATGTAACGAAGTAAGAATAACCACCTCTAGCAACAGTGTTAATTGGACCACACACATCAGAGTGTATGAGACCCAATAAGTCACTCGCCCTTTCACCGTGACCGGTGAATGGAGCCTTTGTCATTTTACCAAGTAAACAAGATTTACATACATCATATGACTGGAAGTCAAATGAATCAAGTACACCGGAACGATGTAACTTAGATATGGGTTTCTCGTTAATGTGGCCCAAACGACAATGCCAAAGGTACGTGGGATTCAAACTGTTAGGTTTATTTCTCTTAACATCTACGTTATATATTGCGGTATCCATGTCAAGGACATAGAGACCGTTGGTCATTTTTGCAGTTGCATAAAATATATCATTTCTAAAGACAGGAAGAGCTTTGTCTTTTACAACGAACGAAAATCCTGCTTTGTCAAGGCAGGATACAAAAATGATGTTTCTGCTCATACTAGGTACAAACAGACAATTATTTAACTGCAATAGAAGACCACTAGGTAGAGATAAACTATAGGTTCCGACGGCTAATGCATTTACGAGTGCGCCATTGCCGACTTTTAGTTGTATCTCTCCCTCCGTCAATTGTCTACATTCATGCAGATCCTACATAGAAGTACAGATGTGAGAACCACATCCAGTATCCAGCACCCAAGAGGTGATATCAAACATATTGACTTCAATAACGAAGATACCTGAGGTTTGAGGTTTCTTTCCCTCTTTCCTCTCTACCAGTAATTTTGCGCAGTTGCGCCTCCAGTGGCCCTCTTTGCCACAATAATAGCATACAACAGACTTCCTCTTAGCACCTTCTTTGGGTTTCAACGAAGAGGAGTTGGACGTTGGCTTGGGTTTCTTAGAACCCTTGCGCTTGGTCCCGGCCGGCGAACGTGGCCCACTCTTCTTCACAACAGTACTGCCCTCTACCATCAGGACAGACTTACCCTTGCCCTTCCCTAGACTCTCCTCAGCAGTTGTGAGGAATTTCAGTAGCTCAGGCATAGTCATCTCTAGTTTGTTCATGTAGAAGTTCACTATAATTTGACTATACTCAGTTGGTAATTATCCCAAGATGAGATCAGTTGCCAGCATAGGGTGCAACGGGGCGTCCAGTTTTTCAAGAGTTTCGATCTGATTGATCATCTTGAGAACGTGGGGACCAACTGGGTTACCCGTTGCCAGCTTACTAGAAAACAGAGTCGTAGAGATTTTGAAACGCTCATGTCTAGCCTGGCCTTGGTATAGACCTTTTAAGCGAGTCATCATAGGATGAGCTTCCATGTCCTTATGGAGCCTTTGGAGCTCCGGGGTCATGGTGGCTAGCATGAGACATCTCACATCACGTGCGTCATCTTCATTCTTCTTGTACGAAGTAATTTGTGCAGCACGGGCGTTCGCTTCAGGAGCTTTGGGAGGCTCAGAGGTAAGGACGCAGAGCTTTTTCTCGCATTCGAGAACAATCTCAAGATTAATCTCCCAATCAAGAAAGTTGGTTCCAGATAATTTTTCCTTTTCTAGAACATATCGCAGGTTGAAAGGGTTGTTGTTGTTTGCCATCTACAGAAAATTTTGCAAACTAGGTTATCTATCATGTTTAATAATTAATTAGGCCTTTAATTAATTATCTCCCACTATTTTAACAAATCAATAACCCTCGATATTGATTCGGAGATTTACGGCGAAACCTCTAGTGGGCCAAGATCCATATTTCATTATCTTGCGTTCCGCTTGGGCGATACTCCACAAGACAACTATTTAGGTAGGAACATAGTTCCAACTGATGAGCCGTGCTCTCAGCTCTTGGTCTGGTGTTGGGCGAACAATATTACTACAACCGGACCAGGACACCTTTTCACCATACTTGTAATTCGCTGAGGCACATCTTACAAGCAGACTACTTTGGTTAGGAACAGAGTTCCAATTAAATCATAAAGATCCAACTCCTGGCTGAATGAGTGAGTAAAATCATCCGACTTGTCATTGATGACCCCAACTTACTGCCTCTGAGTCATCCATCCATTTGACCGAGACTCAGTTAAGTCTAACCCAACGTGCGACAGCGACCACGCTATGGTGGTTCCCGTAACCAGCTTAACATACACCGTACTATGCTCTGCTGAGGCTGAGTACATGACAGTGCACATTAGCCGGATAGGTGTCGGGCGTCAGAAGGCAACAGACATAATATTCGTGAGGGATTTATAATTTAGATCTCACCTATCGACATGGTCGCGCACATGTCCATTACTAGCGTTCAACATACATTCAACATGCATTCACAAAACGCAGTAAATAAACGTGTAATGATTGTGGCCCCTAAAATAAAAATAAAATGATAGCTCCCACTGGCATCCGGGCACTTGGACTTCGGGCTATCTCCATTCTTTTATATTTCTTCAAACGGTCTTTAAATTTTTTCATCTTCTAACCACCACGTGAGAAAAGAATCCTCGGTTGAGGTAAGAGAGAGAAATAGATTTACAACAAGAGTTTAAGAGATAAGGCACGACACGCAGGCCGTATTATAATCAAATAAACTATAGCCACAATCGTCCACCATGCATATCATACATCCACACAAGCAATAGAGAAATACATACACCGGGTGAACCGCGCTCACCCCAGACAGTTCTAGAAAAATACTACGGCAGTAAATATTTTCTAAAACTCATAAAATTAAATTAGATGTCCAAATAAATCTAGTAAAATTTTATAAAAACCATTTTATGCATTATGGATATTCTTCCAGCATAAAGCAATAAAATTTCAAAACAATTTTGCAAAAATCATGAAAATTAAATTTCAACTTCCAATAATTATTTTCAACATTTATAAACCTGGAAATAAAATTTCCAAAATTTATAAATCATTATTTCCAAAATATATTAGTTAAATCTCAATAAGTTATAAAAGGCCATTTAAATTATTTTCGAAAACATTAAATTATAAAAATTTAATATTTTGAAAAAGATTCTTTTATTACTGAGATATAACTTTACAAAATAGATATTAGTCATTTATGTAATTAAAATAAAATATATAAATATATATAATATTTCGGTAATAATACCGAGTACATATATAAATATATATTTATTTTATTACTAACTAATATTATTTTGCACAACATATTTATCAACCACCTTATTTAAGTTAGAAATAATATTTCCAAGTTTAATAAAGTTCATTTTGAATTTTCCCATATTTATTTTCGGTTTTCACCTAAATAAATACAATAAATTCAAAATAGGAAATAATGCATTCAAAAATTACAATATAATTTTATCAATCATAAAATTATGTTTTATGTCCAAATAAAATTATATTTGCTATTTATAAAATATATATAAATATATATTTCGAAAAATCAAAATATATGTATTTATATATATTACGGGTAGATATAAAATAAATAAATTTAAAATTCATTTTCAATGATTTATTTAAATCCAATACTTATTCCAAGACTAAATAAAATCATTTTACCAATTTTTAAATTTTAATAATTACCAAGTTAAAACTTTGACTTTTTAAATTTTAAAAGTCAAACGTAAAACTATAGTTTTGTACGTTGGCTCCGATACCACTGATAGGTAACCATGCAAGGATAGGCAGCGGAATATAAAAATTTTAACATCCTAACATGATTATCTTGCCCAGAATCATGTACTAAAACTTATAGTGAGTAAGAAATTTATACCTTTCTCCGTAAGCGGTAAAAATGAAGGAGTCGTAAGAAGAGCGTTGAAAGTGCAAACGTAACCGTTCAAGCGTCCAGTCTCCAACTTTGACACACGAACAATGCCGGAGCCATGGACACTGGAGCCTCTCCTCGGCCCAACCACCCCACTGCCCTTGCCCACACTCTCGAAAATCTAAGCCTGAACTCCCATCCGACCTAGTTCATGGACACTGGAGCCTCTCACCATATCACCGCTGACCCAGGTACTTTATCTCATGTATTTTCTTCAAACATTTATTCACCCTCTCATATTATTGTAGGTAATGGATCTAAAGTGTCCACTACGGCCTCTGGTAACGGTCTCCTTAACACAAACTCTCCCCTTTCCCTGAAAAATGTCCTTCTCTCCCCTCATATTATCCATAACCTTATTTCGGTCTGTCAATTTACTCGTGATAACAACTGTTCCGTTGAATTTGACTCTTCCGGTTTTTTTATGAAGGACAAACGGACGGGAGCCGTGATTCATCGATCTAGTAGTGACGGACATCTCTACCCGCTATCTCAAGGCCAACCCCCAGCACATCTTCACCTAGCCAAAGTCGACCTGTCCACGTGGCATCGCCGACTTGGTCACCCAAGCCCCGCAGTTCTCCATGGCGTCTCTTCTTCTTTTGATAGTTTTAATAAATCTCAGTTAAACTCTTTATGTCATGCATGTCGGTTAGGCAAACATGTTCGCCTTCCTTTTCAGTCCTCGAGTCGTGTATCTCTTTTTCCATTTCAATTAATGCATACAGACTTATGGCAATCGCCTGTTCCTAGTGTTACTGGATTTAAATTCTATATGCTTTTACTAGATGATTTCTCGCATTATTTATGGATTTTTCCCCTACGTCACAAATCTGATGCTTACTCCCATCTTGTAAAATTCCATGCAATGGTCAAAAATCAATTTCAAACTAGTATCAAAGCTGTACAATGCGACAATGGAACAGAATATAGAAATAATCCACTAGCCTCTTTATTTGAGTCCTTGGGTATTCTCTTCCGAATGGAGCGTTAAAATTTCTCTCGGCTCCCTCCTCAAATCTTCGGCCCTCTCTCTGCCGGTTCCCTCTCTACCGTCTCTCCCTTCGGCTCCCCCTCTCTCAGTCGTAACTTCTTCCCGGCACCACCATGGCCGAGGTTTCGTCTATCTCCTCTGACAATACATCTTCCCCCAAAACCCCCTATCTTGCTTTCACCACTGTTTCCAACATCAAATTACACATCCCCATTCAACTCAGCATATCCGAACCAAACTACAAAAAGTGGAGTAAACTTTTTCATCTACTTGCTCTTCGCTTCAATCTCATGGGATTTCTCGACGGCACCAATACTGCCGCCTCCGACGACGACGTTGAATGGCTCCAGTTTGATGCCCTCCTTCAAGGGTGGATTCTCTCCACCGTCACTGACGAGGTTTCAGATCTTGTTCTCGCCAATAGCCCCTCCGCTCATTCTCTCTGGACAGCGATCTACAAATTGTTTCATGACAACAAACATGCTCGGGCAATGCAATTGGAGCATCGTTTTCGCACAACCGTCAAGGGAAATCGGACGATCAATGAATATTGCCACCTCCTCAAAAATCTTGCCGACTATCTCGATGATGTGGATGCTCTGGTGACCGAACATGCCTTGGTCCTACAGGTTCTTCAAGGGTTGCCTCAAGATATACGAGCCCAGGTTACCTTCCTTCAGTATCAAACTCCTTTTCCGACTTTTTTGGAGGTTCGCTCGGCCCTCTTGCTCGTCGAACAACAACAAACCAACACCACCCATGGCGCCGACTCGTCGACAGCACTCCTCAGCACCGGCAGTGGCGGCGGGTCTCCAGCGGCGGGCGGACAGCAGCGGCAGGCAGGGGGTCTTGGGCGTGGCTATGGCAGTCAATCTTAGTCCTTTAACAGTGGAAACCGTGGACGGGGACGTGGCCGTGGTCGTGGCAGCTCGAATCAACGACAACCTATTGGTCCGCAACCCTGGTAGTTCCCTAACCCTACACCCGGCCTACTCGGCCCACGCCCCTACCCCACCTATCCACCCTACCCGGCCCAGGCCCACGTGGCCCAAACCCCCAACCCATACCCGTACTACTCCCCTGCCCAACCTCCCCAATACTACCCAGCCCCCTACCCGAATCCCCCTACCCATAACCCAAACCCTTATCCGCAGCCCACAGCCCCAACCCAACCCTACCCGCAACCCTACCCAAACCCCAACCACCCCACTGCCCTTGCCCACACTCTCGAAAATCTAAGCCTGAACTCCCATCGGACCTGGTTCATGGACACTTAGCCTCTCACCATATCACCGCTAACCCAGGTACTTTATCTCATGTATTTTCTTCAAACATTTATTCACCCTCTCATATTATTGTAGGTAATGGATCTAAAGTGTGCACTACGGCCTCTGGTAACGGTCTCCTTAACACAAACCCTCCCCTTTCCCTGAAAAATGTCCTTGTCTCCCCTCATATTATCCATAACCTTATTTCGGTCTGTCAATTTACACGTGATAACAACTGTTCCGTTGAATTTGACTCTTCCGGTTTTTTTGTGAAGGACAAACGGACGGGAGCCGTGATTCATCGATCTAGTAGTGACAGACATCTCTACCCGCTATCTCAAGGCCAACCCCCAGCACATCTTCACCTAGCCAAAGTCGACCTGTCCACGTGGCATCGCCGACTTGGTCACCCAAGCCCCGCAGTTCTCCATGGCGTCTCTTCTTCTTTTGATAGTTTTAATAAATCTCAGTTAAACTATTTATGTCATGCATGTCAGTTAGGCAAACATGTTCGCCTTCCTTTTCAGTCATCGAGTCGTGTATCTCTTTTTCCATTTCAATTAATGCATACCGACTTATGGCAATGGCCTGTTCCTAGTGTTACTGGATTTAAATACTATATGCTTTTACTAGATGATTTCTCGCATTATTTATGGATTTTTCCCCTACGTCACAAATCTGATGCTTACTCCCATCTTTTAAAATTCCATGCAATGGTCAAAAATCAATTTCAAACTAGTATCAAAGCTGTACAATGCGACAATGGAACAGAATATAGAAATAATCCACTAGCCTCTTTCTTTGAGTCCTTGGGTATTCTCTTCCGATTTTCTTGCCCATATACTAGCCAGCAAAATGGGTGCGCAGAACGCACCATCCGCAATTTAAATAACACAGTCCGCACCCTACTTTTTCAAGCCAATCTACCCCCTCAATTTTGGGTTGAAGCCCTTCATATGGCCACTCATCTTTTTAATTTACTACCCACCACCACCCTTCACCAACGTACACCACATGAAGCTTTATATCACACCCCCCATCCTATAAACACCTCCGTGTCTTTGGTTGTCTTTGCTACCCAAATCTCTCCGCCACAGCACCCCACAAACTAGCCCCACGTTCTGCGCGCTGCATTTTTCTAGGCTACCCCGAGTCTCAACGTGGCTATCGGTGTTTGGACCTCTCCACTCAGAAAATTATTGTCTCCCGACATGTAACCTTTGATGATTCCACTTTCCCATATGCACCCCCACAATCCCCCTATTCTTACGACTTCCTCGACGCCATGGAGGACTGCATTGCCCCACACTTCCACCACCTCCAAAGCCACACACCCCTTTCGGCCTACCCCACCTCACCTCCCCTCTCGGCCCACACCACCCTGCTCCCACCTTCGGCCCAAACCACCCCCACCATCCCCATCCACTCCCACGGCCCAGCTCCCAACAGCCCACCCTCCTCGGCCCACCTCCCCACTCCATTTGATTTCCCCTCAATTACCCCCCTGCCCAGCCTACCGGCCCAAACCCAAACCCACCCAACTTCCAGCACTCCCCCCTCGGCCCATTCCCCCTCTCCGTCTGTTTCCCCCAGCCCCACCCCCTCCTCGGCCCAACCCCCCAAACCCACGGCCCATATTGACACCCACGCCCAGCCCACTCCCTTCCCCGACATAGCCCCCCCTCCCCAACCCACACATCCCATGGTCACCCGTGCGAAAGCCGGGATCTTTTGTCCTAAACAAATACTCAACCTCAATACCGTTGCCGAGGTCTCCCCCATTCCCCCCTACCTACCGTAGTGCACTCAAAGATCCAAACTGGTACAATGCTATGCAGGATGAATATAATGCTTTGATTGTTAACAATACATGGGATTTAGTACCACCCTCCCTCGCCCAAAACGTTATCTCTGGTAAATGGCTTTTCAGGCACAAACTTAGCCCCCACGGGTGAACTGTCCAGGTATAAGGCACGATGGGTTGTCCGTGGGTTCAACCAGCTCCATGGGATTGACTATGATGAGACGTTTAGCCCGGTGGTCAAGCCCGCAACTATTCGTATCATCCTCAGCTTGGCTGTCTCTCGCGGGTGGCAGATCCACCAGCTGGATGTCAAGAACGCTTTTCTTCATGGCTCTCTCACAGAGACTGTCTACACAGCACAAACATCTGGGTTTCAGGATCCTGCTCGCCCTCACTACGTCTGCAAACTGAACAAGGCGCTCTATGGACTGAAACAAGCGCCGCAGTCCTGGTATCAACGTTTCACAGGCTTCCTTCTCTCTCTTGGGTTCCGCGGCTGCAAGAGCGATACTTCCTTGTTCACTTATGGTCAGGGATCACACATGGCGTTCTTACTCTTGTATGTGGACGACATCATACTCATAGCCTCCACCCAGGCTCTCCTTCAGAAAATCATTCAGCGGCTAAAGGGGGAATTTGCTATGACAGATATGGGGGATCTCCACTTCTTTCTGGGGATCAATGTCCAGCGCACGACTCATGGATTGTTTCTCACACAGACTCAGTTCCTCTATGACATTCTTGATCGTGCAGGTATGCTCTCCTGCAAATCGGCTTCTACCCCGGTTGACACACGCGGGAAGCTATCGGCCTCAGCAGGACCACCAGCGCCAGATCCTTCCATGTACCGGTCTATCGTCGGGGCACTACAGTATCTCACTTTCACCCGTCCCGACATCACATATGCCGTCCAGCAGCTGTGTTTTTTTCTCCATGACCCACGCACACCACATGTTATGGCAATGAAACGGGTATTACGGTATCTCCATGGCACACCCTCTCATGGCATCTCCATCTCTCCGTCCCCAACGGATTTTATGCAGGCCTATTCGGATGCTGATTGGGCCGATTGTCCTGATACTCGTCGGTCCACGACTGGATACTGCATCTTCCTCGACGACAATCTCATCTCGTGGTCCACCAAGCGCCAGCAGACCACGTCACGCTAAAGCGCTGAATATAGGGCTATAGCAAATGCCGTAGCCGAAGTTAGTTGGGTGCGCAACTTACTCCTAGAGCTTCAGCAACCTCTCAGCCGCTCCACCTTGGTGTTCTGTGACAATGTTAGTGCTATTTAACTCTCCGCCAATCCTGTCAAACACCAGCGCACAAAGCAAATCGAGGTTGATATCCACTTCGTCCGAGACAAGGTAGCTCTTGGACATATACGAGTCCTCCAGGTCCCTTCCTCGCTGCAATATACAAGCATCTTTACAAAGGGCCTCCCAACAATGGTCTTCTCAGAATTTCGAGATAGCTTGGGGATCCGACAATCATCGCCAGTGCCGTTGGGAGCATGTTAAATATAGTCCTTCTATATTTAATATATTCTGTATATATTATTATATTGTGTATATTCTAGTTACCATTCATGTCTATGTTTCCTTATATTGTATTTCCTAATATACATAGGATTCTCCCAGTATATATTCACTTGTAATATCACATTGTCAACCATTGGAAACAATAAATCTTTCATGGTATCGGAGCCACCGCTCTTGGTACCTAAAACTCTCTGTGCTCGCTTCTGGCGGGCGACGCCGCCATTAGCCGCCCGCCGGACCGATGTTATTCTTCCTTCAATTTAAAAGATTGGCAACTCCTCAAAAAAGCTTTCTCAACTCAGCCCCTATTTTTCTCTCAAATCACTCATTCTAATCATCAATCTTTCTTCTCTTTCTCTTTTGTTACACAAAAAATTCCAAAAAAAAACAACAAAAAAGCAAAGCCAAGAGGAGAAGTAGTGAAAGAGGAAAGAATACCTCTACACCCCTTCAAGAAAGAAATAGGGCATTGCCCAGATCCAAGAAAAAAGACAAAGAATGTCAAGGATCTTCAGTCAAAAAGGCACCTCCAGTAGCCTTCTCTATTCTTCTTCGACGTTAGCAGCTACAAGCGCACGTCAACCTTCTCTCTTCTTCTTCGACGCCAGCAGCTACCAGCGCACGTCAATTTCTTTCTTCTCCAACGACGTTAGCAGCTACCAGTGCACGCCAGACTTCTCTCTTCTCCAACGACGTCAGCAGCCACCGGCGCACGTCAGACTTGTCTCTTCTCCAACGACGTGAGCAGCTACCGGCGCACGTCCCACTTCTCTCTTCTCAAAGTTTCCAGTTTCCAGCTAGTGTCCAAGCTTCCTCTTGCTTCAGCCAGAGTTCAGCTTGAGGGGGGATGTTTGACAATAATACTAATATTACTTCTGCTAGTATTGGTTATGGTAGTGTTTCATTATTAGTCAGCTTCCTAATCTTATTTGTAGTATATGGTGTATTTTAGTTAGTCTCTATTCTCTATTCCTAGTTGTGTTAGGAATCTCTTCTATATATATTCTATCATGTACTTAATAATTCAAGGAGCAATATTATTATTCCAATATTTCAACAGGCTGGGCAGGGGGGTAATTGAGGGGAAATCAAATGGAGTGGGGAGGTGGGCCGAGGAGGGTGGGCTGTTGGGAGCTGGGCCGTGGGAGTGGATTGGATTGGAGGGGGTGGTTTGGGCCGAAGGTGGGAGCGGGGTGGTGTGGGCCGAGAGGGGAGGTGATGTGGGGTAGGCCGAAAGGGGAGTGTGGCTTTTGAGGTGGCGGAAGTGTGGGGTAATGCAGTCCTCCATGGCGTCGAGGAAGTCGTAGGAATAGGGGGATTGTGGGGGTGCATATGGGAAAGTGGACTCATCAAAGGTAACATGTCGGGAGACAATAATTTTCTGAGTGGAGAGGTCCAAACACCGATAGCCACGTTGAGACTCGGGGTAGCCTAGAAAAATGCAGCGCGTAGAACGTGGGGCTAGTTTGTGGGGTGCTGTGGCGGAGTAAAAAAATTATTTCTCTGAGAAAATATCTTCTCTCATATATACAAAATGTTTTTTCAAAATAAAAAAGGTTTGAAAATAGTTTTCAGAAAAAATATTTTCTCTCAATTATTTTCTTGTGATTTTACAATCCCCTTCCAGAATTCTTATATATTTTTACTCATATTATATTTATTTAGCTTTGTCACTATTTGTTTTTATAACTAACTTTTCTTTATTTTAGGCCAGGAAAAATAAACTGAAAAATTGTATAAAAAATAAATGACTTGAATTAACTTTATTTATTCAAAAAATGGCTATAATAATAAAATATTTTCCCGTTAACTGATTTTCAATTTTTTAATAATAAAACTATTGATAAGTAAATAAATAAATACTACATAAAAAAATAAAAACAACTAAATAATTGTGGTGTTATCCCATTTTATAATCTTTAATAATCACTTTTTATACGTAATATTTGGATTGGGTGGTTTTATCTTCCATGTGGCATTAATTTAGTGGGAGGGCATCCATGCCCCTTCAAATGTGAAGGCATGGAAGAAAAACCCTTGCTAAAATACCCTTAATGAAAATGGTGGGGTGTATTAAATAAGGTGAAAAAGGTGTAATAAATAAAGTAAGTGAGGGTAGTTGTGGTATTTTAAATGTTAAAAAAGGTAATGAGAAGATATATGTAAGACAAATAAAAAAGGCTAATGGAAATATCTATGAGGGACGGATGGAGTATTATTTATCTTACTGCATCATCTAATTTGCTCATAATTTTTCATGCCTAGGTCCGAACTTGTCAGACTATATGTTGTTGGTAAAATTCGCGAGATCTACTCAAGGACTGAATTTGAGTACATAATCTCAACATTATGATGTGCTCATGTGTTTAGGACAAAGAGAGTAAAATTATACTTTTCACCAAAAGTAACGACCCGGGGCTTAGTAGTTACCTAGTATTTTAATAAAAATAAATATAATATTTAATTATATTTTTTGACAAAAAATATGAACTATTTATAAACTTGACTTTTTTATTTAAAAATTAAATTTTTTTGGGTAGATCTGAAGAATTGTGATTTTCCTTAAACAATAATGTGGGAGTACATGTGTTTATATACACAAGCTATTCCTAATCCTAATTATGGTAGGATTCTACAATAGGAAACAATATGTGTACAATAAATATAGAATATATATTTAATATAAATATAATATATATTTAACATGCTCCCGGCTACGTCGGCGTCGGTGGTGGGCGAATCCCAAGGCTTGTCTGAAAATCTTGAAATAATATGGACGGGAGGCCTTTTGTGAAAATGTCGGCATACTGTGATGAGGACGGCAAATGAAGAACTCTAATCTGACCAAGGGCCACCTTGTCACGAACAAAGTGAATGTCTACCTCAATGTGTTTGGTGCGCTGATGCTGAACGGGGTTAGTGGTAAACAGCACTTACGTTATCGCAGAAGATAAGTGTGGCGCGGCGTAGGGGCTGTTGTACCTCGAGAAGAAGATTTCGAATCCAGCTGGTTTCGGCAACGGCGTTGGCAACGGCTCAGTACTCTGCTTCAGCGCTGGATCGGGAGATAGTGGCCTGGCGTTTAGTGGACCAAGAGATGAGGTTGTCACCAAGGAAGACACAGTAACCTGATGTGGATCGTCTGGTGTCAGGGCACCCAGCCCAATCAGCATCAGAATAGGCCTAGAGAGAATCTGTGCTGGAGGGAGATAGAGTCATACCGTAGGTGGAGGTGCCACGGAGATAGCGTAGGACGCGCTTCATAGCCGTGACGTGGGCATCCCGGGGGGCGTGTAGATGGAGACAGAGCTGCTAAACAGAGTAAGAGATGTCTGGCGTAGTGAATGTGAGATACTGGAGGGCTCCAACTATGGAGCGATAGAGAGCTGGGTCGGCCGCCTGGGAGCCTGATGTGCCAGACAGTTTGGCCTTCGTGTCGACCGGAGTGGAGATGGGACGACAAGTGATCATGCCGACACGCTCAAGGATGTCGTGCTTGAACTGTGTCTGATGCAAAAAGAGACCATGAGCTGTCCGGTGAACATTGATGCCCAAGAAAAAATGAAGGTCGCCCATGTCAGTCATAGCAAATTCCCCCTTAAGGCGCTCAGTGAGGCGCTGAAGGAGAGACTCAGAGGAAGCTGTGAGAACGATGTCATCGACATAGAGGAGTAGGTAGGCAGTGTCTGTCCCATGAGAGTAGATAAAGAGAGAGGCGTCCAACTTACACCCTCGGAAACCCAGCGTGCAGATGAACCCAGCAAATTGTTGGTACCACGAACGAGGAACCTGTTTCAAGTCATAGAGAGCCTTCTTGATCCTGCATACATAGTCGGGCCTGTGAGGATCCTGGAATCCTGATTGCTGAGAGGCATAGACAACTTCCTGCAGATGGCCATGAAGAAAGGCATTTTTGACGTCCAACTGGTGGATCGGCCATCCTCGAGAGAGAGCAAGGCTGAGAATGACGCGTATAGTAGCTGGCTTGATCACAGGGCTAAATGTCTCATCATAGTCGACTCCGAATCTCTGGTTGAAGCCCCGAACAACCCATCGAGCTTTGTACCTGGTTAACTCACCTGTAGGGCCAAGTATGTGCCTAAAAAGCCATTTTCCGGTTATGATATTTTGGTGAGGGGAGGGGGGTACTAATTCCCATGTATCATTCTTAGTCAAAGCATTAAATTCTTCACACATAGCATTGTGCCAATTGGGGTCTTTGAGAGCACTACGGTAGGTGAGAGGTAGGGGGGAGATGGGTACGGTGGTGTTGAGGTTGAGAATGTGTTTGGGACAGGTTATGCCAGTTTTGGAACGCGTGGCCATGGGGTGTTGGTTTGTGGTGATGGGAGGGGGTGGGGGAGGGGTGGGGCTGGGTGGGCCGTGAGGATTGGGCTCATGGGGGCTGGGCTGGGTTTGTCGCGGGCTGGGGCTGGGTGATGCGGCTGTGCCGCTTGGTTGGTGGGTAAGGGTGTTGTGTGGGCTGGATGGGGAGTGGGGCTGGACCGAAGGGGAGAGGGGGGAACTATTTTGGGCCGGGGTGGAGGAAGAAAAGGGAGGGGTTGGGCTGTGGTGGGCCGAAGGTGTGGGGGAGAGGGGGGGCTGTTTCGGGCAGTGGGTGGGGTGTGGGGAGGGGGTGGATAGATGGGGTGGGGTGGGGCGTCCTCCGTGGTGTCAAGGAAGTTAAAATCGTCGACGGAAGGGTGATGTTCGTAAGGAAAAATATTTTCATCAAAAGTAACGTGGCGCGAGACGATTATTTTGTTAGTTTGAAGATCTAGGCAGCGGTAACCGCGTTGATGGGTGGGATAGCCAAGAAAAATGCACCGTGCCGAGCGTGGGGCAAGTTTATGTGGGGCGGTGGCGGAGTTGTTTGGGTAGCAAAGACAGCCGAAAACTCGAAGATGAGTGTAGATAGGTGGAGTGCGGAAGAGAATCGTGTTGGAAATTTGGTTATTGAGAGTGGTGGTCGGGAGGAGATTAAATAGGTGAGCGGTCATATGGAGTGCCTCAACCCAAAATTCTCGGGGAAGGTGGGCTTGGAAAAGAAGGGTGCGGACGGTATTATTTATGGTACGGATGGTCCGCTCGGCACAGCCATTTTGTTGGCTCGTGTGTGGACAGGAGAAACGAAAAAGAATGCCTAAGGAGTTAAAAACAAAGCGAAGGGGGGAGTTGCGATAATTGGTGCCATTGTCACATTGAACATTTTTAATGGTTGTGTTAAAATGATTTTTGACATAGTTAATAAAAGTGGTTAGGTGAGTAAAAACATCAGATTTTTGTTTTAAGGGAAATACCCAGAGATAATGTGAAAAATCATCTAATAATAACATGTAGTGTTTGAAACCAGTAATACTGGGAACAGGGGATTGCCATAAATCAGTATGTAATAATTCAAAAGGAAAGGAAGAAATACGACAAGAAGAAGAAAATGGGAGACGAACATGTTTTCCCAACTGACAAGCATGACATAAATTATTATTTGGAAAAAATTTAAAGAGACTGGAGACGTTGGAGACACCACGAAGAACCGCCGGGCTGGGATGTCCAAGACGCCGATGCCATGTGTGGATGTCAACGGACGCACTGTGGACCTGAGCTGGGGGTGCAGGGAGCAAGGGGTAGAGTGGGCCGGAGTTATTGGACCGATGCATCACGGTTCCCGTCCGAAGATCCTTCACAGAAAAACCATGTGCATCAAATTCAATAGAGCAGTTATTATCACGCGTAAACTGGCGGACAGAAATAAGGTTATGGATGATATACGGGGAGATAAGGACATTATTAAGGGAGAGGGGAGGAGTGGTGGGGAGGGTGTGGGTACCCACCGCCGTAGTGCTTACCCTAGAACCATTGCCAACAATAATATGTAATGGAGAATTTAAGGATTGAGAAGAGACATGAGAAATAGTACCTGGATCAGAGGCGATGTGATGCGTGGCTCCCGTGTCAAAATACCATGTGGGTTCCCGTAGGGTCATGGTATCAAATTGGTGTGCTAGGGCTGTGGGGGTGGGGTTGGGAGCCTGCGGGTGGGGGGTGGGGTTTGCGGGTAGAGTGGTGGGTGGGTTAGGGCTGTCGGGTAAGTGGGTAGGGTTGGGGTTGGGTAGGCTGTTTGGCCGTAGGGGTGGGGTGAGGGGGTAGGGGTAGGGTTGTAGGTGTAGTAGGCATGGGCAGGTGGGTGGGTAGGGTTGGGTGGGCGCGGGCCGAGAAGACCCGACCCGGGGTTTAGTTGTGGTGAGTTCCAAGGTATGTAGCCGTCATGCGGGTGTCGTTGCGAGCCAGAGTTTCTTTCTCGTCCACGTCCCCGGCCACCTCCACCACGACCGGATCTGCGCCCCTGCTGTCCGAGGCCGCCACTGCCGCTGCCAGGCCCTCCACTGCCACGCCCGAAGCCGCCACTGCTGGTGCCGTAGGGTGGGCCGCCGGTTTGGCCGGCCAAGAAGACGGTCCTGGCGTCGTCCGCGATGCTCTGCCGTTGCCGACCTAGGAGCAGGAGGGCGGATCGGGTCTGAAGGAAGTTGGGCAGCGGTTGTTGGAATTGTAAGAACGATGTCTGAGCCTGGAGATCTTCGGGTAGCCCCCGAAGCATTTGAAGCACGAGTTGAGACTCAGAGACCGGGGCGTCGACGTCATCCAACCAATCGGCAATGTTCCACAGGGTTTGACAGTATGTGGCCATGGTCATCGTACCATTGACAGTGGTTCGGAACTGGTGCTGGAGTTGCATCGTCCGAGCATGCTTGTTGACATGAAAAGTGCATGAATAACCCGCCATAATTCAGCTGCAGTGGAGGTGGTGGAGATGACCAGATCTGAGACTTCGTCAGAAATAGTGGAGAGAATCCACCCTTGGAGCAGGGCGTCAAGCTGGTACCATTCATCATCATCGGCAGAGGAGGGAGACGAAGAACCCGAGAGAAAACCGTGGAGTGTAAACCGGCGCACCAGGAGGAGAAAAAGTCGGCTCCACTTTTTGTAATTGGGCTGAGAGAAGCTCAGCTGGATCGGGACATGAAGCTTGACGTTGGAGATTGTGGTGAAAGCCAGATGAGGGGGATTGGAGGAGGAAGAGGAGGAGGAGGTTGAATTGTCTGTATTTTTGTCGGAGGAATCCATGTCGAGGGAGGAAGGGGGAATCACCGACGTGGGGGTTGTGTGGTCGCCGAGGGCAGTCCGCCGAGAAAGAAAGACGGCGGCGGCTGTGCGGCTGGAGGAGGAGACCACGCCGAGAGAGAGAGGGAGAGAAGTAGGGTTAGGGTTTTGAAAATTATAGCTCTGATACCATGAAGAATTGTGATTTTCCTTAAACAATAATGTGGGTGTACATGTGTTTATATACACAAGCTATTCCTAATCCTAATTATGGTAGGATTCTACAATAGGAAACAATATGTGTACAATAAATATAGAATATATATTTAACATAAATATAATATATATTTAACAAGATCTCATAAAATGATGACCAATAATATATAGTTTGTTAAGTTTAGACTTTTGTGTAAAGCGTGGTGAGTAAAGTAGATGTTACAGTTCAATAAATATATATACTCCGTATCAAGATTTTTATAATATAATAATTAAAAAACGGTTTCCTAACTCTACCCTGGGTATGATGCACGAACCAACTAGGGGTGGACACGGTACGGTTCTGGTTCCGGTACCGCCACCCCTTGGTACCGGTACCGTGACCGGACTGGCCGGTACCGGACCAGCCACCCCCAAATTAATTTTTTTTTGCTTTTTTATTAATTTTTTTGAAAAAAATAGACTTATCCCAGCGACCCAGCCTGAATTCCTCTTCTGTATCTCCGGCTCAATACTCCTCAATTGGTTCTCCAACCCGACCCGACCCTCCACCGATAGTAAAATCTGAATTCCCAAAGCAAAAAATTATCGAGATCCATAGACAATGCCGCCGTAAGGATTCGTGGAGTGCTGGAGGTGCTAGACTGTTCTTCGGCTTCATCCAGCAAATATAACCAAAGTCCTAAAGTATTTTCAATGATACACCCTCCCCTCCTTCTCCTGCCTTTGCTTTCTAGCCCGAGTTTTAGTGTTGTCCTCAAGAACATGAGGGTCTGTAGGGATTGCCATTCTTTGATAAAAGTATGTCATTAGTATCAGCCAAAGAGAGATTTAAAGAGATTCCATGTGTTTAAAAGATTGTGTTTGGTTGTGCCAGGATTACAATGCCAGCTTCTATGACATTGAATGGTTTGGGTGTGTCATTTCTTAATAAAAGTTATTTGCTGGAAGAAGTGATTCTGTCATTGATAAAAGTTTTTCTCATGTGTTTAAAGGTTACTTGTTTACTCTCCTTTTCAAAAAATATTCATCAAATACTGTTCCCCAATTTTATCCAAAAAAGTAATGTCATTACTCCAATCACAAACCATATTACAAGATTCTGTCTAAAAAGTACTGATAATGCACTTACAACCCATATTACTAATAATAGGAAAAGTACGGATACTGCACTTACAACCCATAGTGCAATTACTACAACAACACACTAAAAGTAAACATAAAAGTTTTTTTAAACTTGGTCACATTTTCAATGCTAATGCCCACCCTCTTGTTCAGCCCACCTGTTTGCATATAACAGCACCTCTGTTGCAATTTTTTTCCTGAAAGTCTCAATGCCTGCAACATCCACTTCATCCACTTCAACTCCCATGATGAGATGCTCAGCCATCTTTACAACAAATACGCCACAGCTCACCCTGCTCATTATTACGTACATTGGACATTATGGTGCTTTAAGTATATTACATGTTATTAGGTACCTAGAAAGGACATTTATAACATCTACGAACTTACGCGTCCGGTTGTTGTGGGCAACCATTTACGTTCACAATGCCTAGCACATCATCTCCCATCTCAGGCATTTTTCGCTCCTTGTACACTTTCTGTTTGTCCATCACCGTTGGCAGTAAGATCTGTAGACATGGAAGGTATGGTTTTGTGTGGCGACTGGTCTTCCCCTTGTGGTTAGAATCATACAGTCTGATGCATTTCTTTGATATGTCAAGCACAACCAGTATCCAATGGTTTCCAGTGTTGATTGGCATGTAAACGTAATTGCACTCTGCCCAGCGTCCTCCCAATTCTGGCACAGCCCCTAGGATTGGTTTCAGTATTGAAGTGTTCAATGCTGCTTCAGCAATGGTTTTCCTTTTTCCCAAGTGGTTGTCATATTCTTTCTTCAACAAACTGACAAATAGGCTGTCTGTTACTGCAAATGGCTGGGTCAAGCCATATTCTTATGCTTTCATGGCCAGGTATTTCAAGGCCACAGTTACATGCTGTAGTAGATAAAGCATTGTAAGTCATTAGTATATTTAAAAATCCATAACCATATTTTTATAATCGTTTAATAAAATGCGTATGTTCATACTTACCAGATCATCCATCCATTCATGAGGGTTGAAGAATCCATAGTACCATGTTTTTGACATTGTTTCGTCATGCCCCCACAGTGGCCGAAATTCTTCTGGGTTTAAAGCATTTTCCAGGCTTGTGTACTTTGTGCCATTTGCTTTTTTCTTCTTGCTTAGGAGACCTTGTGCTAAAAACAACTCCACATTCTCAACAGTTAATGCTAATTTCGACCCTTTGGGATAAGTTTCTGCCATGCCAGATTCGGCCTCCACATTGTTGGGTTGCGAATTGTCATCACCACCATCTGTGGCTTTCTGTTTAGATGTCTGTGGTCCTTTTCTGCTCTTTGCCTTCCTTGTGTTTAATTTTTTGTCAGAATGAGTAAACTTATCTGGGCATTTCACAACCCTCTTCTGCCTTGTAGTGTCTTTTGGTTGGTCAATGGCAATATCCTTAGTGCCTTGTTCTTCAGCATCTATACCATCAGGGTCTTGTGCTTGTCCATCATGAATGTCCTCAAGTTGACCAACATTGATCTGTGGTTTAGCATCTATACCATCATTGGGATCATCATTGAGGACTTGTTGTGGTTCAGTGGGAATATCATTGAGGATTTGTGGTGGTTTAGTGGGAATATCAGTGAGGACTTGGCGTGGTTCAATGGGAACAACATTGAGCATTTGTGGTGGTTCATTGGGAATATCATTGATGATTTGTGGTGGTTCAGTGGGAATATCAGTGAGGAGTTGTGGTTGTTAAGTGGGAACATCATTTAGGAGATGTGGTTGTTCAGTGGGAACATCATTTTCTGGTTCAGTGGGAATCAAATAACTGATGATACCCTCTGCGACCTTTGGTTGTTCAGAGTAAGGACTAATGTCCCAAATTGCTGGATCCAAATCCTCTACTGCTTGTACAAATCAAATGTAATGCAACAATTAGTCATTGGAAATAAACAAAATGACACTCTACCAACTGAAAAATGTACCATATCCACTAGACTAAATATACCCGAGTAACTTGTGATGCTGTTTCCACATTGTCAATGACACTCTCCATTTTCTCGCCTTCCTCCAAACCATCTTCCATCTCCTATAGCATGATTTATCTCTTAGTATGTAATTTCAACTCCAATTGCAACCATTTTATTAAACATAATCATGTAGCTTTGCATTATATGTTTTAGTACATACCTGCTGGTCAATGACTTTATGGTCAATGACTTTCTGGTCAATGACTTTATGTAATGTTCCCAAATCAGCTTCAACCACGTGCATAGTTTTATGTGTCATCAAGATGAACAATTTGGTGGTCCCAAAGTGGTGAGATACAAAGTCTAGAGGGGGGGGGGTGAATAGACTTTGTTACAATTTTTTTTTAAAAAATTTCGTTTATTTAGAAAACGTGAAAATAGTGTAAATCTAGAGTTCTTGGGAACTTTAGATTGTGTGCGGAATTTGGTGGGTAGTATGAGCAGTAATCAATATGGATGGGTTAGTTTTCACAGTTAATATAATTGCAAGTAAGAGTAAAGATAAAAGAGAGAGACACGCAAACTTTAACGAGGTTCGAAGGTGGGGTAATCCTTCTACGTCCTCAAAATCCACTATGTAGTTGGTTGTTGAATAATGAACCAACAATTACACTTGTGTGAATTTCTGCACGGTATATCTTCGCAAGGCCAAAGTTGCTACTGCACTCGTGCTGGCTTTGTTGTTCCTTTGAAGGTCACGCTTCTTCAACAACTGCATGATCCGAACAATAGGACCTGCAAGATCAACTTGTGAGAAAGTTGATCTACCCCCTTTTAATCAAGAAGTTCGATCAAAAGTTATATCCTTCAACGTGGTGTGGTACTTGAGGCAAGGAAACCTTCAAGTGTTTACACTATAGCTCTTTGGAAGGAGGAGAAGTTTGCTTCTGGATAAGGAGTTTTAGAAATCTCTCTTTATCAAGCTTTTTGGGCTAACTGTGAATGAGATAGCTTTGTTGTTAGAGATTGCTTCGTTGTGTTTGTCTATCTCGTTATATATTCTCCAGTCTTCCAAGGTTGCTATTTATAGCTCGATTGGATGATCTATCCGTTGAATCAAATAGACTATCCGTTGCATTTGCTGGCTTCAATTTTGAATGAAGATTGTGATTGAGGATTCCTCATTGGAGTGGATGTTTGGACATACCCAATTGTTTGAGGAGGGATTCCTTTTTCCACAAAATCCGTCTTCTAGCTGTTGTTCAAGAATTCTGGACTGTAGCTCTTTACTCAATTTGTCTTCTAGTGCTTGTTTAGGAATTCTGGACGAGCTCTTTAATTTGAGGGGTCCAGACTTTGTCTTCAAGTCATTTGTTCTTGAATCAGCTTAATTATCTTCAATCTAGCTGTTGAAAATCAAGAGATTGATTTTTCCTTACCAACGGGTAGAATTTCTTCATTCAAGACTTAGAATTTTTCTATGTCTTTTCTCACTTGTCTGCTTCTGAGAGTTCCGGTCTTTTCTTGAGGCATCCGGTTCTTTCGCTGACAAATCCAGAAGAGTCATTCACAGACTTCCGGGTGAGAAAGAGATCCGCGCTAGTCTTCCGATTTGAATGACTTAGCCTTCAGCGGGTTGTAGCGAGACATCCGGTTAAAATGTAGTGTTCCGGATTAGAGGATTTTCATCTGCTTCGAGAAATCCTTACTTGTCTCTGACATTTCCGATCAATATATCCAATTTCCATACCACAGAATTTGATTAAGTCTTCAAGCATCAAACCACTTAAAGAAATATCACAACTTTATTGGAGATCTCAAGAACTCGGTTTTAACAATATTTCTAAAAAGAAAAATTACATTGAATATTGGGGGAGGCCTAAAGTCCCTATTACAATCTAAATACATCATCATCAAAATCTATAATATTTTCCCAACAATTTCCCCTTTTTGATGATGACAAACAAGTGTTTAAGAGTTCCGGTTGTTGTACTGAGAACTAATTTTATAACTTTCTTTTAGTTTCTCATAATATACAGCTTGTTAACCAAAACTCTTAAACAAATACAATTCAGATTACAATAATTCCTAAACCAAGTCTTGACTTGAGATTTGTGTTATTTTCTGCCATTTTCCGCTTTCACTTCCAGCAGATTTTGCTTGGTAGTACAGATGGCGGTGCGTTTGATAGATCTTTAATATCCAAAGTGGATATTTGAGATCTTGGAACCAACATCTCTCCAAAAAGCAAAAACAAGAACAAAAAGAAAGTGGAGGGGAAGGAGGTGGCGGTGGAAGAAAAGAAAAAGGCAGAACGACAAGAAAAAAAGTTTTGGAAAAGAGAATTGATTGTAAAAAATAAAATAAGGTTTAAAAAAAATTGAGAAAGTAAATTAAAGAAAATGCTTGGGTAAAGGGTGCAGAGACTGCACAAATAAAAGAAAGAGAGAAAATTTTTAAAAAGAATTAGAAGAAACAAAGATGGAGAGAGTGTTGTTTCCAGAAAAGGTGTATGGTGTAATCTTGAAAAATACGAGATTTTCACCACAGACCTTCTCTACTGCCGAGATTCTCACCATAGACCTTGAAAGTCTTTTCTTCTCATTAGGCTTTCTCCATTGCCGTCTATGAGGGTGAGAAAGAAAAATTTCTCCATTGAGGATATTCTTCTTGGTGTTTTTCTCATATAGTGAGTTTGAAGACTTTTCATATTGAAAGAGTTGTTTGTGATAGGAATGGATTTGGATGTCTTGATTTAAATAGGAGAGAGATATAGAGAGGGGAGGTTCACAGGTTCCATTAAGTGGGTAGTTGGAACGGTGAGAGTAAAAGAGTTTCAACTTCCAAGAAGTTGAAAAGTGGAAGGAATCTTTTACCAGTTACCAATGTGTTGAAACTGTTCAAATCAGTTTCGTTTGGTTTAAAAAACGTAACTGTTTTAGTTTGGCTAAGCCCAAAAGAGTGGCCCAAAAAAAATAATCTATGCACTAAAGGGAAATTATTCCTATTGGGTTCTCAAGGCCCAAAATAAAACTATCATTTTTCATTCCCTATAGTTCTAATTTCTAATTAGGACGAGGTAGTACCAAAAAAATTGTAATTCATTTTTAAAAGAAAAAGTGGTACTATTTTTCCAAAGTCCTGTACATTATAAAAATCCTAAGCACCAGTACTTAAGAGCAAAGTTGGAAATGAACTAAGGATTAAAGCTCAGTTTAAGAAAGCAGATTTTGTAAAGTACCTGAATCGGAGATCTCCAACTTTAGTACATAAACTGAGGTATCCGGCTTCCATTGCTTAAAGTTTATCAATAGTTCATTGCCAAAAACAATTGAAGCAATTGTTAGCCAAAAACAGTTAAGTTCCCCCTGAATTATATTCCCTCTTAATGTATGCGCTTAAGGATAAATCTCAAGAATCACACTTAGAATGAATATGATCAAGCAAAATAAGCGTATTTAAGAGAACTATTAAGCAATGTTTAAACCAAAACTCATGTTTAAACAAGAAGGTATTTTCATCAAAACCAAATAATGTTTTCACATACTTCCCCCTGGTTTGATGAAAAAAGCCTTCACTGCTTCCTGCGCTTTGATGATCCGGCAGTCTCACCAATGCCTTGCATAATTCCACACTGTTCTTTGATGCGCCTTAGATTGTTGTATCTCTCCTTTGTTTCTGCATCATCTGAGAAGTGGGAGGCAATGGTTCCAACAACTTCTGATCCATCAAGGCCAGAGTCTGTTAGATGTTGAGTTGAGTTCTCTGGATTGCTCTGCTCGGCTTCCAGTATCAGTTCCGTCATGTTCAGATGAGATGGAATGTAAGTGAGCTCTCCTTGATTGATTTCAATAGGCAGCTGTGGGATCAGGGATGGACTATTGTGTTGGACAATTACATCTATCTTGCGATTGCCCGTGTAAGTTCCAAAGTGCCTGAACATCCTGAATGCTTCCTTCTTATTTTCAGCAATAACCTTTAAGTAGTCTTGGATCACCACCTGATTTGCTGAAGACACTGCCAATGCTGATCTGATATCCATCTGAAGGAGTCCCATCTGCTTCTGAAGATTGACTGTGACAGTTGCTATCTGCTCCTTGATTCTAGTGATTTCTTTGAATTGTAGGTGGCTGTCAGATGCATAGGCTTCCATTGTGTTGCTCACAGAGTTACTCAAAAGAGAAATAATCTCTAGAGTCTTGTCCACGGATTTGCTTATCTCCTTGAGATCTGAGCAACGTTTTTCTTTGGATTTCTCCATCAGCTTGTTATGCCTAGCTTCCATTTGCTCTATCTCTTGCCTAAAGGAGGCATGCTGAGATGCTAGGGCTGATTCAATCAACCCTTGGACCTTTCTTGTCCAGTTTTCCGGTACCTCATCCGGAAGGGTGGATGTGGAAGAGCTATGGAAGTGAAAGTTAGTTACCAGATGTGAAGAAGGTGCTCTGTGGAAGAGTTGCATAGGGAGAGATTCAGCATCTTCTTCCTCAGCTTCTCCATCATCAATCTTCAATGTCCTTTCAGACTCTTCTTCTGCTTCATCAAGTATAAAATTTGATATATCCCTAGAGAGGGAGTCTCTTTCTTCACCTTCATTCTGCTCTTCAAAAACAGCTACTGGAGTTTCAGGGGCCTCCAGTGTTGCCATTTGAACTTCCTTTTCAGCTTTTGTAGAATTCCTTTGGATTTCTACAGCTTGCTCCTCTTGGACTTCATTTGTTTCTGGAGGAGTGGACTGCTCCAGAATTTCTCCTAACTTTTCTGGGATCTCAAGTTCAGGCTGGTTGGAGATCTGACAAGGAGTTGTGTGAATCTCAAGGACTTGAGATTTGAGAGGTTGCTGAATTTCTTCTTCTGATGCTTCTTGGTTCTGTTCTTGTGGAGTAGAGGCTGCATTCTCTTGGTCAGCTTCAGGCAGAATCGTTACAAAGGCAGGTGAGGTTTCCAGAAATATTGGGAAATCCTCAGTTGTTGCTTCCAAATCTGCTTGTGCTTTAGTGGTAGGAGCCACCTGATCTTTTGTAGTCTTTGAGAAGATTGGCCTGTAGACTGCAGGATCCTCATCGTCAGCCTCAAATTCTGAAACTGGTGAGGTGACCAAGTGTTCCAGATGCAAATCTTCATAGTTCCTTTGCCACACCCAGTCAACATCCAGGATTTGCTCACAGCAATAGTTGACTGGCAGACCTAAGCATTTCTTGATGATCTTCTCATTCTTCAGTTGCTAGTCCCAACTCAACAACTGTTCTGCTGAATTTCCAACTTTCCAAGCTCTCCAGTCATAGTAGAGCTGCCAGAATTGATTCTCAGCATCATCAATTTGAGGTTGTGAGGAAGTTGGAGAATTCTGAACTTGAGGAATTTCTTCATCAGGTTGTTGAGGGCTCTGGTTGTGGGCAGATGTTTCCTCAACATGTTCCTTTCCCACCAACTCATCCGGGTTGACATTTCCAGATGTTGAGGGAGAGGTGATTTTCCTCTTCTTTTTCCTTTGTAGTTCTCCTTGGGCAGAGATTTCTTCTTCTTCTTCAAGATTGACCAGAGCAAGATTCTGTGGTGCTTCAGCACTGAGAGAGGGAGACACCACTTGCTTCGTCTTTACTGACTTCTTCAGACTCATGATAAGGACATTGTCTGAAGAATTTTTCTCTGCAGTTACATTAGTACCAGCTCTGTTTTCCCCTTTGGAAGACAGATAGTATAGCCAATATCTGGCATTATACTTCTTTCCTTCAGAAGCAGCACCCATGGACTCCAAAATATGTCCAATGTACAGACCTTGACAAAGGTATTTCTGGTTGGGTTTTCCCAGATGCTTTGAGATGGAATTGAAGAAATGTGCAGCCCAATTTACCTTAGACTTGGTAATGAGGGCATTGATGATGAAGGCCCTCTCTTGGGTGATGTCATCAGCATGTCCTCCACTTCCACACTGGAGGCATGCGATGACCAGTTCAAGGACTAGCTTATAGTCGTTGTTCAGATCAGCTTTCTTCACTGGGCCAGAAGGAACTTGCCCAAAAATTCCAATAATATTCCAATCCAGATTCTTGGCTGGAAGTCTCCCAATTTCAACTCCAGAATTGGGAAGGTGAAGCTTTTCTCCCAATTTCTTCTGAGAGAGCTTCACTTCAGTTCCTCCAACAGTGGACTTGATGACTTGAATCGTCCTCTGTGGGTCCTTCTTCGATTTGACAGTCTTGACCTTTCCATTCTTGTAGAATTCAAGAACTTCGTTCTCATACTTGAATCGAATCTCCATATGAAGGAATTCGGAGAGCTCTTGAGCAGCAATCATCTCCATATAGGATTGATAGAACGTTGGTGAAGAGCACTTGGCTTCTAACTTCTGGAAATGGACATTAGCGCCAACAATCTTCATTTTCTCAGAAATCTGAGTGAGAAGATCTGAAGAAATTAGGGTTCTTGAGAATTCTATCAGAAGGTTCTCGCGAAGAAGACGATGAAAAATTTGAATGGGCTGAGTGGGCAGTTGAGATCTGATTATAGTGGCGATTGGGTTTCATTTGGGCGATTTATGAGGCTAGTGGCGATTGGGTTTTTAACTGTTCCAAAGACCACGTGCCTACCCATTATTTTGACAGGTGTGGAAAGTGGACTGCCACGTGTACCGCACTCAGTCTAATTGAATTAGACCAATTTTGTGAAGCAAATCGAAAAACTTGGCTTCAGTTAGTGGTTTTGTGAAGATATCCGCCAATTGTTCCTCAGTTGAGATATACTCAATTTTGATATCTTTATTTTCCACATGATCTCTGATGAAGTGATGCTTGACATCAATGTGCTTAGTGCGAGAATGATGCACTAGATTTTGTGATATAGCTATAGCACTTTGATTGTCACAGAAAATTGTCACTTCTCTTGTCTTGACTCCATAATCCAGTAGTTGTTGCTTTAGCCACAAGATCTGAGCACAACAACTACCAGCAGCAATGTACTCTGCTTCTGCTGTTGA
The DNA here is from genome assembly GCA_003260385.1 of Cuscuta australis. Lineage (NCBI taxonomy): Eukaryota > Viridiplantae > Streptophyta > Magnoliopsida > Solanales > Convolvulaceae > Cuscuta > Cuscuta australis. The sequence continues at coordinate 847,104 of NQVE01000165.1, forward strand.
CGTAGAGATGGAGTTTTGTTTCTTACTGAACCAAGAAACAAGATTTCCACCAATGAATTGACAAGTACCAGATGTACTTTTCCGTTCAACTTTGCATCCGGCAAAGTCAGAATCTGAGTATCCCACTAACTCAAGTGAGCTGCTCTTAGCATACCATAAACCCATGTTCTGAGTTCCTTTGAGGTATCTAAGAATCCTTTTAGCTGCTATCAGATGACTCTCCTTTTGCTTGGACTGGAATCTGGCACAAACACCTACTGCATATGAGATATCTGGACGACTTGCAGTAAGGTAGAGTAGAGATCCAACTATTACTCTGTAGAGAGTTTGATCAACATCCTTTCCATCTACATCCATATCAAGCTTGGTGGATGTACTCATGGGGACAGAAACGGATTACTTCTAATCAACTTTGAATTTCTTGATAAGATCCCTTGTGTACTTGGCTTGGTTAATGAGAGTCCCTTCACTTCTCTGTTTGATTTGAAGACCAAGGAAGTAGTTGAGTTCCCCCATCATGCTCATCTCAAATTTTCCTTACATGAGGGTGGAGAACTTGGTGCAAAGATCTTCCTTAGTTGAGCCAAATATGATGTCGTCCACATAGATCTGGACCAATAAGAGATCTTCTCCATCTTGTAGTTTGAATAATGTCTTGTCAATGACTCCTTTGATGAATCCATTATCTATGAGAAATTGAGATAATGTATCATACCAAGCTCTTGGTGCTTGTTTGAGTCCATATAGCGCCTTTTTGAGTCTGTACACTTGATCTCCTTTAGTGTGTAACTCAAATCCTGGAGGTTGTTCCACATAAACTTCTTCCTCTAGGTTTCCGTTGAGAAATGCGCTTTTGACGTCCATTTGATAGACTTTGAAGTCCTTGTGAGCAGCAAAGGCTAGAAACAGCCTTATAGCTTCAAGTCTAGCAACTGGAGTGAAGGTTTCATCAAAATCTATACCTTCTTCTTGACAATAACCTTTTGCAACCAACCGGGCTTTGTTTCTGACAACAATGCCGTTTTCATCCATCTTGTTCCGGAAGACCCGTCTTCTTGCATTGCATTGATCCAATCAGAATCAGCTAAAGCTTCTTCAATATTCTTTGGTTCCACTTGTGAGATGAAACAAGCAAGCATAGCTTCTAGATTCTGTTGAGCACTCCTTGTGCGAATGCCAGATTGAATATCTTCAATGACTTGTTGAGGAGGATGATCCCTTAACCAACGAAGATTGTGTTGATTAGGGTTGACTCGTTGATCTAGTTCAGCTTCTGGTTCAAGAACAGAGTTTGTTGGTGATTCCGGATGGATTGGCACTGGGTCGCATTTCCGGAATTGTCGCCGTTTGAGTGATCCGGAATAATGGAAGGCTGGCCAAGATTTCCGGTAGGCTCAGCACCGTCTGAATCCGGATTTCTTTGTGAAGTCTTCAGTGGTAGACTTCCGAATGGAATGAACTCCGTAGGTTTCATCCTATCTCCTTCATTGGCTTCTTCATCCTTGTCTGAGAGATCCAGAACCTCATGATCATGCTTTGATGGTTTGTCACCCACATGTTTTTCATCAAAAATAACATGTATTGACTCTTCAGTGATCATGGTTCTTTTGTTGAAGACTCTGAACGCTTTGCTCACCATGGAATATCCTAGGAAGATGGCCTCATCTGATTTCTCATCAAAAGTGTTCAGATGATTCTTCCCGTTGTTTAACACAAAACACTTGCTCCCAAAAATATGGAAATATGATATATTAGGCTTTCTCCCGTTCCACAATTCATAGGGAGTTTTGTTGTGCCTTTTATAAATCATACTCCTATTTTGAGTATAGCAAGCTGTGTTAACAGCTTCAGCCCAGAACCTCTTTGGCAAAGAAGCTTCGGCTAGCATGGTCCTTAATGCTTCCTTCAAGGTTCTGTTTCTTCTTTCAGCTACACCATTCTGTTGAGGCGTCCTTGCTGCAGATGTCTGATGAAGAATTCCGTTTTCTTCACAGTAATGAATGATGATTTCATTCAGGAATTCTGTGGCTTTGTCAGATCTGATCTTCTGGATGGTCTGACTTACTTGGTTTTGAATCAGCTTCATGCAGTTTGTGAGCTTCCCTTGAGTTTCCTTCTTGCTGTTGAGGAAGATTGTCCACGTGTATCTTGAGTACTCATCAACTACCACCAGGACATATTTCTTTCCACTTAGACTTATTGGAGTAACAGGACCAAATAAGTCCATGTGAACAAGACTTATTATCCTTGTAGTTGAGGGTGCCGGTTTTGCCTTGAAAGTGGATTTGACTTGCTTTCCTTTCTGGCAAGCATCACAAATGCTTTCCTTCCTGAATACAACATTGGGAAGGCCTTCTACTAACCCTTCTTTGGATAGCTTGTTGAGTGTTTTGAAGTTGAGATGACTCAACCTCTTATGCCAAAGCCATAGAAGGTTAGTGTCACCTTTGCTGATTAGGCAAGCTTCCTTGACATCGTCCCACATTACTTCATAGATGTTTCTGATTCTCTTCCCAGTGAGAATGACTTCATTTGTGGAGATGTTTTTGAGAGATGCCATGTCCTTGCAGAATTCCAAGGAGTAACCTTTATCACAAAACTGACTTATGCTAAGAAGGTTATAGTTGAGACCTTCAACATAAGATACAGATTGGATGGTTAGTCCCTTGTACACCAGATTTCCTAGCCCTTTAGTAAGGCCAAAGTCATTGCTTCCTCCAAAAGTAACTCGTGGACCATCATAGGGAATTAGATTGCTCAAAAGACTCGCATCACCCGTCATGTGTCTTGAACAGCCACTGTCTAAGTACCAGACACCTGGGTATTTAGCGGCTTCCTGCATTAGGAGGAGGAGGATTTTGGTACCCAATTCAGTTTGGGTCCGGAATAGTTAATGGTGTGTGTCCCTACATCAAGTTTGAAGTTGCAGGGAATTTTCCTTGCAGCCCTAAACGTGTTGGGATTGTAATCATAATTGTAGGCATAAAATTTCCTACGAACAGGTGGTGTAATTTCTTGTTTCCACCTAGCAAACCTAGTTTGATAAGTCCTATAGTTTTGTCTAGGTTGTGCATAGTGTGGCCTGTGTCGGTTGTAAGCATACTTAGGTGGAACAAATAATTTTTGGGGTGGAGGTTGACTATATTTTGGCATAGTTCTCCACTCAGAATTTCTTGGAAAACTCCTATCTACCCCATAATGAGTATAGCCTCGCGTATAGTGGGGGTTAGAAGGTTTTCTTCTGAAATTATTTCCTCTTTGAGGTCTGTCCAGCTTCCTATAGTTCTTAGGAGGGACTACCTTTTTGGGAACTTCTGTGGGTTTCTCCTTTTCCTTTCCTTTCTGCTTATTGGATTTGGCAGTAGGTTTAGGAGGAATGAAAGTTGTTCTCCCTTTTCTCTTAGAACTAAAGGGGTCAAACCCAAGTCCTTCACGACCCTTTTGTTTGGTCGCTTCAAGAAGCTTATCCACTGCTTCTTTGGACTTAAGTATCCCTAGCTCCTTGTTGAGGGATATCACCTTTTCAGAGAGAGATTTATTTTCAGTCTTGAGTTGAGTGATCTCATCTAGTTGACTTTTCCGACCTTCAGTGAACTTGAGATTCTCTTCACTCAATAGCTTGTTCTCCTCTGTTAAGGATGAGTGTTTGAGATTTATTTCCTCAAAATCTTTCATCATCTTTTTGAACTTGTCAAAAAGACTTTCAGAAGTTGGTATGCTTTCATAAGAAGATGAACAGGAGGTTTGAGAAGTTACCTCTTGATCAACATCATCTTTGGCCATTAGGCAGAGGGTGTCATCTTCTGACATAGTGCACCGATCCTCATGGTTGGACTTCTCAGCTCTGCGCTCCATGCAGACGAGGGATTCTTCATCCGAGCTTGAGCTGGATGACTCGTCACTTTCAGCTGCAACCATTGCTTTCTTCTTCTTTTCGTTCCTTTCTCTTTCTCCGTACTTCTCCACTTTTGGGTACGGGCACGCTGACTTCCAATGACCAGGTTTTCTGCAGTTATAACATAAATAGGATTCAGGAGGGGAGTCACTTACTTGTGGCTTTCCCTTGGATGGCCTTCTGACTAAGTAAGCTTTCTTGAAGAACTTCTTGAACTTCCGGAATTGTTTGACCATCATGGCAAATTCCTCATCATAGTTCTCCATTTTTGAGCTTGACGGCTGGCTGGAGGAAGGTGTGTCACAGTTCCTTGGGCATGTCCCTTCACTCGGTGGGACTCTGGGAGTTGTCATCAATGCCGTGGGGAAGGGAGTGACTTGTTCTTCCTTCTTCTTCATCAGCTCATGCTCATAGGTTCTGAGCTCATCAAGGAGACCTTGGACAGAGTAGTTCTCCAGGTTTCTTCCTTCTTTCATGGCTGTGGCTTTGGTGTACCACTTAGTTGGAAGAGATCTCAGTAACCTTACATTCTTTTATTTGGGAGAAAGAACGTGGTTAAGTGATGCAAGATCATTTAAGATGTTGTGGAATCTTTCATCCAACATATCAAATGATTCTCCAGGAAGCATTTTGAAGCTTTTGAACTTCTCAAGTAGGACCTCTATCTTCTGCTTTCTCAGGTCCTCCGATCCCTCACACAGCTTCCCAAGACCTTGCCAAATCTCCATGGCAGTCTTGAGATGCTTGATCTTGGAGAAGGTGATGGGATCAAGTGTCTTGAAGATGGCTGCTTTGGCGACGTTGTCCAGATTGTGCTTCTTGCAATCTCTATCATCTCATTTCTCCTTGGGCTTTGGAATGTACTAGACAACATCAGGATTGGCTGGATTCCTCTCAGGGTTCTCCATTTGGATTTTCAAGGGTCCATCCTCAAGCACCATCCACATGCAATCATGTAGGGCGCAAAGGTGTGCTTCCATCATGATCTTCCAATCATCATAACCTAGAAGAGAAAACTTGGGCAAACTGTGATCCATATTGTTCACCATTATGATCGCTTCTTGTTAATCTAAATGTAGATAGTGAGAAGGCAGCTCCGATACCAATTGGTGGTCCCAAAGTGGTGAGATACAAAGTCTAGAGGGGGGGTGAATAGACTTTGTTACAATTTTTTTAAAAAAATTTTCGTTTATTTAGAAAACGTGAAAATAGTGTAAATCTAGAGTTCTTGGGAACTTTAGATTGTGTGCGGAATTTGGTGGGTAGTATGAGCAGTAATCAATATGGATGGGTTAGTTTTCACAGTTAATATAATTGCAAGTAAGAGTAAAGATAAAAGAGAGAGACACGCAAACTTTAACGAGGTTCGAAGGTGGGGTAATCCTTCTACGTCCTCAAAATCCACTATGTAGTTGGTTGTTGAATAATGAAACAACAATTACACTTGTGTGAATTTCTGCACGGTATATCTTCGCAAGGCCAAAGTTGCTACTGCACTCGTGCTGGCTTTGTTGTTCCTTCGAAGGTCACGCTTCTTCAACAATTGCAAGATCCGAACAATAGGACCTGCAAGATCAACTTGTGAGAAAGTTGATCTACCCCCTTTTAATCAAGAAGTTCGATCAAAAGTTATATCCTTCAACGTGGTGTGGTACTTGAGGCAAGGAAACCTTCAAGTGTTTACACTATAGCTCTTTGGAAGGAGGAGAAGTTTGCTTCTGGATAAGGAGTTGTAGAAATCTCTCTTTATCAAGCTTTTTGGGCTAACTGTGAATGAGATAGCTTTGTTGTTAGAGATTGCTTCGTTGTGTTTGTCTATCTCGTTATATATTCTCCAGTCTTCCAAGGTTGCTATTTATAGCTGGATTGGATGATCTATCCGTTGAATCAAATAGACTATCTGTTGCATTTGCTGGCTTCAATTTTGAATGAAGATTGTGATTGAGGATTCCTCATTGGAGTGGGTGTTTGGACATACCCAATTGTTTGAGGAGGGATTCCTTTTTCCACAGAATCCGTCTTCTAGCTGTTGTTCAAGAATTCTGGACTGTAGCTCTTTACTCAGTTTGTCTTCTAGTGCTTGTTTACGAATTCTGGACGAGCTCTTTAATTTGAGGGGTCCAGACTTTGTCTTCAAGTCATTTGTTCTTGAATCAGCTTAATTATCTTCAATCTAGCTGTTGAAAATCAAGAGATTGATTTTTCCTTACCAACGGGTAGAATTTCTTCATTCAAGACTTAGAATTTTTCTAAGTCTTTTCTCACTTGTCCGCTTCTGAGAGTTCCGGTCTTTTCTTGAGGCATCTGGTTCTTTCGCTGACAAATCCGGAAGAGTCATTCACAGACTTCCGGGTGAGAAAGAGATCCGCGCTAGTCTTCCGATTTGAATGACTTAGCCTTCAGCGGGTTGTAGCGAGACATCCGGTTAACATGTAGTGTTCCGGATTAGAGGATTTTCATCTGCTTCGAGAAATCCTCACTTGTCTCTGACATTTCCGATCAAGATATCCAATTTCCATATCACAGAATTTGATTAAGTCATCAAGCATCAAACCACTTAAAGAAATATCACAACTTTATTCGAGATCTCAAGAACTCGGTTTTAACAATATTTATAAAAAGAAAAATTACATTGAATATTAGGGGAGGCCTAAAGTCCCTATTACAATCTAAATACATCATCATCAAAATCTATAATATTTTCCCAACACAATTAAATATGGTCATTTTCATGATGTTAATTGCTAAAAATTTATGTGTCAAACCTGGTAATTGTGATCAGTGTTTGCCTCAGTCAATAGCCCATTCATCCAATCAATGTCCATGCCTTCTGCCTTCTCCTTTACACAGTCTCCAGTCTTATCTTGTTCCAAATTTTGACCTTCCTTTCTATGAGCAGTCCGTGGTGTACAATGTAGATCAATGCCTAAATCAAAACATGGAAACTGGGTGTCTTTCTTGCTGGATTCCTTACTCTGTGTTTTCCCCAAAATGCCAGCATTTTTCACGCATTCCTCAACCGATCCCTATTGTTTCTGGTTTTCCTTTATGAACTCTTGTATCTCACTTAACACTTTTCTATTGTTCTCTGTCATGTTAGCTGCTATACTCTTCACCATTTTCTCCAAAGATTTTATTTTGTTCAATGTTTCATTCTTCCATTTCTCATCTCTGGCACCATTCTTCTCCAAAATGATTTGAGGACTTTGTGTTTTTGATGTCTTTTTTGGATTCATTTTTGTCTTCTCGGGGCTTTTCCCTTTTTGGATGCATTGCTTGGGGCTTTTCCTTTTTCTGGCGTTTGCTATAGCATGTAAAGCATCCCAATGTTCACTCACAACAGCTGTTTCTGGCATTGTCATCTTTAGTATCCGAAGAGATACGCGGTTCCTGGCTTTTTTGAGAATGACTTTTTCTTCATCAGATTTTACCATCTCTGTCCACTCAAACTGCAAATCAAAACAATGGCATATTATGATTCAATGTAAATTTAATTTTGAAAAAAAAATACAATATTAGATACAAAACAGTACCCCACTCATCTCTTTTGTTTTTTTCAGTTTTACCTTTTCATTTTTGAATATTTTCTTCTCCAACAACTCTTTGTGTGTCCTCTCGTCCGCTGACCATCTCAATGCCCTTGGCCATGATGTCTTCCTTCCTTCATCCAGTATACATTCCTTCTCTTTCATCAGTGCTGGAAATGTTTCATACGCCCATATCTGTAAAGCGAAATGGAATCCAGGGAAATTGAACCTTGGTTTCTTGCTTGTATTCATAATACAACAGCATTTCCGAACATTCTCTACAAGATCTTTCCATACATCTTCTCCCCATGGATACCTATTAAACTTGGATAAATCATCGACCAAGTGAAGATACAGTCCATGGAGTTTAATACTTGGCTGGTTACCAATTATACAGGTCCCTAACATGTATAGGAGCCCCAACTTCACTGCATCTAAAGCTTCTCTATTTTTATTTCTCTTGACTCTCGAATTCAATCTTCACATCTTCTCTTGTCACATTCATTTGACCATTGAAGTATCTTTTACTTATGTCACTTGGTTTTGTATAATTCTCAATTTTTTCACTAATGCTCCCAAACCTAAAACCACTCACCTCCTGGAAGTCTTTCTTTGTGAATTTAATCAGTCTGTCACAAATGGAAAATGAAATTTCTTCAGAGGCGTGCACTCTGTCCATTGGCTCCACATGGTTGAGTGTTAGAAGAATGAGAAGTTGGCCATTAACACATTTCAATTCTCCAATGTCTAACCAATACCCAAAAGTAATCTCTCGAAATTCACTTAGTTCTTCTTTTGAAAGCACTTCTTTCAACTTCTTAACCCCATTACCAACATTGCAGTATGAATTTATTTTAGCTTCAGTTTTTGTATCCAGTAGGTTCGGCTTACATATGCATTTATAGACCTGTCACATTAAACAAAATTCTGTTCACTTCGTTTCCAAAACATAACACAAATTGCATTTGAAAGTATTTTACTTTTTCATTCAAATGCCTTAGAGGACATTAATACACAGTAACATCCGCTTGACTTTATGCTTCTCATTCAATGCACAGTAACATCCGCTTGACTTTATGCTTCTCATAAGCCCTCAAAATTTTATGTCCCAATAAAAAATGTCATTATATTCATTTAAAGACTTAACAGGACATTCATTCACTAACCAAAGACATTGTCTCATCATCACAATAAACCCATGTAAACCACATAGACATTAAAAGACTTGGTCCAAATCATAGACATCCACAATTCAAGTGTACAAATCCCACTAGCATCCCTTGGGCTTTATGTTAGTCATAATCTCTCAATACATACTTTTATATCCACAAATATCATTATATTCATTCAAATGCCTAACAGGCATTAATATGCAACCAGAACACATAGTCTCATAATTTGTAATAATCCAGGTAGACATTATCAGACATTATTCTTATTAATAGACGAGTAGACAGTAATACGCCAACGGAACACAGTCTCATAATTTGTAATAATCAAGGTAGACATTATCAGACATTTTTCTTATTAATAGACGAGTAGACAGTAATACGCCGACGGAACACAGTCTCATAATTTGTAATAATCCAGGTAGACATTATCAGACATTATTCTTATTAATAGACGAGTAGACAGTAATACGCCAACGGAACACAGTCTCATAATTTGTAATAATCAAGGTAGACATTATCAGACATTTTTCTTATTAATAGACGAGTAGACAGTAATACGCCGACGGAACACAGTCTCATAATTTGTAATAATCCAGGTAGACATTATCAGACATTATTCTTATTACACACAACCACAATTGAATTGTTCAAAGCACAAAAACATCTGCTGGATTTATGATTCTCTTCAGCCTTCAAAACTTATATCTCAATGAAAAAATTGTAATAATTAGACATTAATAAAACCGAGTAGACAGTAATTAGACCAAGTAGACATTAATAGACGACATTGTAAACATGCTCAATCGAAAGCTCATAACTATTGAATTCAATCAACAATAACAGAATGCATGCCTTCAATCAATTTCATAAAGTTCAATTCATGTTCATCAATTTGAAATGGTAAATTTCAGAGCTTACGAGGTCGTTAGGCATTGTTAGAAGCTTATCATCGGACTCCCTCGGTACAAAATCGTTGTCTTCGCTTTCACCTTTCTTAGACGCCATTGTTACCTTCATCGAACATTGATTTACTGAAGCGATTGGTATCGCTTTCCTAGATCCGTGCTCTCTCTCTCTCTCTCTCTATTTTCGCTCCTATAGATTTGCATCGAGAAAAGGTGAGCCTGAATTGTTTAATGCCCTGATCGATTAGCTCGTTTCCCTAGATTTCTTCTCGCTCGTAAATGTCTCTCGATTTTCGAAAATTGCGGCTTGCGGGTTTCTCCAAATCCAGCGGCCAGGGTTATTTTAGTCATTCTAGTCATTAAAAAAACGTTTTCGGTAGTACTGGTCCTACTTTTGGAAATTTGCATCGTTTTAGTAACATATTTGGAATTTTCGCTTGAATTTTTTGTTTTAGATAATGGTTAAAAAATATAGCTAAATAGAGTATACAATGATGTTAGAAGCATAATGAATGATAGGAAATAAATAGAGTATGCTAACTAAAATTCATATATATAAATATATATATATATATATATATATATATATATATATATGTATATATATATATATATATATATATATATATATATATATATATATATATATATATATATATATATATATATATATAAAATGGTTTTAGAGAGAGGCTGGAGAGCTCCTCCGCCGGCGGCGATCTTTTATCCTGGATATTTCTCAGCTCCGCCATTTATACACGGAAAGAAGCTGCAAGGTCCTAATCCTGATCACCCCTCTTCGTCTTCTGCTATCGAAGCCGCTACCCTACCCCGGTCAATCATTCATGGAGACATATCAGAATCAGACGGATCTCTCCACCTCCACCCTACTCCGGTCATCGTGGACCTGGGAATTCAAAACCCACTATCAGAGATCCAAGAGAGAGATACACCCGCAGGTCCATTCAAGTTCAGAATCGAAGGTAAGATTTTCTCTTTTACTCTCTCGAGATTCAACAAGAAACTATGCATTACCGAATTTCATGGGAAGAAACGATTCAATATCTGGTTGAGCTTAGATCTCTGCTCTTGGCTACTAGAATCCCTAACTCATTTTGCTACCCAAGGATCTTTAAATTCAGTGGCTAAGAGAGAACAGAGTAGTTCCATTTCTTTCAGTTTCTGTTCTCATAGAACCAAGAACTTCATTAAGATATGCGAGCATCATAGAGATGGCAGGACCTGGATCTTCATTCCCGAAGGTAACCAAGGCAATGGATTCACCACATTCACCCACTGCTTCAAAAAAGCCTATGACTTACTTAAGTCTTCCATTCCCCTACCCCAACCTTTCATAGATATGGCCATTATTTGCTCTCAGAACTCACTGCCCTCACAATCCCAAGCTCTTTCTATTTCACAAAGCCTTCTCAGCTTGGAGATTCCGTTAGATACCCTATATAATCCAATTGAATTCAGTAAGCCTTTAAATCCCTCAACGCCTTTGAAGCTTACACCAGTGTCTTCTCCCATAGCACTTGCTGTTTCAAATCCCCCCTCTATCCACTTGACCATTCCAGCCCAAACCTCTTCATATACCATCAACGGAATCAGAGGAAGAATGGATCACGGATAGAGATTCTGAAGAGGAGGAAAATTGGAATGTGAAGACAGAAGCAATCAAGAAAAGAAACCAAAGGAAATTCGACAAACTTTGCCAAAAGCTACATGAATCTCCTCGTCCTCGTAGAAGTAAAAGGCTCTCGGATCTAAGAGCAAAGCTTACTCATGAAAAAGGGATTTGAAGGTTTACTTCCTCCTTTACATTTGTTAATTATGCAAATTAATCTGGGACCTCCATACAAATCAGGTTATTGATTTTACTGGGCATCTTAGAGAATTTGTTCTAGTCTGCCTTTGATCACCACAGGTCATTTGGCATGTTTATTAGTCTCTCGAGGCCCTGGGCAGTAGCAGGAGGACTCAATCTGCAGAATTTGCGAACTCTATTTCACTCTATACTTCATGTACTGCACACATTATGATTCAATCATGGGAAGTAATAATCAAACATTCCCTCATTTGATGCATTTGGAATATCTCCCAAAGGATATGGACAACAACGGATAAGTGGCAAGCCTAGTGAACCCCACTTCTCTCTGGACTCCTTTGTTTTTCTTGTAGTTTTTTTGTTGTTTTGGCTCTTGTAGTGCAGTGAATTTTCAGGCCTTGTAGGGGTCCGGCCAACCCCCTCCTTTTGTACTTTCTTTTTATTTCTTTCTCTTTCAATAAAAATTTCCTTTTAATAATATATATATATATATATATATATATATATATATATATATATATATATATATATATATATATATATATTATATATATATATATATATATATATATATATATATATATATATATATATATATATATAATATATATATATATATATATATATATATATAATATATATATATATATATATATATATATATATATATATATATATATATATATATATATATATATAATGGAGGGTTTTAGAGAGAGATGGGGCGGCGCTAGGGCTTCTGTTCACCATCGACGATTACGGCGCGCTGCCACTGCTTCTGTACTGGCCGATTACCGACGACTAGGCCATGGGAAAGAAGGTAACGCCACCGGGGAAGGAAGATATCATTGGCGAACAGCCACCACCAGGAACCAGCAGTCTACTTGTGATATGCATATCGGGAGGAAGCGGACAGTCAACAAATCAATCATCGATGCTCCTTTTAGAATCCAAGCAAAGAGGTTTGAATTCCAATTTTCAGCCTTTAACAATCTTATTCAGATTACTGAAAGAGGATGATGGAAATCTTCCCAATTTTGGATAAACTTGAATATGGTTCAGTGGTTGTCTTCTTGTTTTGAATTTGTTCTTCTAAATCCGGTGACTACCTACTGGGACCAAGACCTTACGGCAGGTAATCGAGCATTCCGCTTTACTCTGGACACAAATGCTTCTGGATTTTTCATTAGAATTGTTGAGAAATTTGAAAATGGTCATTCTATAATCTTTGTTCTTGAGGACTGTTGCAGGCATGGGTTTAGATTATTTCTTGCATTTCTCAATAAAGCATCTTATCTACTGCTAAACAATAAGGGCAATCTTAATTTAGCAACACAAAAGGTAGGTGATGCTACCAAAGATCATTTAGAGGTTGTGCCCAATGAACAAACTCTCATGTCTGGAATTCCAAAGCTGAATGTAGAAGCCAGAAACTCCAAGGCAGGGCCAAGAGCTTTAACAAATTTGGAAAACAATGATACCATTGTGACATCTCAAAAAGCCACCCTGGAGAAATCACATGTAGGAGACATGGGTAGCAATGAGGGAGGCTCAAGTGGTTCATTTAATGTGGCGCAAAAAGATTGTGAGGCTGATAATTCTAGTGTGGCAGTAATTGGATCCGAGGATACTTTTCAAACAACCACAGTGAGGAACTCACCTATTGAAGGCATTGGGTTAGCGTTGGCAGTTAGCTCTTCGGTAAGTTTTGGGACAGGGGTATTTCACGCCATTACAGGCTCAATTTGTAAAGGTAAGAATGACAAGGAGACTTTTAGCCTAAACAAGGATGACAATGAGGGTTGTGTTGTTAATAAGCTAATAGAATCCTCTTCACAAGCATCTCGAAGCTCAACTATTGATAAGCTATCAATTCATGCATCTCCGTTCTATCCTAGAAATCCTTTGCCAAATAACCTATCTTTGAAGGACATGAAAGCCCTAAACCTCAAGGCAGAGGATATCGGAAAGGACTCGATGATGACCAGCAGTTCATCAAAGAGTCCTGTTGGCATGTTGGGGACTAGAGTTGGTGACAGTGATAGTTATCATACATTGGAAGAGGAACAACAAATGTTGTTTGGGGATAGGGTCTCGGAAGAAGTTGATTTAGTAGAGTCTGAGCAAATTCATGAAGATATTTTTTTTCAAATTGTGGAAGACTTTGATCATAAAGGGAATGGTAAAAGCAAGAAAAACAGAAAGAAAAAAGGAAATAAAAAGACTAAGTGAATATTTGACTTCCTTTGGTCTTTCGTTCCAACTTCCCTTAGATCGTTGGTCTTTGAAATTGCTCTAGAATTTTATTGGCATCTTTTATCCATGTTTTATTTGGGCTTTTGTTACGGTACCTCATTGATGCAGATGCCGGAACATTGGTTTCTTGTCCTGGGAACGTCCCTATCTGCCTCTTTTTGTTCAAGGGGTCTTCTTACAAATGGGAGCTATGGTTTTTGACAGTTTTTTGGCCGGGTGATCCTACCACAGCTAGTGATTTTTGATAGGGGCTGCTTCTCGACAAGTTGGCCAAGTCACAACCATGATATCTTGTTTTTTTAGATTGGCCGGTTTTTACTTGTTTGATTGTGGACTTATTTTCATTTGTTGGCTTGTGGAAGCATCTTTTAGTATTCAGTCTCTTTTAGTTTGGCCGATTTGTTGGGTTGGCCACCCCCCCTTGTACTACTTTTTCTTATTCACTTAATAAAAACCACTTTCTTTAATATATATATATATATATATATATATATGATGGCTAGAGAGAGAAATTTTTCCGGCAACCCTCCGGCTAAGATTCCGGCACTTAGCATCTCTGGTACTAATCGTAAACTCCCCAAGCTTTTCTCAGAGTTGTTTTCTCATTCTACATCAATTCCCCTGGGAAAGGTGGAGGGATTTTATAAGGGCATCCCCTCAGCCTCGTTTACATATGAAGAAGAAGGAATATTGGCAGAGAATTTTAAGTTTGCAGTAATTGGGCGCAGTAGCCAAGAGCTTAATCTGCAAGAGCTAAAAGCTTTCCTTCTTAAGGGTGGCTTCAATGGAGGATTCAAAATAAGAAGGGTGTCTGCAAAAACCATCCTTTTCATCTTCACGCAGGAAGCAGACTATGTCAGATTCCTTAGGAAGCAAAACTGGTTTGTTGGCTCTGCTCATCTTCATGTCTGTAAATGGAGTAAGAATCTTAATATGTCTTTTGATAATCCAGTGGTTCCTATTTGGGTTACTTTCAAAAATCTTCCATTACACTTTATCAGTTTTCAATCTTTATTTACTCTTGCATCAACTATTGGACGTCCTATCCAATTAGACGAGAAGCCTGCTAACTTGGATAGGGGGGCAGAAGCAAGAGTTCTCATTGAAAGGGATCTTTCATTACCTTTTCCTAATTCAGTGCACCTAAGGATTGGAGATAAGGATCTTATTATCCCCTGCCAGAGAGAAAGTTACCCAGATTATTGCACTTTCTGCAAGAAATTGGGGCATAATTGTGAAGGTTGCAAAAACCTTACCGGAAAGGCAAATCCCGGCAAGGGCAAGAAGGCAGAACAGAAAGAAGATGGGGCCTACCAGTGGAATATTGTTAAGGGTAAGAAAACAAGCACAACCAGCAAAATAAGCTCAACACACCTGCAAAATAAAAAAAGGTGGGTCAGGAAAGAAGGTACAATTGCTCAGACTAATAGTCATAATACATTTAACCTGCTGGACCAACCCATGGAGCCAATCTCTGCTACAACCATCCCCACACCTGCAGAAATTATAGAGGATCTCCAAATTACAAACAGCTACAGTACAAAGGATCTCTTCCCATCCCTGTCAGAAGCTAAGGCATATGCTAAGAGGAGAATTGCTCCTAGGTCCCCTAGGAATTCATTTAGGCACATCCCATCTTCTTTGGATGACTGTCTTCATTCTAGCCCAGATATTGGATTAGGCATATTACTGGACTCTTTGGAAAACCACAAAATATCAGGGGAGGCCCAATTTCAATTTGGGTACCATTCAGAGGGGGAAGAAGTTACTATCCTTGATAAATCTAAACTGAGGGATCTGCAAATTTGCACCCCAGCCCCTAACTCAATTTGTGTCTCAGTACCTAAAGCTGAAAGGAAAAAAAGGGGCCAAAATATCCCTAATATGCTCACCAGGAGCATGACAGGGAACAAAGATGTTACTTTTTTCCATTTGCCATGAATTGTATCTTCTGGAATGTTTGTGGGATTAACTCTTCTGTAAATAGACTAATCTCTCTTACTAAGGCTAATAGAGTGGATTTTGTTGCTATCTTGGAACCAATGGCTAAAGAACATAAGGTGAATACAGTTAGGATGAGTCTGGGTTTCTCTACTGCTCTAAATAACAAATTATGGGTCTTCTGGAGAGGGGACAGACTTATTCTCACCCAGGTCCAAGAGTTCACTCAGATGTACACTTGCCATTTCTGGGACAGCAATCTTAACACAAAATGGAGCATTACCTCAGTTTATGGGAAACATACAGGCATCCAAAGAAGAGAACTGTGATCGGATCTCATAAATAACATCATTAAAGAACATTTTTGGATAGTTGGAGGTGATTTCAATGCAATAAGCTCTTTGGATGAACATAAAGGTGCTACACCCCCCTCTCTTGCTGACCTGAATGAGTTCAAGGATTGCACTGAAGCCATACCCCTCCTTAGCCCTCCCTTCTCAGGGGGCATATTCACATGGAATGGAGTAAGGAGTAGGGGCAAAATCTGGAGAAGACTTGACAGAGCCCTAGTGAACACTTTTACTATGAATTTCTTCACTGAAATCAACATCAAACATTGCAGCAAAGCGTCCTCTGATCACAAGGCTCTAATTCTCCTATGCACCACAGATAACTACACTGGGGCCAAACCTTTCAGAAGTCAAGATTTCTGGTTCAATCACCACTGTTTCTTCAGGGTGGTGAAAGAATATTGGGTTAATCAGCCCATGACTGGAGGGATGAAAGGCCTTGCTACAAAACTAAGAGGGCTCAAACCTATTCTTAAAGCCTGGAGTAAAGAGACATTTGGAGACATCTTTCAGGCGGTCAAGGATGCACAAAGCAAAGCAATGAAAGCGCAGGAAGATTTTGAAGGCAACCCAAGAGATGAACTAAGAACTCTAGCCAACAAAGCAAATGCTGAGCTTATTGAAACTACCAATAGAGAAACACAATACTGGAAGCAAAAGGCACACATTAAATGGATGGAACTAGGTGATCAAAGCACTTCTTACTTCCATTCATATGTGAAAGGCAGAAGAAGCACACTGAAGATCACAAGCATTTTGGATGGAAATGGAAAGAAGACTTCGGAGGTAGAGGCTATTAAAAAGGAGGCAGAGGTTTATTTTAAGGAGGTGTTCAGTGCCTCCAAGAACATTGATCCTGGTCATATCCTTGATCATATCCCTAACTTAATTAGCCTTGAGGACAATAATTTCATGTGTAGGATACCAGATGAAGAGGAAATTAAACAGGCAGTTTGGGATTTGAACCCTAACAGTGCAGCTGGCCCTGATGGCTTTAATGGTAACTTCTTCAGAGAATGTTGGAGCATTATTAAAGATGATGTTGCCAAGGCTACTCAGGAATTCTTTATTGGTGTTCCAGTTCCTGTAGCCTATGGCAGCACCTTCATTACCCTTATACCAAAAAAGGAAGACTGCAGACAGTTCTCAGACTACAAGCCTATCTCTCTCTCTACATTTATGAGCAAGATTAATACTAGAATTTTTGCATCTAGGCTGCAGACTCTTCTGTCTAAACTTATCTCTAAGGAACAAGCAGGGTTTCAAAAGGGTATGGGAGTGGAGGATCAAATTCTTATGGCATGTGAAATGGCCCATAGATTAGACAAACACTGTGAAGGGGGAAATGCTATCATCAAACTTGATATGGCAAAGGCCTTTGACAAAATTGAGTATAGTTTTTTAAAGGGGGTATTAGACAGATTTGGTTTCTCACCCAGAGTGCAGGAATTATTGATCTCTAATCTAAAAGGTACTTACATCTCAATTCTAATCAATGGTTGCCCAACTGGTTTTTTCAAGATGAAGAGAGGGGTCAAGCAAGGGGACCCTCTCTCCCTACTGCTATTTATCATTGCTAGTGAAGTCTTCTTGAGGATGATTAAAACATCTATGGAAAGGAAGTGTATCCAAAGGTTCAACACAGGAAGGAATTTCCTTGTCAGCCACTTAGCATATGCTGATGACCTCATAATTTTCTTAAGAGGAGGAATTAGAAACTTCTTAAAATTCAGAGCCTTGATAAAGGAGTACACAGAAGGGTCTGGACAGGAGGTTAACTACAACAAATCTAGATTCTATGTTGGGAGAAAGGTCCTTAACAACAAGATCACCAGAATGGAAGCAGCCTTGGGGATGAAAAGTGATAAAATGCCTTTTAAGTATCTAGGAGTTCCAATTTGCAAGGGAAAGATTAATAAAACACACTGTCAGGGACTCTTAGATCACTTTGAAAAGCATATAACCTCCTGGTATAGCAAAGTGCTGAATCCTATGGGAAGGCTCATCCTCATTAAGCATGTTCTTTCATCAATTCCTTTGCACTACTTGGCTATACATTGTCTGCCTTTATCTATTATCAATCAGCTGAATAGGGTAATGGCTAATTTTTTGTGGGGTTACACAAATGGTAAGGCCAAACATCACTCGAGAAAATGGGAAGCTATTTGCAAACCTAAAGAAGAGGGAGGTCTGGGGTTGAGAAATATCAAGGATCTGCAAAAGGCCTACTCTCTAAGAATATGGTGGAAGGCTCAGACGGGCAATAGTATATGGGCCTTATTCATAAGAGACAAGTATCTTAGGAGGAATTCGTTCCGGGAAAAAATAGTGGATTCCCCTAATTGGAAGAGAATTTGTAGAGTCGCAAATATAGCAGAAGAACACTCAGGTTTGCATAATGGAGTTTTGCAGTGGGATGGGGGAGAGTTCACACTTAAACAAGGATACAATGCATGCAGGGAATCGGGGAATTCTCAACTGAGTTACAAATTGGCTTGGCACAAGCTTCAAATCCCAAGTGTTAAAATTTTCCAATGGAAAATCCTACATGACATCTTACCTTTCCCACAGCTATACATCCAAATTGGCTTTCACCTACATTCACAATGCCCACTCTGCAAATCATGGGAAACAAATGTTAACCATACCCTTCTCCACTGTGAATTCAGCATCAACATTTGGAACTTCTTTCCTAACCTCCTACAAGGACCAAGAGCAAGAAGAGGTATCACACTGAGACAACATTTCCTAGAATGGGGTCTTAGAGCAAATAGTAAGACACAAAGAGGTAACTTGAGAATGGTTATACCTAGTATTATAGCATGGAACATATGGAAAATATACACTGCAGCAATCTACAATGAAGATAGCCCTGCTATGTCTACAGCGCTAAAAGGAATTAAAACAACCATTCAGCAATGGAATTGGCTACATAGGAAA
Source organism: Cuscuta australis (assembly GCA_003260385.1). Classification (NCBI taxonomy): domain Eukaryota; kingdom Viridiplantae; phylum Streptophyta; class Magnoliopsida; order Solanales; family Convolvulaceae; genus Cuscuta; species Cuscuta australis. The sequence continues at coordinate 865,921 of NQVE01000165.1, forward strand.
AAGAGCTGGATGATCAGAGACCAAGAATTATACGACTTGGGGTTTGAAATCTTCAGCCTCAGTGGGAAGTACTTACATGTGGAGAAGATTGGGATTCATAGCAGGCATTCGATTAGGAGGAGGGGAGTCAACGAAGATTTCACTGAAGGAATTTCCCCATAGAAGCGAAGACATCTCCAAGATCAATATTCGACCTGGAACTCACCGATGGAAAGATTTAATACCAAACACTCAGCGGAAGAGGAGACAAGAATTGAGTCTGCAGATTGAAATGGATCCTTTCCTAGTTTTTAGATTTGTCTTGTCAGGCATTTAATTTTGTTTCTATTGGTAATTTTGATATATTTTGTCCAACCTTCGGGGCTTCGGTCTAGTCCTCCCCGAACGTGTATTCACATTTTTAATTAATATAGCCGATAAGGGCGGCCTGGACCTTACCCCACCGAGTTTGGTGGTCTCTTTCGGGTTGCAAAAAAAAAAATTTATATATATATATATATATATATATATATATATATATATATATATATATATATATATATATATATATATATATATATATATATATATATATATATATATATATTGCTTGGTGTATTTGGAAGCAACATTCTGCAATTTCATTCGGTAACGAAGATCTAAACACCAACAATATAATCTATAACATTAAGAGCAACATGAATTTGTGGAATTGGAAATACCGTAACAAGGGATGGGTGATCAGAGATGAGAGCCTGGTTAATTCGGGAATTCAGATATTTGCGCTTGGGGGGAAATCAATTGCAACAACACTCACATGATGTTGTGTAAGTTTTGCCTATCTTTTATTTTCTGTGATTCGATGTATTGTATTTTGTGTGTTGTGTAAGTTTTGGTTTCAACCTTTGGGGCTTCGGTCTAGTCCTCCCCGAACGTGTAACTCTATGATTTTATCAATAAATTCGGTAAGGGTTGCCTGGACCTTACCCCACTGATTTTGGTGGTGTTTTCGGGTTATATATATATATATATATATATATATATATATATATATATATATATATATATATATATATATATATATATATATATATATATATATATATATATATATATATATATATATATATATATATATATATATATATATATATATATATATATATATATATATATATATATATATATATATATATAGAGAGAGAGAGAGAGAGAGAGAGAGAGAGAGAGAAGAACGTATAAATGTATTAATTAAATCCAAACTTTTTGGAAAACTTCAGGGTAAACCACACTTTTGGTGCAATTGCAAGGGTCGCCGTTGTCATCTAAAACTAACCCTTTCAATTCTTTCTTAGTTTTCAATCGTGAAACTGCAACATAAAATTGATCGTGAGAGAATACCAATTTGGCCAAGAATAATCCAACAAATGATAATGTTTGAACTTGACTCTTATTGATCCTCATGTCGAAACATAAAGATATTGGAAATTGTCTTCTTTGAAACTTAAACGGTAATCCTGGATCTGACGGGACCAAATTCATTTTGGTATGTAAACTTTCTCACCTGCATTGTTTCCAGATACAACAATTGCACGGATGACATTTATTCGCAACTCTTCAACTATTAACCTTATAACACTACACAACCCAGATGTTTGATCAATGTTTCTTAATAACATAATTGGAATCCCCGAACACTTGATATCATTCAAAAACTCACTCGTTATCCAATCACCATCTTGTTAGAATAACGTCCCAACGCTAGAGGGGGTGAATAGCGTTTGAAACAAAATTGACGCAGGAATAAAAATTTAAAGGCACAAAGTAAAGAGTAAGGAGAAGGCAAACCGTTTTTACCATGGTTCACCATAACGTGTGGCTAGTCTAGCCTCCCGAGAGACTCTCTTGAGCTACACTATCAACGTCAAGCTTAACGGTGCTTAACAAACCCGTACAACTTGAGAGTTCGAGTCACACGAACCTCAACAATCCTTCAAAGGAAACAACGCTTCCTTTGAACTACACAAGAGAAATACTTTCTTTTATCAAGTGTTTACAACACTAAATCATTAAAGAACAACACTCTCTTTTAGAGTAGATATTGAGTAACTAAAAACGCTCAAGAACACGTCACGAACATCACAAAATGGCTCTCTAAAAGCTATGGAAAATATATGAATGTAATGCAATGAACAATAGGAGTTGGTAGGAGTTGAATGGGGGTGATTGGCACAATTTGTGGGATTTGATTAAAATTGGATCTGCTGAAAATCAGCCTGGCAGCGTTGTTCATTACTTGGATATCACTGTTGTAGGCTTAGTTTTTGAAAATTGGGAAGCAACGGTCAAGCCAATAGCGATGTCCAAAAGGGCAACATCGCTGTTTTGGCTGTTGACTTCCAAACTTGGAAAGTTTTAGCCATAAATTTCTTCCAACGGTCAGGTGCCTACATCGATGTTCATTACTTGAACATCGTTGTTCAGGCCTGACCTTGAAGGAAGAAGAATGGCCTGACATCGCTATTGCTGGGTTAACAACGCTGTCCAAAAATTTTTGCCAAAGGCATTTTCTTTTGGATTAGGTTGAACATCGATGTAGAGATGTCTACATCGCTTTTCGAGATGTTTCTGGAATTTCAACATTGGCTCAACAGCGATGTATAATGTCCAACATCGCTGTTGGAAGACTTAACATAAAACCATGGTTTTCAGCTGCCAATGCTAGACAGCGCTGTTGGTTACTCCAACATCGCTGTTGAGCTGGTTTAGCCAGACCCATGGCGGGTTAGTCATGCCGTAAGCCGATGTCAAAAATCAAAGTTCTCCAAAATAAAAACCAAGTGTTGAAAACTTTTGTTTAAATAATTTGGCTAAGAAATCAAGTGAGACATCTTAAAAACCACGTCCTTTGAGTAAAAACCACGGCTAGCCAAATTTATGCCGTTTTGCATGGTTTTTACCAAACGACTAAAAACGAAGGATGGTTTTTGAAGTGTTTTTGTTGGAGAACTATTTAAATGTGCCCTGAAGTGAAAACCAATCATAAAAAGATGATAACCACTTGGTTGGTTCGGATGCCAAAAACCAATGCTAATAGCTGAATGCCGAACGCCGGTTTCTGGAAACTGAATGCCGTTTTCTGAAAGCCGAATGCCGGATGGCTTGATTTTTGGTTTGGGCGAACACCAAGTGTTTTAGGCTTATTTAAAACTTGTGAAAAACATTTTTGAAGATGCAAAATGATATTTTAATGCAATGAGCCTAGAGAGCCAAGTTTTAGAAGTTTGTGCTGGTCTTGATCACATTAAGACCGACTCAACTAATTTCTAAGTGTTCATTCTTGGTGCTTGGTTCTCATTTTCAATTCATCATCGTGCCAAGTTCCTTCGCCTTTGATTTGCTCAATTGATCTTGTTTTCACGGCGGTTTGGCATTATCAAAACCTGTCACAAAACGAACACGGTTTTAGTACAACGTCGGCGTAAACCCGTGTTCCAACACATCTATGCCTACATCTGAATCTGCTTGACATGAAAAATCTAAGCTCAAATACTCCTTTTCATCTCCAGGAATAAGATACAAAACAAAATCATTGGTCATTTCCACAACTTCAAGCGTGGGTGCTAATAAAGCTCTATCCATAAAAAAGTATAAACTTTCAAATTTTCAAATAAGTTTGGATACGTGAATTCCACTATACTCTGTAGTGGAGAACTTGAGTTCAGGATCAAGGATTCATGTAATTTCACCAATTCCATCATTAACCACGCCAAGCAGTTCATCTCCAATCTTGATTATCCACTCAGAAAAAAGTTGTGTGTCACTATCTACGTGGCTGGATGAAGACAAATGTAATCTCATATTTTTAGTCAATGTAAATACTTCACAATACGACCACAAATTCGATGAGTTCACGATACCTTCCACAATTTCTTCTCTTGAAGCTCTTTGTATAACCGGAAGTATTTGACCAAAGTCACCCCCGAGCAGAACCGTTTTCCCACCTAAAGGTTCGTTTTCGTTATTTTTATTAGAGAACCGCATAATATCTCTCAAGCTACTATTTCATATTTTCTTAAGAGTTTGTTATATATTCGGTGTATTATACTTTGTGATTCTCTTAGTTGATTAAATATTATTAGTTTTTATTTGGTAGAAGGCAAACTGTTTGACATTTTATTAAAAAAAATACAATTATTTTTTAGTATTTAGTATCTCGCTTAATATTTTATATTTTTATAAACAAAATTAAAATATAATATAAATGTAAGAAACTATTCTGTAATATCTCCCTATTTACAACAGCAGTAAGGAAAATCTTGGTGCTGAAAGTTTTTACGCGTGAACAGGAAAAAAAATTAATCCGTAACTTGCCCGATCAAATCACCAAACCGTGCATAAGCCTCTCTCTCTCTTCTAACTGTAGAGCACTACTCCACTAAGCAGTTATTAATCAATAATTTTCTTATCCCATCCCATCTCAATCTCATCTTCTGTTGGAGTTGTGCCCTAATGGCCAAATGTTCATCGTTATCCTATCATCTATAGGCAGATATAATATGTTTACACATCTCATGCTAATGTAAAGAAATATTATATTCCTAGATTTATATTTAAAGATGTTTATCTGATAGTGTTTCTCTGCTGATGAGACTAACTTCTTGAAATAAATATTTATCTAAATGTCCATAGTCGAGTATTAACGAGAGTAGGATATCGTTAATGCATGTGAGACTAGTGTGTGTTGGATGTTTGACTTAGTCTCATAGTCAATGACAGCGTGTTCGCATCCGCACATGGGCAGATATTATCTGGAGATAATAGGATGCCGGACTGACCCATCCTAAAGATGTTGCTTGAACTTTTAGTTCATGCTCTAAGCGTCTTTAGCGCGATCACGGGTGTAACTATCCTTCGACTTGAAGTATTATGTTTTCTGCATATGTGAACCCGCATACTTTGATGCATTGTCCTAAGCCATATGAAATAAGGATGGTATACAGGCTTTGTTTTGGGTATGCCGCAGCACGTATTCAGAAACTTAGATTATGTACATAGGATTTGTCACTACTCTTTTTAAAAGAGATTAATGTTTTATGGGGCTCACTGATAAGTTATGATTGAGGAAATTGCATGGCCATGCTGAGATGTTTTTATGACGTATGTTCCTATTAGTCAAACTTGATAAATCAGTGAATGACTTAATGTGTACAAGCTGGATTTTATTAATCCCTTGCATTAAGTTTAGACATTGAGACAAAGGGATACAGTTACATGGAGTTTGAGTCGTGGAAAGGTTTTGACGGTGCAAGCGTCTTAACTTATAATCTGGGGGAATAATGTGTTGCTAGATACCGCTTATTGCTTATAGTATTGGTGCAGAGCCAATACTATGGCCAGCTTTATAAGTGCCTATACGGGTCACACACATTGGACAATTTAAGGAGTAGGATTAAACAATGAGATAATAAGTAATTTGTATATTTGTAAAAAATTGTAAAATAAAATATTTTGGAATATAATAATATATATATAAATATTCGGTTATATATATTATATATATGTGCTGATTAATATATATATATATATATATATATTATATGTTGAATATTTTATTTTGATTTGTCATTTTAATTATGAAAATAATTATATGTTTTGGGCGGGGGTTTTCTCGATGAACTAGTGTAAGTTTGTGTTGTATTTATAGTATTAAATGTATGTTAGTAGAGTGTAGTTGTTTGACTCTTAGTTGTGTTGTTAAAACTTAGATGAGTAGTTGTTTTACTCTTGGTATTTTTAAGATGTACAAGTGGTGGATGCAAATGTTTACTTTTTTTGTTTAATTTGTTTTGTGGCATTTGGATTTTGTGAATGTATTTGTATTTGTTATTGGTTTGTGTTAGTTGTTGTTGTGTTGATGGGTTGAATTGTTGTTGTTGTTGAATCTGTATATTTTGCTCAGAATTCTGTGCAAAATTGAAAATGTAGTGGATCGGGAGCAAACAAAAAATTCATTTTGAAAAAATTAATTTTTTGCATGGGTTATCTGGTAATAACCGATTCAAAAGCCTATTCTCAGAAATGGGAAAAGGGCTTTTGAATCGGTTATTTGGTAATAACCGATTCAAAAGCTTTGGCATTTGAATCGGTTATTACTAAATAACCGATTCAAAAGCCTCTGCCCAGAATTGGTGCCATTTCTGGGAAGAGGCTTTTGAATCGGTTATTTGGTAATAACCGATTCAAATGTCAAAGCTTTTAAATCGGTTATTACCAAATAACCGATTCAAAAGCCTCTTCCCAAAACTGGTGCCATTTCTGGGAAGAGGCTTTTGCATCGGTTTTACAACCGATGCAAAAAGTAACCTAAGCATTTGCATCGCTGGCTTTTGCATCGGTTCAAATCTGATTTAAAAGGGTCAAAATAACCGATTTAAAAAGTCTTTTTTGTAGTAGTGTAAGCCATATGAAATAAGGATGGTATACAGGCTTTGTTTTGGGTATGCCGCAGCGCGTATTCAGAAACGTAGATTACGTACATAGGATTTGTCACTACTCTTTTTAAAAGAGATTAATGTCTTATGGGGCCCACTGATAAGTTATGATTGAGGAAATTGCATGGCCATGCTGAGATGTTTTTATGACGTCTGTTCCTATTAGTCAAACTTGATAAATCAGTGAATGACTTAATGGATACAAGCTGGATTTTATTAATCTCTTGCATTAAGTTTAGACATTGAGACAAAGGGATACAGTTACACGGAGTTTGAGTCGTGGAAAGGTTTTGACGGTGCAAACATCTTAACTTATAATCTGGGGGCAATAATGTGTTGCTAGATACCGCTTATTGCTTATAGTATTGGTGCAGAGCCAATACTGTGGCCAGCTTTATAAGTGCCTATACGGGTCACACACATTGGACAATTTAAGGAGTAGGATTAAACAATGAGATAATAAGTAATTTGTATATTTGTAAAAAATTGTAAAATAAAATATTTTGGAATATAATAATATATATATAAATATTCGGTTATATATATTATATATATGTGCTGATTAATATATATATATATATTTTATATGTTGAATATTTTATTTTGATTTGTCATTTTAATTATGAAAATAATTATTTTGACATAAACTATTTAAATTATATTTGTATACTTGTTTAAAAATGATATTGGTATTTTTATTTGATTTAAAATTAATTTTATATTAATTTTTGGTGTCAAATAAAATACACTTTGAACATTTGAGTGGAGAATAATTTTTAAAATCCTTCTCACAATCAAACTTTCGGCCATAAGGATTCAAAAGATTAAAATCAATCTTTGATTAATAGTTTATTAATTTTAACGTTTAGCTTAATGACAAAGTTTCATTAATAACTTTGGAATTTTTTTTCTTCTTTGCATTGATTGCACGGCACTTTAAAAAAAATTGATATATGAGAAGATCATCATCTTTGAAGATGTAAGTGTGGTTTTCGGCCATAATTTTCTAGTGAGAGAAAATTTCTTTTGTGTTCCATTAATATCATTTTGTGTATAGAAAATATCTATAACATTTTCTAAATATTACTAGAAATATTTTCTATAGAAATATACAAGATTATTATTATCCCAATTTTAATCTTTAGATTTTATAGTACTATAATCTTTACTAGCATAAAGATTGTGGTAGACTCCGGCGTTGTTCGTGTGTCAAAGTTGGAGACCGGACGCTTGAACGGTTACGTTTGCACTTTCAACGCTCTTCCTACGACATGGTTACCTTGCATGGTTACCTTTCAGTGGTATCGGAGCCAACGTACAAAACTATAGTTTTAAGTTTGACTTTTAAAATTTTAAAAGTCAAAGTTTTAACTTGGTAATTATTAAAATTCAAAAATTGGTAAAATGATTTTATTTAGTCTTGGAGTAAGTATTGGACTTAAATAAATCATTGAAAATGAACTTTAAATTTATTTATTTTATTTCTACCCATAATATATATATATAAATACATATATTTTGATTTTTCGAAATATATATTTATATATATTGTAGAAATAGTAAATTTAATTTTATTTGGACATAAAACATCATTTTATGATTAATAAAATTATATTGTAATTTTTGAATGTATTATTTCCTATTTTGAATTTATTGTATTTATTTAGGTGAAAACCAAAAATAAATATGGGAAAATTCAAAAATATCTTTACTAAACTTAGAAATATTATTTCTAAGTTGAATAAGGTTGTTTACAAATATATTGTACAAAATAATATTAGTTAGTAATTAAATAAATATATATTTATATATGTACTCGGTATTATTACCGAAATATTATATATATTTATATATTTGTATTTTAATTACATAAATGACTAATATATATTTTGTAAAGTTATATCTCAGTAAGAAAAAGAATGTTTTCCAAAATATTAAATTTTTATAATTTAATGTTTTTGAAAATAATTTAAATGGCCTTTTATAACTTATTGAGATTTAACTAATATATTTTGGAAATAATGATTTATAAATTTTGGAAATTTTATTTCCAGGTTTATAAATGTTGAAAATAATTATTGGAAGTTGAAATTTAATTTTCATGATTTTTGCAAAATTGTTTTGAAATTTTATTGCCTTATTGAAAATAATTTTGCAAAAGGGGCATTTTGGTCAATTGGAATATTCTGGATTTTTTATGCTGGCAGAATATCCAGAATGCATAAAATGGTTTTTATAGAATTTTATTAGATTTATTTGGACATCTAATTTAATTTTATGAGTTTTAGAAAATATTTACTCCCGTAGTATTTTTCTAGAACTGTCTAGGGTGAGCGCGGTTCACCCAGTGTATGTATATCTCTATTGCCTGTGTGGATGTATGATATGCATGGTGGATGATTGTGGCTATAGTTTATTTGATTATAATACGGCCTGCGTGTCGTGCCTTATCATTTAAACTCTTGTTGTAAATCTATTTCTCTCTCTTACCTCAACCGAGGATTCTTTTCTCACATGGTGGTTAGAAGATGAAAAGATTTCATGACCGTTTGGAGAAATCTAAAAGAATGGAGATAGCCCGAAGTTCAAGTGCCCGGAAGCCAGTGGGAGCTATCGTTTTTTTTAGGGGGCCACAATCATTACACGTTTATTTACTTCGTTTTGTGAATGCATGTTGAATGTATGTTGAACGCTAGTAATGGACATGTGCGCAGCCATGTCGATAGGTGAGATCGAAATTATAAATCCCTCACGAATATTAAGTCTGTTGCCTTCTGACGCCCGGCACCTATCCAGCTAATGTGCACTGTCATGTACTCAGCCTCAGCAGAGCATAGTACGGTGTATGTTAAGCTGATTACGGGAACCGCCATAGCGTGGTCGCTGTCGCACGTTGGGTTAGACTTAACTGAGTCTCGGTCAAATGGATGGACGACTCAGAGGCAGTAAGTTGGGGTCATCAATGACAAGTCGGATGATTTTACTCACTCATCCAGCCAGGAGTTGGATCTTTATGATTTAATTGGAACTCTATTCCTAACCAAAGTAGTCTGCTTGTAAGACGTGCCTCAGCCAATTACAAGTATGGTGAAAAGGTGTCCTGGTCCGGTTGTAGTAATATTGTTCGCCCAACACCAGACCAGGAGCTGAGAGCTCAGCTCATCAGTTGGAACTATGTTCCTACCTAAATAGTTGTCTTGTGGAGTAACGCCCAAGCGGAACGCAAGATAATGAAATATGGATCTTGGCCCACTAGAGGTTTCGTCGGAAATCTCCGAATCAATATCGAGGGTTATTGATTTGTTAAAAATAGTGGGAGAAAATTAATTAAAGGCCTAATTAATTATTAAACATGATAGATAACCTAGTTTGCAAAATTTTCTGTAGATGGCAAACAACAACAACCCTTTCAACCTGCGTTACATCCTGGAAAACAACAAGTTATCCGGGACCAACTTTCTTGACTGGGAGATGAACCTCCGAATCGTTCTTAACTATGAGAGGAAACTCTACATCCTCGAAACGGATCCTCCCAAGACCCCAGATGCTAATGCTCGTGCGTCCGAACTCACTTCCTTCAAGAAGTATGAGGACGATGCGCGAGATGTAAAGTGTATCATTATGGCCAGTATGACCGCGGAGCTCCTAAGGCTCCACGCGGACATGGAAGGGCGTCCTATGATACAACGCTTAAGAGACCTTTACCAGGGTCAGCCCCAAAATTCAGGTATTTACGTTATCGAAGTCAATATGTCTGATATCACCTCTTGGGTGATGGATACTGGATGTGGTTCTCACATCTGTACTTCTATGCAGAACTTGCATGAATGTAGACAATTGACGGAGGGAGAGATACAACTAAAAGTCGGCAATTGCGCACTCGTCTATGCATTGGCCGTCGGAACCTATAGTTTATCTCTACCTAGTGGTCTAATATTGCATTTGAATAATTGTCTGTTTGTACCTAGTATGAGCAGAAACATCATTTCTGTATCCCACCTTCTCAAAGCAGGATTTTCATTCGTTGTAAAAGACAAAACTCTTTCTGTCTTTTGAAATGATATATTTTATGCAAGTGCAAAAATGACCAACGGTCTCTATGTCCTTGACATGGATACCGCAATATATAACGTAAATGTTAAGAGAAACAAACCTAACAGTTTGAATCTTGCGTACCTATGGCATTGTCGTTTGGGCCACATTAACGAGAAACGCATATCTAAGTTACATCGCTCAGGTGTACTTGATTCATTTGACTTCCAGTCATATCATGTATGTAAATCTTGTTTACTTGGTAAAATGACAAAGGCTCCATTCACCAGTCACGATGAAAGAGCGAGTGACTTATTAGGCCTCATACACTCCGATGTGTGTGGTCTAATTAGCACTGTAGCTAGAGGTGGTTATTCTTACTTCGTTACATTTACTGACGACCTTAGTAGATATGGATATGTGTATCTCATGAAACACAAATCGGAATGCTTTGACAAATTCAAAGAATTCAAGAACGAAGTAGAAAAACAATTAGGGAAAAGTATTAAGACCCTCCGCTCGGATCAAGGAGGTGAATACTTAAGCCTGGAGTTCGATGACTATATGAAAGAGCATGGGATCTTAACCCAACTCACTCCTCCGGGGACACCTCAGTTAAATGGAGTGTCTGAGAGGAGAAATCGAACTTTCCTAGACATGGTCCGGAGCATGATTAGTCTGACAACATTGCCAGAATCATTTAGGGGATATACATTGAAAACAGCAGCACACACACTCAACAGAGTTCCATCTAAAGCTGTCGAGAGCACACCATACGAACTATGGCGTGGGAGAAAACCGAGTTTCTCGTACTTTAAGATTTGGGGCTGTGAAGCTTATGTAAAACGTCTCATGACGGCTAGTAAGTTGGAGCCTAAATCTGATAAAGTAATTTTTGTGGGATACCCCAAGGAAACTAGAGGGTATGAGTTCTATCATCCATCTGATAACAAAATTTTCGTTGTTCGGAATGGAACCTTCCTTGAGAAGGAGTTTCTTTCTGCTATCACTAGTGGGAGAAAGGTAGACCTCGAAGAAATTCGAGAACCACAAGAGGAAATCCTGATAGTGTTGGAACCTGAGCAAAGAGATCAAGCAATTGAACCTCAAATTGCTCAAGATATACCACGTAGGTCAGACCGGATACGTAATCCTCCGGTCAGATATGGATTTCTCATGTCTGATGAAGGTGACGTCTTGTTGGTAGATCAAGGCGAACCAGAGACCTACCTCGAGGCAATTACATGCCCCGAATCCGATTTACGGCTCGAAGCCATGAAATCTGAAATGGAGTCTATGTACACAAACCAAGTCTGGACCTTGGTTGATGCACCCGAAGGGGTAAAACCCATTGGATGCAAGTGGGTCTTCAAAAAGAAGACAGACGTAGATGGGAAGGTTCATACCTTCAAAGCTAGATTGGTAGCAAAAGGTTATAGACAAATCCACGGAATTGACTATGATGAAACCTTTTCTCCAGTTGTTATGCTGAAATCCATTCGGATAAGCTTGCGATTGCAGCCTATTACGATTATGAAATTTGGCAGATGGACGTCAAGACGGCTTTCCTTAATCGGAACCTCAAAGAGGATGTCTTCATGACACAGCCTGACAGTTTTCAAATTGCTGGTCAGTCTGCCAAAGTTTGTAAACTGCAATGTTCAATCTACGGATTAAAACAAGCATCTCGGAGTTGTTGAAACACGGGCTTGTCACGTTTTCGTACTAAAGCCGTGTTCGGTTTTGTAACAGGTTTTGATAATGCCAAACCGCCGTGATCAAGATAAGACATTGAATATACAAGGCGAAGAACGAAGATAAGAACAAGAGCTATACGAAGACCAAGAACGAAGACCGTAGTCTTAGTGTCGTTGAGTCGGTCTCATTTGTGATCAAGACCGACCCAATCTTTACACCTTGGCTCTTTAGGCTAAAATCTTTTCATTGAACTTCTTACATCATAAAAATGTTTTTCAAACATTTTTAAGTTAACAAAAACACTTGGTGTTTGCCCAAACCAAAAACCAAGCCATCCGGCGTTCGGCTTTCAGAAACCGGCGTTCGGCTTTCGGTTATCGGCGTTGGTTTTTGGGTCCGAACCAACCAAGTGATTTTCAACTTTTTATGACTGGTTTTTACTTCTTGGCATGTTTAAACAGTTCTCCAGCAAAAACACTTTGAAAACCACCTTTCGTTTTTGGTCGTTTGGCAAAAACCACGCAAAACGGCATAAACTTGGCTAACCGTGGTTTTTTCTCAAATGAAGTGGTTTTTAAAGTGCCTCACTTGATTTCTTAGCCAAATACATCAAATATGTGTTTTAGACACTTGGTTTTTATTTTCGAGAACTTTGGATTTTTCGGTCGGTTTTTGCATCGGTTGGCTAGGCCGTGGTTAAGGCAAAAACCATAGGTTTTTGGCTAACCACCCACCCAGCGATGGGAAGAACATCCCATCGATGGGTAAGCGGCCCCTTAGCCAAACCAACTTCCAGAACCATGCCAAACAGCGATGGGAGGTTCTACCCATCGCTGTTAAAGCCTTGGTCCAACATTATCACAAGGCAGAATGCCCTTACCCAGCGATGGGAAGCTTTACCCATCGATGGGAACCCAGCGATGGGAAGGCTTAAGGTTGATTCTTTCCATGTTTGGAAGTCAACCTCCAACCCAGCGTTGGGAAGCATGTACCCATCGATGGGTAGGTGACCGTTGGCTTCAAAACTGAAGGAAAATTGGCCTACCAGTGATGGGTAAGGTCCATACCTCACTGGGAAGCCAATATCCTGCAGATCCCAAATTTATTCAATCCCATAAATCAAGCCAATCACCCCTTTAATGTATTGGTCCGTTGGAGCCTATTTTGGCACTATAAAAAGGGGTGTTTGGGTCTGCTTTACACATCAATTTACTTCACAGTATTCATATTATCATTGCATTCAAACAACATCATTTTTAAAGCTTTCAAGAACCAATTTGTGAAGTTTGAGTTGTTCTTGAGCGTATATAGTTTACTCAACATCTACTCTAAAAGAGAGCCTTATTCTTGAGTGTCTTAGTGTTGTATACACGTTAAGGGAAGCTTGTTTCCCTTGGTTGTACGAAGGAAAGGTATTTTCCTTCGGGTTGAAGTCTTGGAGTGCGGTATCTCCGAGCAAGTGTTGTTGAGGCTCGTGGGACTCGAGCTCTCAAATTGTAACGGTTTGTTAAGCACCCGTAAGCTTAACGGAAGTAGTGTAGCTCGAGAGAGTCTCTCGGGAGGCTGGATTAGCCACAAGTTGTGGTGAACCAGGGTAAATCTTGGTGTGCTCCCTTTACGCTTTCTACGCTCTTTATCTTTCACGTTCTTAATTTTTTATTCCTGCGATTTCTACGATCAAACGCTATTCACCCCCCCTCTAGCGTTGGTCACTTATTCTAACAATTGGTATCGGAGCCTAACTCGCGTCCAAACTTAACCGTTTGAGAGAAAAGCGATCATGGGTTCTACTTCTAGAAATTTGTATGCAGGAATAGGTGAAGGGCAATCAACCACACGGCCACCTCTTTTTGATGGAACCAATTATACATATTGGAAAGAACGAATGAGAATCTATATTCGTTCCATGAACTTCCAATTATGGTTGGTTATCAAAAACAGGGAAGAGGTGCCGATGGAGAAAGTCGGAAATAAGTTAATCCCCAAGACCGAGGACGAATTTGATGCCGAAGACATCAAGAAAGTAGGGAATTATGCAAAGGCAATAAACATGCTCTACTGCGCGGTCAATCCCGATGACTATCGTAAAATCTCCTGCTGCACAACCGCCAAGGAGATGTGGGATAAGCTCGAGGTAACATACGAAGGCACGGACCAAGTTCGGGAAGCGAAAATTGACTTCCTAACGCAGGAGTACGAGATGTTCAGGATGAAACCAGGCGAGAAGATCGACAGCATGTTCAATCGCTTCTCGAAGATCATCAATGATCTTCACGCCCTAAAGAAGACGTATGCCAACAAGGACCTCGTGAGGAATATCCTGCGGAGCCTCACCCCCGAATGGAGATCAAAGGCCGAAGCCATCTATGAATCCATTGGAGTCTCCAACGTAACCAACGACGGATTAAGAGGTAACCTTAAAACTTATGAATCTACAATTCTAACCCCGTCTTTGGATGAACAAAAGAATAAAGGGTTTTTAATTGAAGAGGGATCAAGTGATGAAGACAACGAGTTTGACCTCATCATCAAGAAATTCCACAAATTTATGAAGAAAGAGCACGAGCGCAAAGGAAAGAAGCACGACGATTCCCCGAAGTGCTATGGCTGTGGCGAGATTGGCCACATCAAACCGAGATGTCCAAAAGCCAAGAACGCCAAGGACAAAAATGGGCTCAAGAAGCAACGAGCATACATCTCTTGGGGAGGAGACTCCGGCGATGAGTGAAGCGAGCAAGAGGAAGACGAGGAAGCAAACCTTTGTCTCATAGCTCAAGAAGAAGAGGAGTCATCCAACGACAGAAACCAAGAGGTATGTATTTCTTCTACCGATTCTTATTCTCTTGAAGAAATGCAAGAAGCTCTCCAAGAGCTTTATGACGAGTTTGTTAGCGCTTCTAAAACCAACAAAGCTTTAAAGAAACATTTTTCTAATCTTGAAACTAAGTTTGAAAAACTTCAAAAGGAAAACAAAAAACTAAAAGAGGAAAATAAATTTTATGGTAAAAGAAGCGCCGACAAACCCGAGAGCTCTACAAAACATTGTGACTCTTGCATAGCTTTGAAAGAACAAGTTGCTGAGTTAGAAAACACGGTGAAGAAATTTAATAAACCACATAAGAATCTTAATCTAGTTTTTGATTCTATGCAATACACTAAACAAGGAATAGGTTTTGGGAAAATAGATGAACCTAAAATAAATAAAAAGTTGAGCACAACCGTAAATCACCTAGAGCTCAACCTAAGAAAGATAAAAATAAAAATAATAGACAACCTAGACAAAAGGTTAGTCATGAACACAAGCATTCTAGGCAACCTAGGAGGAATTATCAAAATGATTTTATGCACAGAAATGACTTTTCAAATAGACAAAATAATGCTAGAACACCTAGAAGAGAGAATCTTCAAAATGCCCAAAAACCAATATTTTCTCAAAATAGGATGAATATGGTTAGACACCCTAGCTATTACCAACCTAGGCATATGTTCAACCCAAACGTAGTATGCCATTATTGCAATAGGGTAGGACATATAGCTCCCGTGTGTTTCACCAGACATAGGCACTTCACCTACAATGAAACACACAACGTATTTGGTGCTAATAAAAAGAAATCCTTTGGAAAAGGATATTTGAATCATAAACAATCTCCACAGGACAATGCATAAAAGAAACCTTATTATTTCTTCTACTTTGACGAAAAGAAAAATGTCCACATTCCGTTACCGGAACCGACACAAATCACACCGAGATATCGGCACTCCGTTCAGGTAGATTGGAACCCGTCGACCACGAGACGATGGGTTGGGCAAGGTAACTCCTAAACAATCATCTAATCGCATGAGTGTGTGTGTGTGTGGGCGTATTGAAACTAATTTTGGGTGTGTGTGTGGGCAATAAAGGTTAACTAACCCCCAAGGACCCATAGACATATTCTGGGTACCAAAGCGTTGTTTTTTTGCAGGGATGGTTCGAAGTGAAGAAATATGGAAATCAGGGGGAACCAGCGATGGGTGGGTTCATACCATCGCTGGGAGGGAAGTTTATTTTTTTCTGAACCCCTCTTACCATCAATGGAAACTTCCTCCCATCGATGGGTGATTGACTCCATTTTTTTTAAAACTTTTTAACGGATTTCCAGAAGTCCACTACCCATCGATGGTAACTTTGTACCATCGCTGGGTGAATGACTTTAGTTTAAAATTTTTTTTCAGAACCATGCTACCCATCGATGGGAACTTCCTCCCATCGCTGGGTGTTTGACACTATTTTTTAAAATTTTTTTAACGGATTTTCAAAACTACCCACCCAGCGATGGGATGGTATTAACATCGCTGGGAAGGCCATGTTCTTTTCATCGTCACTTTCCAGAAGCCACCTTCCCATCGATGGGAAAATCCAAACATCACTGGGAAGGCAGCCTTGGGTTCTTCCTCGCTTTCCAGTATCGACCTTCCCATCGATGGGTAGATCCTACCATCGCTGGGAAGGCATCTGCAGTTCAAAAACTAATAGCCGTTGGGAACCAAATTAAATGCACAAAAGCCATATTTTTTGAATTCAAACAAGATCCACACCTTTCCCTATATATATCCTTCATGTTTTTTCATTCTCACACACCATTTTCACATCAAAACCTCTACCTTTAGCCCTTTTTCATCATTCTTTTCTCAATCGCCTCAACAATGGCCGGTGGAAAATCAAAATCAAAGGCTTCCAAGAAGAAGGTCACCATCGAAGCCTCAAGCTCTGCGCCTAAGCCATTCCCCTATCTCGATGGGTCCTTCTTGGAGTTCGGGTCGGAGGAGGAACTCAACCGGTTCCTCACGCACTTTGCCAAGCGTCCCATTTCTCCGCCTAGGGTGCTGCCCGAGTTGTACCCTCAACAAAAGGGGTACCACGACCTCGACAATGAGCTTCAAGCGTCGGGTCTGTGGTCGTTTTTCTCCAGGAGCCGTCAGTCCTACAATCCCGTCTTCGTTCGAGCCTTCTACTCAAATCTCCGCCGGGACGGGGACACCATCCGCAGCAGCATCAATCTCTACAACATAGAGATTGACTTGCCGACCTTTGCACGGATCGCAGGGCTGCCCATTCGAGGCGATGACATCGCGACATACGGTGGCGACGATTGGATCCTCAACAACGAGGCAGTGGTCATCCGAGAGCTAGGGATGACCAACCTCATCCGCCACAACGGCGCGCCAACAATTCACTCGGCAACACCTGACAAGCGCCTCCTCCTCTACATCATCACCCGGATTCTTCGCCCCCGGGACAGCAGCCATACCTCGCTCTTCAACGAGGATTTGAAGGCGATTCACGCAATCATCCACGGCGCCTCCATCAGTTGGGCAAAATTCGTCATGATACACATGGCGGATTGCGCCTCACTCGCCACCGAGCGGAGCTTGCCGTACGCCTTCCTCGTCATGGACATCATTGTCGCCTCCGACATCCACATCGCCGGACCGGATACGAAGATGACGAAGATTTGGGTCATTCAAGACAGCACCTGCCCGTGCACCTGCCCCCGCTCCCGCCCGGGCCTCATTGCAGTCCATAGCCGATACCCTGAATCGGCTAACCCTCACGGTGGACGACATGGGGCAGTACATGGAGCGGATGTGTAACGCCCCAAAACATACCTTAGAATTATTAATAGATAATTATTAAAATAAATCAAATTTGTTTTAGTTAAAATAAATTGTTATGGGCTTTGGGCCGATAAAAATATGTTTCGATATCCCATATCATAATCAGGATAAATCTCATAGAGATAAATCCAATTTATTGACTATTTGTGTGGTCTTGATTGGGAACCTAAGTACAGACCCAAATCAAGAATAAATGAAGAAATTAATTATGATGTGAACATTGAAATGGTTTATTGAAATAAATCATAAGAATAAATAATATGAATTGAATATAACACCTTTTATAGTAAAGGTCAAACAAATCAATTTTGACTCTGTCAAAGTCAAATACCCAAAAATATGATATCGGAAAAAGTATAACGAATAAATACAAAACCTATGTCGTTGAATAGAGCTTGACTGCCTGGTCGCAACGATGCAAATGGAGTTCAATTCGGAGAAAGTTGGACCAAAAAGTGTACTCTGACTGGAACCAAAATTGGTCCCAATCAGAGACCTATTCCATCGGCGCCTCCCAGCGCACTAGCCAATCCATCATCATCATCCTGCGCCTTCTTCCCTCTCACCTTCTCTATATAAGGAATTCAATCTTACTCAATTCTTCATTAAAACACTCCATATTTCTTTCTATTCTGTTCCTTGTTGAGAGAGAAGTGCACTGGTGCTGCCATTTTGTTGTGAAGTCGCCGGAGCTAACCACAAACCTCGCCGGAAGTTTCGCCAGAAAATTCTCAAAACCTTCGATAAGCTTCGAGGTAAGCCCGTAGATATATCTAGTGACTAGAATGTTCATATAGATCGTTTCTACGTTCATAAACGGTCGTTTGGTTGAGTTTTGTGTTTGACATGCTTGAAGAACCAAGAATCATAAACCATGAAATTGATGTTAAAACTATAAATTAATGATGCCAAAATGATCCATGAACCTTGGAGAACATCTCTATATAGTTTCGTTGAAGTTCGGTAACTAAAAACGGTATTTTCGAAATTGGACCCGAACGAAGAAGAAGATGAACAGTAACCAAAACCAGACTGTCTGGATCGATCCAATGGCCTGGATCGATCCTCTGGGACTATTTTCTCTACATATGGATCGATCCAGAGGGCTGGATCAATCCCCCGAAGTTCTGATCCGAAAATTTGTCTGAAATTGCTATTTTTGAGCTCTAAAATCCTATTTTTGATACCAATGGATTATGACCATTATAAAAATGATTTACCATAATAAAAATGATGTTTTTAACAACTAAAAAATGTTATGTGTTGCATGACGGTAAGTTCGGGTGTTAACACTCGAAGCTAGGCCACTATTTATTATCAATTGTTGTGTTAATTGATGATTATGATAAATGAATATTATGGATGATTATGAGTATTGAACCTACTGATTAAAATAAGTATTTATGATTGAATCATGAATAAAATGAATACATTTATAATTATGAAATGATTTGTAGTGTTAAGGGTATGTAGAAAAACTCTAAGGTATTCACATTTAGAATATTGATGTTAAGGCTATCTAGAAGACCTCTAGAATAGATCTCATATTAGTGTGGATTTGTGAAACATGAATATTCGATGAGTTAGATAAAAATGTATAAACGGGATTCGTAGACCAAGTTAGAGGATTACTCGTTTGGAAATGCCCGATCCAATGTTGATCAATCGCTATATTGTTGTTGCCTTAACTGACTACAGTTAAGTGTCCGAAATCATTTGCCTTAAACTAATGATAGTTTAAGTGTCTGATTGCCTTAACTGACTACAGTTAAGTGTCCAAAATCGTTTGCCTTAAACTAGTGATAGTTTAAGTGTATGATTGCCTTAACTGACTACAGTAAAGTGTCCGAAATCAATCGCCTTAAACTTATGATAGTTTAAGTGTCTGATCAATAATTACCTTAAAAGAATCTGGTTATGGAAGTTATGATTTGGCCTTAGACTAAGAATAGCTAAGAGCATTATTATGATTTGGCCTTAGACTAAGAATAGCTAAGAGCATTATTATGATTTGGCCTTAGACTAAGAATAGTTAAGAGCACTATTGAAATAGTATCCGAATTGAATAAAATGTGTTGGTATGAACTGAACAATACCAAAACTGTGAATGTCTTAAATGAACATTGTGTGCATGATATCAAATGATTTGATTATGAATTTAGATTCAGTTTATATGGATGTTCGACGCATTAGATATGCTTACTCAGCTTTACCGCTGAGCGTGTAGTGCGTTTTATTTGCTACACGCAGGTACAACAGAAAGAACACTGTGATCCTGGCAGCAGATGGGGCGAGATTGTCGGGATGGATGTGACAAGTTTGGAATGATTTATGATATGTCAAAATTAAATTCGCTTCCGCAATATTGTTGAATACTCCGTACTGTATATGTTATGAAAAATTATTGGGATTAATAAAGTGTGTTTGAAAAGTTTTAAATTTTTACGATTACCAAGTTAATACTTTAGTCCGGAAGGGCTGCAGACCTGGACGGATTAGGGTGTTACAATTTGGTATCGGAGCAAATGGTTTTAAAACCGATCTTCGGATCAATATTTGAATTTAAAAAAAAATGTGTCAGTCACATCCACGACTCTCGCATCCCTCTGCTCCAGGAAAGGTATGAGAATTTATTAGATAAATATTGACTTTGTTAAAATTCTCACTAGATAACAATTGTTAGTAGTGAAATTATATCGAGCATAGACTCAAGTAGATTTTTCGTACTCGGTGAAGAGACGAAAGAATAAAAAAAAATTGTGATACGTTATCAACGTACTTATCATATCGCGATTGACGAAGCTGATCTATCTCGCAAAGTCGCATAGAAGTGAGACGACTATGAAGAAACGCCTAATGTTGAATAACATTCGCAAAGCTGCTGTCAAAGATCCTCATGTGGACTGAAGATGATCGGATTGCTGATTTAAACACGAACGTCTAGAATCAATAAACTATGTTGTCTAAAAGTATCCCATTCTGATGTCTAACTCATTACGACGCAAATATGCGATTATATTATACGAATCGAAGTAGTTCATTCAGCAACAATTCCTTGCAAAACTTTGTTGAAATATCATACAAGGAAATTGACGTTATCCTTATTTCATATCTATGACTTATTTGATCAGCTTAGAGAATCCATTGTGCTCTCTAAGATTGACTTACGGTCAAGGATACTATCACATCTCTGTTAAGACAGACAAACTGACGATCAAGAATCGCTACCCTTTACTATGTATTGACAATCTGTTCGGTCAAATTCAAAGGAACCTACTTGCTAGAAGCTATGGATAGCTCAATCTTGTTGAATGAAGTGACGCATTGTTATGACACGATTAGTGACTTAAACATCGATATAGTCTGAATAAATATCCGTTGTCAACTCGTCAAGAATCCTAACGAAGGAATTTCTATTATTGTAGCATGAGTCAAGAAACCGCTCACGATCAAAGTAACCAAGCGCCAAGCGATGGGCACGAAAATGTTCATATTGAAGTATCTAGTTTCACACCTCCTATTCAAAGTGAACAAGTGAACTCACTACATGTTCCCCACGCTAAATGATCAAAATATTGGAGATCAACCCGACGCTATGCTACCTACCTTAATGGTAAACTTCTTACAACAAATGACTAATGCCCCTGTGTTTCAACCACCTCCACCACAACCTCGTTTGACAACTTTAAAAACCTTGAAAGATAATGGTGCTGAGGAGTTTCTGGGAGATCGAATTCCCGAACCCCAAATTGCTCTTGAATGGATCGAGCAGACCGCTCGTGTACTACAAAATTTGAACATACCTCTCGTTGATCATCCAAAATTTGCATCTCAATTTCTCCGCAAGGAAGCCTACGAATGGTGGAAACGTACTGACGAAAATCTAAACACACCCAAACCTTGGACTTGGGAATTCTTCGATTGGGCGTTCAAGAAGGAATATATACCAGCTCGATTCCGTGAAGAGAAACGTGCTGAATTTATCGAATTAAAGCAAGGAGATATGACACTCCCTGAATACCGACAAAGATTTGTCCATCTCGCTCAATTTGCACCCACGCTGGTGAGTACAGCGGCGGACCGCATTGAGGAGTTTCGCAAAAGACTTCGACCTGATCTTAGGCCACACGTATCTACTATTCAAACTATGGATTTCATTGAGGCATACGATCTAATCTCCAAACTCGAAAAAGATCTAAGTGATTACTATGAAAGTCTGAAGAATAAGAATGTCAATCCGAATGAACGACCAAATTCAAATGGGAAGAGACCCCTGCAAGAAATTGATTGTGCCATTCACTCGAAAAAGGGAAAATCAATGACAATTCAATCGACGTCATCCATGAACAAAATGAGGGTATGGAAACATCCAAAGTGTAATGTTTGTAAAAGACACCATCCGGGAGATTGCTGGCTTGCACAAGGATTATGTCTAATTTGTGGTGAACCTGGACATTTCCGAAGAGAATGTCCCTCTAACCCTGAATCATATTCAGTTACTTCTGACCAAAATCAACCTGTTTGCTCAGGAACAAGTCAACGTTCTAAAACACGAAACAATTCAAAGAATCCAACTCAAGGATGATACTTTGTGAAGATCCTAACGTGCTACAAGGGCTCGAGGATATATTGAATAAATGTAGAAATCCTATGTAAGCAAGAAATTATCTTTCGATTTGTATCTCAAGAATATTCATATTTTCTTGAACTTACGTATGTTGAAACCATTGTATAATGAAATCTTTCATTTCACCCATATTGAGAAAATGTTGATATTTACATGATGCGTTCTGATGTTGAAAATAGATATTTTTCTGACTTGCACTGGCCATGCAACTTAGAATAATATTTATGGTTAACTCATAATGTTCATGGACAATATTATTCCAACATAAATTCAAATGAAATTTCATAAAGTAATATTACAAATGCAACTCTAAGTCTAATCTCCCAGGATTTGTAAACTCGTCATAACTAGCCCCAGGACCTGGAAAAGCTTTAGCAAACTCTAGTTTGTCTAGAAGATCATCAACGAAGAAAGAAGAAATGAAAAGTTTCCTCTGACTTGAAGCCATGAAGTTCTGCCTCACCGCATCATCTAGAAATTTGATTAGGTTATTAAAATAACCGTCAATGTTCAAGAGACCAATGGGCTTACTGTGCAACCCTTCAGATGCCCATGAGATCAAAGTGAACAAACCTTCCATAGTATCAATTCCTCCGGGAAGTATGATGAAAGCCTCCACCACATGATTCATCTCAAAATACTTGTAGTAATTGATAGAAACGGTGTACTCTGCACCGTATGTAGGACCATAGACCTGTCGTGCTACTATGTACCCTGGTATGAAGCCTCTAACTATACCACCATTGGTATAGACTGTTGAAGCAATAGCTCCTTGAAGGCCAACGTTGCCTCCTCCATAGGTAAGTCTAATTTTTCGCCTTACCAATTCCCTTCCTAAATCCACCGCCGTAGCCATGAACTTTGGATTTCTACCAAGAGAATGACTACCAAGTAGACCAACGAATTTTATGGTGTAAGGAAAAGTTCGAGATGTTCCTTCCATAATGTGAGAATGTGAAATGCTCTGGCCACAATCGTGATATATATAGGCTCTGAAAACCTGACCTTTGAAAAAGGGTAGTTATCCTCCGTCAAAATTTGTACAGCAAAGATAGATTCAATTTACCTACTGACAATGACGTGTTCGCTAATAACACAGTCTGCTGACGATATGACATATCAAGACTCATGAACAGTTAGATTCGTTGTCCTGAAATACGTTCAAATCCAAGATGAAAAGTCAAATGGCTACTGCCCTGAAGACAACGACCCCTTGAGTAATTGAAAGACTACGTTACGACGTATGAATTGAAACAAACTGCAATTGTGCTTATCATAGACCATTCAAGAGTATTGAAGAAATTTTCAATCGATTCTGTTAACCAAGGACGTACAGATAAGACTCGTAACTGAACGAAGTTATGTATGTCAAGTATGCAATACTACACACTATGAAGGAACTTTTGTCATCGAAGGATCAATGAAGACCTTACTTAATCGAAAATTGCTAATCTCTCGAAGATTGAACGAGTTTGGTGAAATCAATGACTTGAGAATACGTATCCAAAAGATAGCGACATAACCATATGAATATGAAACGGTCATGATCAGTGAGATCATTACAAAACGTTGAACGTTGAACCTAAGAAGAATTTCGAGGACGAAATTCCTTTTAAGGGGGGTAGAAATGTAACGCCCCAAAACATACCTTAGAATTATTAATAGATAATTATTAAAATAAATCAAATTTGTTTTAGTTAAAATAAATTGTTATGGGCTTTGGGCCGATAAAAATATGTTTCGATATCCCATATCATAATCAGGATAAATCTCATAGAGATAAATCCAATTTATTGACTATTTGTGTGGTCTTGATTGGGAACCTAAGTACAGACCCAAATCAAGAATAAATGAAGAAATTAATTATGATGTGAACATTGAAATGGTTTATTGAAATAAATCATAAGAATAAATAATATGAATTGAATATAACACCTTTTATAGTAAAGGTCAAACAAATCAATTTTGACTCTGTCAAAGTCAAATACCCAAAAATATGATATCGGAAAAAGTATAACGAATAAATACAAAACCTATGTCGTTGAATAGAGCTTGACTGCCTGGTCGCAACGATGCAAATGGAGTTCAATTCGGAGAAAGTTGGACCAAAAAGTGTACTCTGACTGGAACCAAAATTGGTCCCAATCAGAGACCTATTCCATCGGCGCCTCCCAGCGCACTAGCCAATCCATCATCATCATCCTGCGCCTTCTTCCCTCTCACCTTCTCTATATAAGGAATTCAATCTTACTCAATTCTTCATTAAAACACTCCATATTTCTTTCTATTCTGTTCCTTGTTGAGAGAGAAGTGCACTGGTGCTGCCATTTTGTTGTGAAGTCGCCGGAGCTAACCACAAACCTCGCCGGAAGTTTCGCCAGAAAATTCTCAAAACCTTCGATAAGCTTCGAGGTAAGCCCGTAGATATATCTAGTGACTAGAATGTTCATATAGATCGTTTCTACGTTCATAAACGGTCGTTTGGTTGAGTTTTGTGTTTGACATGCTTGAAGAACCAAGAATCATAAACCATGAAATTGATGTTAAAACTATAAATTAATAATTCCAAAATGATCCATGAACCTTGGAGAACATCTCTATATAGTTTCATTGAAGTTCGGTAACTAAAAACGGTATTTTCAAAATTGGACCCGAACGAAGAAGAAGATGAACAGTAACCAAAACCAGACTGTCTGGATCGATCCAATGGCCTGGATCGGGGTGGGAAGAGAGAAAGAATGAAGAAGGGGTGAGAGGGGGACAACAAGAAGGAGGAGGCAGGGTGCAAACACCCCCAACCGGACCCAGACTTAAGTCAATGTATCCAGAAGGGGTACGGTTACTTAAGTCTGTTTCAGCCACCCACAAGGGGTTACCCACCCAAAAACCCAGGCCAGACACAACCATATACATAGTCCCACACAAAGGAGGAGCAGGATTATGTAGTGGATTGTGTCCAGCAGAAAGAAGAGTGAGATGAGAGAGAGAGAGAGAAAAGAGGGGAAGAAGAGAAGGGAGGGGGGGGGGAAAGAAAGAGAGAAGATGGGTGAAAACACCCCAACCGGGACCCAATGATACCTCTTTATATCAAGAAGGGGTATAAAGAGGTAAAATTGTTTCCACCACCCCAATACCATAGTCCAGAGACTAAGCCATTGAGGCTGGCCCAACCCAAGGAACAATTATCTCAGAAGAGAGACTGTTCCAGCACCCCAAGGACCTAATCTGGACCCAGTTCAAACTTTAGTTATCCAGAAATTGGGTATCTACTATTTGAACTGTTTCCAAGTCAGTCCAGGACCTGAAGTTAATCCTTCAGCCCACACAGGGTCAAAGGGTTAACTTCATTTCCACCACCCCAAGCAGTCAGGCAATGATCAACCACTCCTCAAACACAGAGTTATCATTGGAGGTGAGGGAAAAATCACAAAGTTTAGAACCAAGGTATCCTCAGAAAAGACCTTACCTTGGTTCAAAGGGAACCCAAACAAAGTAGTATCACCAGAGGCTGGTCACAAGCAGAGCAATCAAAGAATTAGGGGTTCCTGGGGGTATAATCTCTGCATCACCTTATAAACACCCACTTTGATTTTGTAAATGATAGTATCAGTGTTGAATTCTTCATGGTCAAAGTAGCATCCATTTCTGCTTCTCCAGATGGTATAGACAGTGCACATGATTGCCAGCCTCCACATTTTCCTCTTAGCACAATGACTATGTCTCTGTCTTCCAACCCATTCAATGGCTCTCTCAAGTGTGGATAAGGCTGGTGCAATATTAAGCCAGTTTCTGATGGCTCCCCAAATGAGAGCAGTATTCTCACAAAGGAAGAAAAGGTGCTGGGAAGTTTCCTCCTCAGTATGGCAGAACTCACAATTCCTATTATCCATCTGTAGGAAATGGAGATTCATTTTTGTAGGAAGTCTTCCTCGTAGGGTAAGCCAAACAGTGAAGGAGTATCTAGGAGGGATATAAGGCTTCCAAGTTGCTTTCATCCAAGGTCTAATGTTTCCCTTGGACCTCAAAAGATCATAGACCTTGGTGGCTTTAATGTCCCCCATGTCACACAAATTGTCTTCAATCATGAATCTATCACCACACTTTTGCAAAAGAGAGTCCCTAATCTCAGCAATCTTCTTGAAGAAGTGTGAATCCTTTTTGCTAGGATTCTAGGTCCAAAAATCACTGCCCTGGAGGTAAACAGAATGCACCCATTGTATCCATAAGGTTTCCTTATTTGCTGCAATGTTCCAGAAGCACTTAGCCAGTAGTGCTTGGTTCCAAATAGTTGAGTTTCTGAGTCCCAAACCCCCTTCATCTTTGGGTTTACAGATGTCATCCCAGGCCACTTTACAGAATTTACTTCCCCATAAGAAAGCTCTGCAGAGGGTAGTGATTCTATCCAAAACAGATTTGTGAATGGGGAAAGCCTGAAACCAGAAACCCTCAATACCTTGAATCACACTTCTGATCAATTCCAGTCTGCCAGCAGAAGATAGAGACTTAGTGTTCCATTTCCTGATATTTTCATCCACTTTGGCAATAAAGGGGGCAAAGTCTGTTTCTGAAGCTCTATGAGAAGTCAAAGGGAGTCCTAAGTATCTGACAGGAAGTTTCCCCTCAGGGAAGGAAACCAAGGACAAGAGGTCAGACTTGCTGTCCTTGATTTCTCCAGCCAAAAAGATGTTGGATTTGAGGGGATTAACGAAAAGGCCAGATACTTGAGAGAAATTCTGGATAGTGTTGGCCAGGACAGTAACAGAATCCTTGTTCCCCCTGCAAAACATCATCACATCATCAGCAAAAGTAATATGAGTAATACCAAGTTTAGAGCATCTGTGGTGATGAGTGAATCTGCTCCCATACAGCATCCTCCTGATCAACCTTGAGAAGTACTCCATACAGAATAAGAACAAAGTGGGTGCCATTGGGTGACCCTGCCTAATGCCCCTTTTACATTTGATGAAGCCATGCACACCTCCGTTGAAAGAAAGGGAGATGGAAGCAGTTGTAACACACTCCATCACCCAACCCACAAATTTGGGAGGAAAGCCAAGTCCTTGCATTGTATTCTCCAGGAAAGCCCATGAAATAGTGTCATAGGCTTTAGAAATATCAACTTTGAGCATGCAACAAGGAGGGGATCTCTTCCTAGCATATCCTCTAACCAAATGTTGAGCCAAAAGAATATTATCCACCATGCTTCTGCCCTTGATAAAAGCTACCTGTGCAGGGTTAATAAGATCAGGGAGGATGGGAGCCATCCTATTAGACAGGATCTTTGTGATAACTTTATAGAGCACATTTGAACATGCAATTGGTCTATAATCTTTGGCAGTGGGGTTCTCCTTAACCTTGGGAATTAGAACCACAGTTGCATGATTAATTTGCTTGAGAAGTCTTCCACTATTAAAGAACTCAGACACGGCCTCACAAAGGCTATTTCCAACAATATCCCATTTCTGTTTAAAGAAAGCAGCAGTGTAGCCATCAGGTCCAGGTGATTTCTCATTCCCAATGCTGAACAGTGCTTCTTTAACCTCAGATCTGTCAACAAGCTTGACCAAATTTTGGATTTCATGATGTGGTACAAGGGGGCCCTCCCTAAAAAATTCCAGTCAATGCGGGTTGTGGGCACTGTGTTACCAAAAATGTTGCTATAGTGGTCAATAAATTCCTCAACAATAGTTTCAGAAGATGTTGTGGTAGAACCTTGGCTTGTGAGAATAAAGGGGATGGAACTCAGCACCTTCTGTTTCTTCATCATAGCATGGAAGAACTTGGTGCATTTGTCACCCTCATTGATAAAAGTGCATTTCACCTTCTGTAAGAAAAAGGATCTCTCAGCATCACTGTAAAAGGTTGCCTTTTTCCTAAGGCTGGCAGCTTGTTCAATGAGGGCTGAGTTATGTGGATCAGTCATAAGCCTGGTCATCATTTCTGAGTAGGAGCTTCTTGCATTCTCAGCTCTGGTAGAGATGTGACCAAACTCCTTCTTTTTGAGTTGTTTCAAAGGGTGTTTCAACAATTTGAGTTTCCTGCATAATCTGAATTGTCTAGTGCCAGTAATTCTAGTATCCCAAATCTGTCTAACCACACTTTCAAAAAGATCATGTTTCAACCACATATTAAAAAACTTGAAGGGTTTTGGTCCCAGATTAGTGTTGTGAATAAGGTTCAAAACCACAGGGCAGTGATCAGATTGGAATTCCATGGGTTTAAAGTCAGCCCAGCAGTCCCAATGAAGGAGGTCCCATTCACAGTTAACCAAGACCCTGTCAAGCTTAGCCCACTTGCTTCCTCTATTCCAAGTGAATTGCATACCAGTAGCCTTAGCATCAAGAAGATCATTATTGAGTCTAAACTGTAAGAGGTCAGTCATATCATAAGCATAGGTATGACAGTTAATCCTCTCACTAGAATCCAAAACAGCATTGAAATCCCCCATAATAGCCCAGGGAGTGTTGATTCTGCCAGCAATATCAGTAAGTCTATCCCAGAGGTTCCTTCTCACACTTACATTGTATAAGGCAAAAACAAATGTAATGTGAAAAGTTTTCTGGGTGATAGTACAAAAAATCCCACAATGGATATACTGATCAGCAACTTCCAAAACTTGGCAATTAACAAAATTGGGGTTCCATAATATAGCCATCCTTCCATCATCAATCATATCAAAATTATCAGTTGAAGCCCAAGAAGGAAGTTTATTATTGACAAAAAGTTTAAGTTTTGCTTGGGTCATCTTAGTTTCCAAAATGCAGCATAAGTTCACCCCAAGATCCATGATGTATTTACACAAAAAAGATTGTTTAGAGGCCCTATTAAGGCCTCTAAAGTTCCAGCAGAGTACCTTCATTTAAGAGTTAGGGCCTGGACCCCTTCCCCTTCCTCTGTTTGCACCATTCCTGTATCCATGTGTCTGTCCACGCCCCATACTTCTAGTTTCTCTCCTATATTGAGGCTTCAAAGGATGTGTAGTTAGGGTTCCTTTGCCTCTTCCCACCAGTGTGAATCCATCATTGTCATCCTTCCTAGTGAATGAAGGTGAGGGTTCATCAGGGTTAGCATGGGCTTTCTGAGCATTAGTATGCTCCAACCCCTCCTTTTGTTTGCCATGATATTTGTCCTGCCCCAGCTTGCCATCCTGTTTGTCCCTAGTTTCAGTTCTGGTTTTCAGGACTCTGTTCCTCCTGCTCCTTCTTCCTTTCCATTTCAAAAAGTTGAACACAGTCAAAATGAGTATGCCCAAATTTCTCACAATGATAGCAGTAGAGGGGGAGATCCTCATACTCCACAAATTGTGAATAGCTGCCTCCAACAAAATTGACCTTCACACAGGAAGGGGGAGGTTTGGAGAGATCCATATGAATGAGAACTCTACAGAAATTGGGTTTCTTGTAGGCCAGATTGTCCTCTGGGTCCTTCTCCACAGTAAGTTTGGAGGCAACCTTGTTAGTCAGACCATCTGTGAAGAGTGGTCTTCCAAGTTTTGAAGCAATCTTAGACAAGCTGTTAGGACCCCAAAACTGCATAGGGACATCCATGAGTTTCACCCAAACTGGCATGGTTGAGAAAGATTTTGCATTCCACATGAATCCATCCTGTGGAATGTTGAGTAATAGCTTCTTGTTGTTGATTCTGTGGTCATCCCTATGTAAGATTGAATCTCTGTCTTCATTATGATGAGGGAGGAATTGGCAAGGTACTTTCCAGGACTCCACCAAAGTTTGAATAGGTGCCAGCCCAGGGAATCTGCCAGTGAAACAACCAACCAAGCAAGGTCCCCATAATTCCTCCATTGGGGTCACATCCTCAGGCTGGATAAACACCTCCTCATCCTCAGTCATTTCCACCTGGTGGAGTTTCATACCTTTATCCTCAGACCTGTTCTTTTCAAAAAGTGAAGCAAAGCTTTTCTTCTCAGCTGGTGTATCCACTTTATTACCGGGTACATTGCCATCATTGTTTCCAGGTGGAGTTTTCTCATGAGTCTTCCCAATATCATTTCCAGTGTTTTTCCCATTGTCTGCCTTCCCAGCAGTAGCATCACTGGGTAAGGGACTTTCAGTATTGTTAATACCACTCTTATCCTTCTGCAAATCTTGCTCAATCCTCTCCTCATCAAGGGAGGGGGTCTGGGAATCAGAGCCATCATCATCTTCAATCGTGACCTTACCAGGTTTAGTGCAAGGAAGAAAATCCTCCTCAGTAATGGCCGGATAGTTATCCAAATTTTCAGCACAATCCACAATGTCACCTCCATCCCCAGACTCGTCCTCCATGTGACGAAGAAAGTTACGCAGGTCTTTCTTGTTTGGAGGAGTGGGAGGTGGAGGTCTACGCTCCTTCTTCTTGCCCTTCGCCATCTAAGAACAGCTCGAAACAAGGAAAGGACCAGCCACACTTACCAGAAAACCATTGGGGAGCTTGTTGCAGAAGGAGGTGAACAGTGTCACGAACCCTAGGTAGTTCGTTGTCTCCCAAAACTTGAACAACGCCGCTGGAATTCAGGATGGATAAGCTCGCCTTGGAGTGTAGAAGATCAATTTGCAACCAAAGATGGAGAAATCCAAGAGAACACGCCGGAAAATGGACGGAACTGGTGCGCGGTTACTGTTCATCGCGATCGCCAGAGAGAGAAACTCTGTCCTCCATTTGTTTGCCATTATCAAAAAGGAGGAAATTGTTGAAACACGGGCTTGTCACGTTTTCGTACTAAAGCCGTGTTCGTTTTTGTAACAGGTTTTGATAATGCCAAACCGCCGTGATCAAGATAAGACAGTGAATATACAAGGCGAAGAACGAAGATAAGAACAAGAGCTATACGAAGACCAAGAACGAAGACCGTAGTCTTAGTGTCGTTGAGTCGGTCTCATTTGTGATCAAGACCGACCCAATCTTTACACCTTGGCTCTTTAGGCTAAAATCTTTTCATTGAATTTCTTACATCATAAAAATGTTTTTCAAACATGTTTAAGTCAACAAAAACACTTGGTGTTCGCCTAAACCAAAAACCAAGCCATCCGGCGTTCGGCTTTCAGAAACCAGCGTTCGGCTTTCGGTTATCGGCGTTGGTTTTCGGGTCCGAACCAACCAAGTAATTTTCAACTTTTTATGACTGGTTTTTACTTCTTGGCATGTTTAAACAGTTCTCCAGAAAAAACACTTTGAAAACCACCTTTCGTTTTTGGTCGTTTGGCAAAAACCACGCAAAACGACATAAACTTGGCTAACCGTGGTTTCTACTCAAATGACGTGGTTTTTAAAGTGTCTCACTTGATTTATTAGCCAAATACATCAAATAAGTGTTTTAAACACTTGGTTTTTATTTTGGAGATATTTGGATTTTTCGGTCGGTTTTTGCATCGGTTGGCTAGGCCGTGGTTAAGGCAAAAACCATAGGTTTTTGGCTAACCACCCACCCAGCGATTCAAAATCACAAGCAGGATATTTGTTTTGCCTGAATGGCGGAGCTTTTAGTTGGAAGAGCTTTAAGGAGGATACAACCGCCGATTCGACTACAGAGGCTGAGTACATAGCTACTGCCGAGGCAGCAAAAGAAGCTGTTTGGATCAAAAAGTTCATTACTGAACTTGGAGTGGTTCCTAGTATTAATGACCCTATCTCGTTGTTTTGCGACAACACTGGGGCCATTGCACAGGCAAAGGAACCGCGATCTCACTAGAAAACCAAACACATTGTACGACGCTATCACATCATACGAGAAATCGTAGATAGAGGAGATGTGATGATTTGCAAAGTAGATACTGACGACAACATAGCCGATCCCTTGACCAAGCCTTTAGGAAAGCTAAAGCATGAGGGTCACACAAGGTCCATGGGCATTCGACCGATGCCAGATTGGCCATAGTGCAAGTGGGAGATTGTTGGAGTTGTGCCCTGATGGCCAACTGTTCATCGTTATCCTATCATCTATAGGAAGATATAATATGTTTACACATCTCATGCTAATGTAAACAAATATTATATTCCTAGATTTATATTTAAAGATGTTTATCAGATAGTGTTTCTCTGCTGATGAGACTAACATCTTGAAATAAATATTTATCTAAATGTCCATAGTCGAGTATTAACGAGAGTAGGATATCGTTAATGCATGTGAGACTAGTGTGTGTTGGATGTTTGACTTAGTCTCATAGTCAATGACAGCGTGTTCGCATCCGCACATGGGCAGATATTATCTGGAGATAATAGGATGCCGGAGTGACCCATCCTAAAGATGTTGCTTGAACTTTTAGTTCATGCTCTAAGCGTCTTTAGCGCGATCACGGGTGTAACTATCCTTCGACTTGAAGTATTATGTTTTCTGCATATGTGAACCCGCATACTTTGATGCATTGTCCTAAGCCATATGAAATAAGGATGGTATACAGGCTTTGTTTTGGGTATGCCGCAGCGCGTATTCAGAAACGTAGATTATGTACATAGGATTTGTCACTACTCTTTTTAAAAGAGATTAATGTCTTATGGGGCTCACTGATAAGTTATGATTGAGGAAATTGCATGGCCATGCTGAGATGTTTTTATGACGTCTGTTCCTATTAGTCAAACTTGATAAATCAGTGAATGACTTAATGTGTACAAGCTGGATTTTATTAATCCCTTGCATTAAGTTTAGACATTGAGACAAAGGGATACAGTTACACGGAGTTTGAGTCGTGGAAAGGTTTTGACGGTGCAAACGTCTTAACTTATAATCTGGGGGAATAATGTGTTGCTAGATACCGCTTATTGCTTATAGTATTGGTGCAGAGCCAATACTGTGGCCAGCTTTATAAGTGCCTATACGGGTCACACACTTTGGACAATTTAAGGAGTAGGATTAAACAATGAGATAATAAGTAATTTGTATATTTGTAAAAATAGTAAAATAAAATATTTTGGAATATAATAATATATATATATATAAATATTCGGTTATATATATTATATATATGTGCCGATTAATATATATATATATATATATTATATGTTGAATATTTGATTTTGATTTGTCATTTTAATTATGAAAATAATTATTTTGACATAAACTATTTAAATTATATTTGTATACTTGTTTAAAAATGATATTGGTATTTTTATTTGATTTAAAATTAATTTTATATTAATTTTTGGTGTCAAATAAAATACACTTTGAACATTTGAGTGGAGAAGAATTTTGAAAATCCTTCTCACAATCAAACTTTCGGCCATAAGGATTCAAAAGATTAAAATCAATCTTTGATTAATAGTTTATTAATTTTAACCTTTAGCTTAATGGCAAAGTTTGATTAATCACTTTGGAATTTTTTTTTCTTCTTTGCATTGATTGCACGGCACTTTAAAAAAAATGATATATGAGAAGATCATCATCTTTGAATATGTAAGTGTGGTTTTCCGCCATAATTTTCTAGTGAGAGAAAATTTCTTTTGTGTTCCATTAATATCATTTTGTGTATAGAAAATATCTATAATATTTTCTAAATATTATTAGAAATATTTTCTATAGAAATATACAAGATTATTATTATCCCAATTTTAATCTTTATATTTTATACTACTATAATCTTTACTAGC
The DNA here is from genome assembly GCA_003260385.1 of Cuscuta australis. NCBI lineage: Eukaryota > Viridiplantae > Streptophyta > Magnoliopsida > Solanales > Convolvulaceae > Cuscuta > Cuscuta australis. The sequence continues at coordinate 899,986 of NQVE01000165.1, forward strand.
ATAAAGATTGTGGTAGACTCCGGCGTTGTTCGTGTGTCAAAGTTGGAGACCGGACGCTTGAACGGTTACGTTTGCACTTTCAACGCTCTTCCTACGACTTCTTCGTTTTTACCGCTTCTGGAGAAAGGTATAAATTTCTTACTACTATATGTTTTAGTACGTGATTTTGGGCAAGATAATCATGTTAGGATGTTAAAATTTTTATATTCCGCTGCCTATCCTTGCATGGTTACCTTTCATCTTCCACATCATCTCCCCAGGTATGCTCTACAAGTTCGTGGTTTAATTTGTAAAGTTGGGATCTCAATCGCTGATTTTCTTATTGCATCACATCTCATCTTCCCCGACACCTCCTCCATGGCTTCTTTTCACATCTTCAAGGTCAATTTGTTCTTTTGATCATCCTCCCAGGTATGCTCTATCGTGGATTAATTTCTAGATCATGGCTTAATTTCTAGAGTCTGGAGAGAAAATTTCACCCCAAAATTACAAAAGTTCTTCGTATATGTTCAGGTAGTTTGCAGTGTGCTTGCAGTTTTTTTCTTCTTTTTAGTTTTATTGTATTGTTGTACACTTTTTGTAAATGTTCTCTAAGGTCCGAGGAAGGTCCCGTCCTTTTTCAGTTTGAAGATTTGCATAGGCAAAGAGGAATCACCACCTGTTCAGTGAAATGTCTCAATGAGTCATGTGATCAGAATTCCAATTTCTAATGCTACTATGATACTTTAGAGGGTTTCTGATACACCCTAAGTGTAACACCCTAGCTAATCCGTCCAGGTCTGCAGCCCCTTTCGGACTAAAGTATTAACTTTGTAATCGTATAATTTAAAACATTTTAAATAACATTATTGATCATAAATAAAAATCCATACATAACTGTAGAAAATACGGGGTGTTTAATAATAATGCAGAAGCAACTTTTAAACATGTCTCATAACAAACATAATTATTTATTTTGTCAATAAGTCCACCACGACTGTCTCAGCCCTTCCGCTGCTAGGAGTATACTAATCAATCATTCTGCCTACCTGTGTGTAGCAAATAAAACACACTACATGCTCAGCGGTGAAGCTGAGTAAGCATATCTAAAGCGTCAAACATTCACATAAATTGAATATCAATTCATAACCAATCATTTGATATCATGCAAACAATATATATAATTCAAGCATTCAGGATATTCTCAATATCTTATTTCAAATCATTTCGATATTCAATATCTCAAGGCTATTCCTAGTCTAAGGCAATATTTTTAACCAGGATCTTAAACTATAATTAGTCTAAGGCAGAACACAAGAATCGATAATCCACCCTATGAGTCATGTGGATTAGGTACCAACCGAACAGTGATCTGTCGGGTGGGTGATATCCGTTCTGGATCCCGTACGTACGTTTTAACCCCGAATTATGAATTGGTCAAGGAGGTATATCTTAGAGTTCTTCTAGACATCCTTTAATAATCAACATGAATTTCCAAATGGTATACCTTAGAGTTCTTCTAGATATCCTTAACAATTTACATAAATTTCATGATTACCAATATTTATTCAGTTTTAGCCATGTTTTAATCATCATTTTAAACAGTAGGTTCATCATTCATAATCATTCATAATAATCATTCACCATCAACATAAATAACAAGTAGCGGCCTAGCGTTGAGTGTTAACACTCTAGCTCACCGTCATGCATCAAACAAGATTCTTATATTTATCAAAACATCATATTCAATTCCAGAAATCATATTAAAATTTATTATTTGGTATCAAAAACAGGATTTAACAGTTCAAAAATAATGTTTCTAAATTTTCTTCTGGACAAACGGTACCCCTAACGGTACCTCAATACCACTCAAACGGTACGGGTTACCGTTTGGTTGTAGGTACTGCCAGAGGGAACTAAACATTGAGGCGGAGACGGTAGCTACCCTACCATTCCGACAGTACAGCCTACCGTCCCGGCGGTACCAAGGTACCGTTCGAACGGTAGCCAGCTACCGTCTTGGAACAGTGTCATCTTCAACCTCGGGCCAATTTTCGGAAATGTCCTTTTTGGTTACCAAACTTCAATTAAACTATATAGAAATGTTCTCCAAGGTTTATAGATCATTTTGGTATCATTAGTTCATAGTTTTAACATGAAATTCAAGGTTTGTGATCCTTAGTTCTTCAAGCATTTCAAACACAAAACACAACCAAATGACCATTTATGAACCTAGAAACGACCTACATGAACATTCTAATCGTTAGATATATCTACGGGCATACCTTGAATTTAAACGAAGGTTCCGGCGAAAGAACGGCAAAACTTCCAGCGACAAAAGCTATCAACTCCGGCGACCTCTCACCAAACTGACAGCACCAGGGTGTTCTTTTCTCTCAGGGCAGCAAAACAGGAGGAAGAATTGAAGGATTTGGTGATGAATAGAGGAAGTTTTGTTTTCTTATATCATAGGAAGAAGAGGAAGAGGACATTTGAAGAAATTTCCGTGAATCTTTGGAGCAGCTAGTGCACCGTTCAAACAGTAGCACCGATTGTAGTGTAGTTCCCTGATTGGGACTAATTTTTGTGTCCTAGTCGGGATACACTTTTTGGTCCAGCTTTCTCCGAATTGGAATCTGATTGAACCTTGTGATCAGACAGTCAAGCTCTACACAACGATATAATTTTCTTTAACTATTGACAAACTTTATAATTCTCTTATTTTTAGGTCCTTCTCAGTGATTAATTAATTATCAATTAATTTTGATAGGCCTATTTTCAGGGCGTTACACTAAGAGACCCTGCCAACCCGATGGTCCTAATCAAGCTTATTGGGTCCCAAACCATTCCCTTAGGTTCAGGCTCAGGTGTTATTTTTATCCATCTTTAAATATTTTTAACTTTTTTTTGCTATAACTTATTTCAATCAATTTATTAAATTATAATTACTAAGAGTCTTTGGTTTTTTTTACAAGAATTTTATGAATTATTTATTTTATGTGCATTTATTACCTTATGATTTTAGACCAATACTTTGTAAAGATTCATCTCTTTTGGAGTCTCTCATTGTTTATTACCAGCTTTAGGTATGTTGGAACAGGTGATTTATGTTTGCTTAGAATTGTAATTCAAGAACTACAGGAGTGTTTTATGTTCCTTCATTTAAAATTAGTTATTGTGTCAACTTTAAATTTTATTTGGAAATAAAAAGTATTTTTGTAGATTAGTGCACTAAATATGTGATTAGAGTGTTAAGTGTTTGATTTGCAAGTAATTAGGAGTATTTCTTTGATACAATGCAATATTTCTATAATTATAAAATTGCAGTGTGTATTGAAGTTACACTAATATTTCCTTCGGAATATTATATTTTGTATTGACCCTTCCAAGCTACCCTAAGTTCGGCAAATTATATGGTACATCCAGCTGTACCTTCCTTTAGGTACAGCCTAGTATTTTTGTAAATTTTGTAAACTTTTTATCCAATGCCCAGAACATATATGAGAACTATTATATATGACAATGAGTACCAGCAAATTTGAGAAGGAGTACCAGCACTTATGAGAATTATCATATTCTTATTCAATACAAACATGAATAAACCTGGGTTTTAAATTCTCCATGCTCAGAGAGTATAAATGAGTAGGAACGAATCGAATAGAGGAAGATCCAATGAAAAGGGTATGGATGAAGAAGTTGATGATGGTACTGAACTTTTTAATTGTGAAAAAATTGAACAATACTTTATTTCAGAATGAACATTTCCTTATTTGAGAATGAGTATTGTTTTTTTTAAGAATGAACACTACGCTATTTATTATAATTATATTAGACAAATGTGTAAAAATGAGTACTTTATTTTAAAATGAGTACTACCTTTTCCAGAATGAGTACTACGTATTTCGAAATGAATGTTTATATTTGTACGAGAATGAGTACTACTTTATTTCAGAATGAGTACTACCGGGATGTAGGTACATCCGGATGTACCATATACCAACTCCCTAAGTTCAAACACCCATTGTTAATAACCGTGTTGTCTAGAAACGCCTTTCAGGAGATAGCTTTGGCACTAACACCTTATTTGTTAAAAGTAAAATGTTGAATTTTTCACAGGTGTTGGATCCTTGCTTTTTCAAAAAAGAGATCTACCACTTTTCTCACATTAGAAATGTTCATCAGCTGTAGATGAATGATATCCTCCTTTTGGTTTGGTCTATCGGTAGGTTTGCTTCGTTTAGAAGAAAAGTTAATATTTTTATACTGAAATTTGCAGCAGTTTTACTAATAAGCACTCCATTAAAAAAGGTACAAATCTAAAGAATATGGATACACTAGTGTTAACCCCGTGCTTCGCACGGGCTCATATACATTCTGAATTTTTGACATTCTATAAATATAATTTTATTTATTTTAGTTTTCTAATAGAGACATAATATGTGTTATATGAATTTTTTTTAACTCTAAGATATATCTTTTTTCAAATATTATACTTTAAACATAGATGTACATGCACTAAAGATTATATAAGTTTTTTTAAAAGTAGTAAAAGAGAAATGATTTATTTTTTTTAAAAATCATATGAAACTTATTTTTTCAAAATATCGATAAACTTAAAAAAACATTTATAGATATAATTTGATTATGCAAACAAAATATGTTTTAAACCGGTGGAATGTATATTGGTATGTTTATTTAAAAAAAAAAATTTATACAAAACTAATAGCCATTAATGAATGAAGTACTAATGAAAATAGTTTTAATTAATAAAACATTATAATAAAAAATGGACTTATTAAATAATGATACATCATTAGAGAATATGTGTGTGGCAAAATATATATATATATATATATATATATATATATATATATATATATATGTCTATATATATATATATATATATATATATATATATATATATATATATATATATATTACACAGTATATATATTTTACATTGATGAAATATATTTTTATAAAATTGTTAATAGTGACATTTTTATACAAAGTATAATTAAATAATGTTTTTTAGTACTAAAATATAATATTTATTTAATGTAATAAAATAAAATGTGTTAAAATATCTTTTTAAAAAATTAAATGGACCAATGAAATTCATCTATCTCAATGCACATGTGGCATGCCACATGTCAACACTCCAAGAGATAAACCCAACTTTACATATATATATATATATATATATATATATATATATATATATATATATATATATATATATATATATATATATATATATATATATATATATATATATATTATATATATATATATATATATATATATATATATATATATATATATATATATATATATATATATATATATATATATAGACACACACACACACACACACAATGGCTTCTCTCACTAAACAACTCTCTCCAATCAACAATGGATTCTCCGTCGTATAACGCCGCTCCCTTCTGTTCCCAATGGCTTCTCAAGCTCCTGGCCATCATCTTCATTGCCCAGGTGACAAAAGCTATGCAGACACCCTCGGATCCACTTCACATGGACATGGAGGCTCGCATCGCCAATGCCCGGCTATCAAAAAGACCTTCACAGACATCCTGGGATCTCAACCAAGCGAAGCCCAGAATAGAATCGGAAGATACAGAGGATTCCCTGCTGTCTCCGTCACCCCAGATGAGGTAATTTCCCTTTCAATCCCATACCAGTTCGCACTTGTGGGTCGGTTCTTGAAATCAAGACCTCCTCTGGAGGTTATCCGTAAAAGCTTTGAGCAGATAGGGTTCAAACCAGGTTTCACCGTTGGATTACTATCTCCGTCCCTGATTCTTATAAATTTTGAATGCACAATTGATTATCAACGTTGCTTCTCAAGAAGGCTGTGGAATATCAATGGAAGCCAGATGGTGGTGACCAGATGGACCCCTTCTTTCCATGCTGACTCTGAGAGCCCTGTTTTTCCGGTTTGGGTGTCTCTAACCCATCTCCCCATCCATCTTCAAGAAGCTAAGGCCTTGCACTCCATTGCGAGCTCCATCGGTCACCCATTGATGATGGATGCATCTACAGCAGCAAAAACTAGACCATCAATGGCCAGATTCTGCGTCGAGATTGATATTTCTAAAGACCTCCTAAAGAAAATATGGATTGATAATGGCGGGTTGGGATTCTTCCAACCGGTAACCTATGAAAACCTACAAGAATTCTGCATTCAGTGTAAAAAGTCCGGCCATTTAGATGGAAAATGCTCAACTATGGACAACCTTATTTCCAAGAATGAATTGTCCAAGAACAACCTGTCAAAAACCTGGTGCCCCATTTCCAAGCATGAAGTGTCCAATGAAAATTTGCCAAAAACAGCTGCTGTGATGATAGAGCCCATTCTCAATATCCCATGTGAGTTGGGTCACAAACTTGACAGCAAAACTTCATGTGATACGAACCTGAATGACCCAAGCACTGCAGGACATAAGATGTCAGAGGTAGACCATCATGTCTCGGATTTATCCCCAGAGCATAAGGGAGATGAACTCACACCTCAAGAAGCTATGGAGATTAACCTCACTGCCTTTTGTAAAGAGGACAATCCCAATACTCAAGCTCTAAATGTTCAAAGTGATTTTCCAACTGATAGCCACAATGACGTGCAAAATTCTGGTGCTGAATCTGGAAAAGAACTGTTAACTACCAATACTGCAGCTGTTGTTAATCAGGATGGAGTGTGTGATCCCACTGATGCTACTGTTTCTGATGAAGTAGATGAGCAATCAGAAGCTGAGGCCGAATATGATATGGAAAAGCTAACTAAGGAAGCAGATCTGGAACATACACAAGAACAAATAATTGAGGAAAGCATGGATGGTATGACTGCACAAAATGCTTACTGTGTAGGAAATACAATCAACTTGGATGAATTTCCAGTACTCACAAGACAGAATATTGAGGAGGATGTACACACTCCAACCGAGAATGTGGAGACGGTTGTACACACTCCAACCGAGATAGAGAAGGATGAGACAACAGGGACTATAACGCTGATGGCTGAAGATACAACAAAGGAAACCACATCACCAAACATTCCAGATACCAACATAGGTCCGATCCTCCACGCTTTTGAGCTTGAAGGTCAACATTATGAAATTAGGTCTTACAATGAGGAAGGACAAACGTCAAACCACAATGATGAAAACCTCAAAACTCATGAATTCCAAGAAGTCCAGAATAGAAGAAGTAAAAAGAAGCAAGCTATGCCAAGGACCATCAAAACCAGAAGCCATGATCCTAATCTCGAAGTAGGGACTGTGAGCGAGATCACGAGATACTGGCCTAGTCGCAAATCTACTACTATGGAGAAAATAGTTACTACCCAAAGTTATTCTGGACTCTTTTGGTACGTTGGGCCCGTTGGTCCAATTGGCACTGATGGGAAAAGACCGAAGAAAATAATGCCCAGAAATCTCTCCCTCGATCAACACCCGGGTTTCATAATCTGGGAATGATCTTTTTCATTTTGATTTCATTCAATTTCCCTTTTTCAATCAT
>NQVE01000165.1:910000-1029325 GCA_003260385.1 Cuscuta australis
CCTGATCTCTTACGCATGCATATGATGTGATATGCTTCAATATGAATGATGAAATGAATGATATGATAAGAACAATTTGTCAACAATATGAATATATAATCATGCATTAATTTATTTGGATGAAACATGATTAAAATATCATTTAAATAAGCTACGGGGCTCGGAACGGTCGACCCTTTGGTACGGTGGTCGACCTTGTTCTTCGTTTCATCGGATTGGCGGATCACCGTGACGGTCGACCGTTGTTGACTAGCTGCGGATGACGGACTTCGGCTGGAATGGCGGCGGTTGACCGTTCGCCGGTGGCGGTCGACCGTTTTGCTGACACTCGTGGTCTATTTCGAAGTTTAATACGACGGTTGACCGTTTGCGTCAACCGTTCGGGTCTGCGAATCTTTCTCTTGATACTTTGAGTATCCAAAATACTTCTTTAAGTCTTTTTAACACCTTTGATTAACATATACATATTGTTGGGTTGATTTCCAAGGTTTATATCTTCTTATGTGTATATTAACTTTATGAATTTGGTGTATTTTGATTTCAACACATGGATGACTTAGATATGTATCAGATATATATTTTGGGATGATTTCAACATATGGAATAATATATATGTTCATGTACGAATGTGATGAATGATTCGAAAAGTCTACTGCAATGGTACAAACCTGGAAATCAATGGCCGAAACCTTACGGATGAGCGGGAGTGGAAACAACATCGAAATTCACCAACTTTGTCATTCTCGTAACAATTGGACAGCCTGCCGTATTTTGGGCATATCTCCATCGTTTCTTCATGGAATTGCAAACCGTTTGATTCTGTGGATTCCTAAGATATAAGGCTATAACTTTCGTACAGAAAGTATTTCGAGTTAACAGATGTAAGATAGCATAAATCGGTTCTGACGATTAACTCATTAACTTCAATATTCCAACACCGAACCTTCTCTACGATACCTTCCGGATGTTCCTAATAATTGTTAGAGAGTTTATGGTAAGTGTTTGGAATGAAACAACATGGATATGATGAGGAAACATAGCCAACCCGAGGAGCTCACCACCACTGGCGCAGTCCCGGTATTTTGGCCATATCTCCTTCGTTAAATACTGAAATCGCAAGCCGTTTGTTGGGCTGGATTCGTATCGTCCGGGGCTACAACTTTGGTTCAGAAAATATTTCAAGATAAGGGATGGAAAATTTCAGTTTTTACCTTAAAGTGGCTCCTGCGTTCTTGAGCTTAAGATTTGGAAATTTTTGGAAGGTTTCTTGCTTCTTCTTCTTCCTTGAACTAACTATGCAGCTGGTGTGTATTTCTCCTTTGGCTCACCAATGGAGTTGGAGCTGGTTTTTCCTCCTTCTTGGACTGCCGACAGAGAGAGAAAATGGGAGAGGAAATGGTGGATGATGATGTATAATGATGACGATGGTGTTCAATGATGATGATGATATAGTGTAGGGGTTGGTGGAGGGATGGGCTAGTGGAGAGAAAAATGGGGCTGCGTGATTTGGGAGGAGATTTGGAAAATAAAGTTTTGGCTTTTAGCCAAAATTGAACAGTTTACCCCAAACGGTACGCGCTTTTTCGCCCAAACTGTTCTGAATTGAAAATGAATTGTGTTTTTGGAATGAGACTATCAAAAGTAGAATTTTGACGTAATCAAAATATTTTTCTAAGAACTTTTATTTTTTTTATTGTCTGGGTCTGTCTCTGTCATAAATTAATTTAATCATATGAATGATATAAAAATACATGAATTAAATCCAAATGATTAATATGATGTTGTCAAGTGTCAAAAATTAAGATTTCTAATCTTATGAAATCACTTTTGAATTGAGTTTATTTTATGCGTCAAAGTTACAAATTTTAATATTTAAAATCATCATAACTGGAAATCTATAAATCAGATTGGTTCATAAAATGTACTGTTGGATTCGTCTTTTCGAGACATATCCATAAAAATAAGTTTTTAACAAAAAGTCATGATTTTTAAAATCCATTTATTTTTAGTCAAACGTATAAATATTCTTTATTAGACCAAAATGATATTCAAAACTACTTTTGTTTTATAATAAAATTTAGGCCATATTTTGTGGTGTTACATTTCTTCCTTCCTTAAAGAAATTTCGTCCCCGAAATTTCCTTAGGTGAAGTCATTTAAAATGATGATGTACAAAATCATTAATATTTATTGTTTTTTTAAAACACTTACTTTGAGAAGTTGTTTTCTTTTTCTTTTGTTGAGTGTCATGATTATAACATGTTCTCTTTCGAGAAAGGATATACGCGGATGATAGATGCAAAGTGTTTGGATTTCTTTCATGGAGACTTACGTCAAGTATACTCTTAGATTTCCTCTTGTCGTGTTGTAGGAGTTTTCAAGAGTTCTTCTAGAATCATTCTCAGATGACTTTGTCTGGAATGCTGGTTTCACAAATTATGTTTCGTTGTTTACAAGCTGGAACGAATTGTTTCTAGATTTGACATTTCTACATAACAGTATTTTGGGGAAAGACTATTATCATAATCATCATTCTAGGTTTCCTAGATGAATACGTAATCATACTTTCAAAACTCGAACTCTCATTAGCGATCCTTAATGGAGTTGCTCTGACTAACATGACGTCAACAAGCTGATTTCACATTGTTTATGCATGCCTATAACTGTAAACATGCATATCACACTTAAGTATAACAATAATATATGTTTTTATCACATTGTAGTGATTGGATGAACTTTTTGATAACACTTGCCATTTTGTCACTGTTTGTCTTATCAATATGATATGTAGTTATTCTTGAACACTAATTTCCTGATTGATACGGAGTAATTCCAGAATTGCCTTGAAATTTCAGGCTTTCTCAATAATTATGAAAGAGCTTCATGTTTGAAAATTATAATATTAGTGTATTCGTCAAAAAACATGATAAATTATACACGTAGTCATATTTTAATATGTTTGGGATTTTACAGACACATGCGTGGTTTCTCTTGGTGCTCCGCCCAATTGATTTGCGTGGGGATCACATTCACTTTGAGTGTGGTCATATTCGCCACATAAGTGACAACTTTTCCTTTTCTTCGTTCTTGGAGATGGATCAATTTACAAATTATGTGTTCATTTACGTTGAGTAGATGGTCCTACTTCGAATTCTTTCCCCTTTCGTGAAGGTTCTTTTGGTTGATCTTCTTGATTTTGTGTCATCTCTGATCTTTCACCTAATCGTACTAAGGCTCGAAACTTCATCGATGATGACACATTCATTATTTGTCGAATTTGTGGATTTAACCCGACTAAGAACCTCCCACTGAATTGTTCTTCACTTATTGCTTTCTCTGGCAGATAGACAGCTACGTTCTATAGGAGTTCTGCAAATTCCCTCACATTGGATTCACCTTGTGTTCTTGATGAGAATGCGATTTCCGCATGATCACGATTAGCTGATGAAAAGTGATAAGAAATAAATTTTTCTACAAACGTTGGCCATGTTGGTTGGCCTTCAAGCTTTTTCTTAGTTCGTTCCCACCATATACGAGTGTGTCCGGCTAACAGCTTTTCAGCAACAAGAAGTTGAAATTTCTCAGGCATCATCAAGGCATGAAAAACTTTGATGATTTGCTTCAGCCATGCATGTGCTCCAGTTGCATCGAGATTTCCATCATAGACATGACATCCTTTGTTGATAACATCAACTAAATTCTTTATGTAGTCAGAGTTTGATGTGTCAATGTTATCTGAAGGTAAAGGAACTTCTCGAGTTGTTGGAGCTGGTGTTGGCGTTATTTGTGGAGGGTTTGGAGTTCGTGTTTCCCTCACAGTTGGTATTCGATATGTTGTCGTGATTTAAGGTTGCATGGGCATCATTGATGGTACGCCATACTGTGTCATTTGTATTGGGACTCGTACATAAGCTTGCTCCCTTGGGGGTTGGAGTATGTAATCTCTTTGGTTTAGATGTTGGTGTCCCGTGGATTGGGCAGAAGTCTTGGCTCTTATTCTCAATGAAGCCATATTCCGTTCGGAGTTTATATGTAAGCTTTTCTCTATTTTTTTCTCTCTTTGTTTTGGTTGTGTATGCTTCTTGCAATTCTCATCTTGAATTTATAGTTGGGGTTCAGATATACGACATTATTATCGTAGATGCATAGCCTTTGGACTGTAAGATTGTCTTTAAATCTTTGTCACTATTCACTCGTGAATTGAATACGACGTAAAGCATCCAATGGTATTGCACTCGTGGTTCGACTACAACAGGAAGCATACATAGTCCTTTGCCCATGATTTGAAGACATATGCGGTGGTGACCAATCTTACAAATCAAACTCAATGTCATAGTCACATAACTATTTATACTATAGACTTCCTGTTATCTACGTCTAATCAACGTTATGTGTGCAATTTTATTTGTTACCTATTGTAGATTCGATATCCTATTCATTCCACGTGGCCGATATGAATTCTAATAAGAGAATTCCTCGTGTTTCTTTCATCATCTTGGAGTAGTAGATTTGTCGTGACTTCATTATATTGAGATATCGCCATTTTCTGTTAGTAGAATCACTTCACATGCTTCTGACGTACTTCTTGATATCTTTGCTTCCATATGGTTTTCTAACGTTTGTATGTAGATTCACTCCTATAATGCGTTTCAGATTCGATACATATGTCGTATTCGATCTGGTTTTTGAGGCTCTATTTGTGTTCCTTAGAATATGACAGATTCACTTTTGGGGAATTCATTCACTTTCTATCGAAGATAGTTCTTTGTTCAACGTATTCTTCGCGTTGATAGAAGTTGATTCACATCGTTCACTTAGCTATTCGCGTATTACGACATACATGTATGTCGTGCCTATCGGGTTTACAATCCCACTTCTTGATCCTTGATCTTTTGATGTCGACTGTGATCGTCGAAGAACATTTTGAGGCAATCTAAACTTTACTGCATTCGGTTCTATGAGGATACTAGCAACTCAGTTGAATCAAAATTTCAATGAGTTAAGTACGTGTGTTATGCCATAGTAACTTACTTGTTGATTACCTTCCCGGGGCAGAGATGTCGTGGAGGATGCGGATGCAGGACTTTGAAAATATTGACTCAATGATCCGAAAATCGTTTTTTTAAAACCACTTGCTCCGATACCAAAATGTAACACCCTAATCCGTATAACCCGGAATTACACGAATTAAGGTGAAACCGGAGTTAAATAAAAATTTCGCTTGACATTTAAAATTGACAATTTCAATAAATGTTAAATTTACAGACTCTGGATCGCGACCCATTTAAAAATATTTTCGGAGTATTGCGGAAGTACAATAATAATCAAATCATGACACATTTAAAATCTTGATGATCAAACATTTGCCTGCAATCCCTGCATCTCCTCCGACTCATTGCCCTCCGGGAGTGGTTCCGTCATTATCTTCTTGTTACCTACGTGTATTCAACGAAAAATACAAACTACACGCTCAGCGAAACTGCTGAGTGGTACCACGCTAGAATTGTAGAATAATTCACAGACATTTACATATACATATATATACGTCCACAAAATGTATAATCATATTCATGATATGGCACATTATATCATATGATCAATTTGATGATTCATGATAGTAAATATTTAATTATAATTACATGATGGCACATTTAATCAATTTGCTTGTTCGTGAGGATGATTACATGACACCTATGTAATCAATATAATTGTTCTTGATGATGATTACATGACACCTATGTAATCATTGTACTTGATGATGATAACATGATGCATGAAACTAACGTGCAAGGATGACCCTTGCGCTATGAGATTCGCCCAGCTTATACGACGAACTCACGCCACCTTAATCTCACGAATGAGGTGAGACTAGAAAAATGGGGGTGGTACTCAAAAGCCTGAATACCATGTGAAAGGTAACCATGCAAGGATAGGCAGCGGAATATAAAAATTTTAACATCCTAACATTATTATCTTGCCCTAAATCACGTACTAAAACATATAGTAGTAAGAAATTTATACCTTTCTCCAGAAGCGGTAAAAACGAAGAAGTCGTAGTATAAAATATAAAGATTTATGCTAGTAAAGATTATAGTAGTATAAAATATAAAGATTAAAATTGGGATAATAATAATCTTGTATATTTCTATAGAAAATATTTCTAATAATATTTAGAAAATATTATAGATATTTTCTATACACAAAATGATATTAATGGAACACAAAAGAAATTTTCTCTCACTAGAAAATTATGGCCGAAAACCACACTTACATATTCAAAGATGATGATCTTCTCATATATCATTTTTTTTAAAGTTCCGTGCAATCAATGCAAAGAAGAAAAAAAAATTCCAAAGTGATTAATCAAAATTTGTCATTAAGCTAAAGGTTAAAATTAATAAACTATTAATCAAAGATTGATTTTAATCTTTTGAATCCTTATGGCCGAAAGTTTGATTGTGAGAAGGATTTTCAAAATTCTTCTCCACTCAAATGTTCAAAGTGTATTTTATTTGACACCAAAAATTAATATAAAATTAATTTTAAATCAAATAAAAATACCAATATCATTTTTAAACAAGTATACAAATATACTTTAAATAGTTTATGTCAAAATAATTATTTTCATAATTAAAATGACAAATCAAAATAAATATTCAACATATAATATATATATATTAATCGGCACATATATATAATATATATAACCGAATATTTATATATATATATATATATATTATTATATTCCAAAATATTTTATTTTACTATTTTTACAAATATACAAATTACTTACTATCCCATTGTTTAATCCTACTCCTTAAATTGTCCAAAGTGTGTGACCCGTATAGGCACTTATAAAGCTGGCCACAGTATTGGCTCTACACCAATACTATAAGCAATAAGCGGTATCTAGCAACACATTATTGCCCCCAGATTATAAGTTAAGACGTTTGCACCGTCAAAACCTTTCCACGACTCAAACTCCGTGTAACTGTATCCCTTTGTCTCAATGTCTAAACTTAATGCAAGGGATTAATAAAATCCAGCTTGTATCCATTAAGTCATTCACTGATTTATCAAGTTTGACTAATAGGAACAGACGTCTTAAAAACATCTCAGCAAGGCCATGCAATTTCCTCAATCATAACTTATCAGTGGGCCCCATAAGACATTAATCTCTTTTAAAAAGAGTAGTGACAAATCCTATGTACGTAATCTACGTTTCTGAATACGCGCTGCGGCATACCCAAAACAAAGCCTGTATACCAGCCTTATTTCATATGGCTTAGGACAATGCATCAAAGTATGTGGGTTCACATATGCAGAAAACATAATACTTCAAGTCGAAGGATAGTTACACCCGTGATCGTGCTAAAGACGCTTAGATCATGAACTAAGAGTTCAAGCAACATCTTTAGGATGGGTCAGTCCGGCATCCTATTATCTCCAGATAATATCTGCCCATGTGCGGATGCGAACACGCTGTCATTGACTATGGGACTAAGTCAAACATCCAACACACACTAGTCTCACATGCATTAACGATATCCTACTCTCGTTAATACTCGACTATGGACATTTAGATAAATATTTATTTCAAGATGTTAGTCTCATCAGCACAGAAACACTATCTGATAAACATCTTTAAATATAAATCTAGGAATATAATATTTGTTTACATTAGCATGAGATGTGTAAACATATTATATCTGCCTATACATGATAGGATAACGATGAACAGTTGGCCATCAGGGCACAACTCCAACAATCTCCCACTTGCACTATGGCCAATCTGGCATCGGGCGAATGCCCATGGACCTTGTGTGACACTCATGCTTTAGCTTTCCTAAAGGCTTGGTCAAGGGATCGGCTATGTTGTCGTCAGTATCTACTTTGCAAATCATCACATCTCCTCTATCTACGATTTCTCGTATGATGTGATAGCGTCGTACAATGTGTTTGGTTTTCTAGTGAGATCGCGGTTCCTTTGCCTGTGCAATGGCCCCAATGTTGTCGCAAAACGAGATAGGGTCATTAATACTAGGAACCACTCCAAGTTCAGTAATGAACTTTTTGATCCAAATAGCTTCTTTTGCTGCCTCGGCAGCAGCTATGTACTCAGCCTCTGTAGTCGAATCGGCGGTTGTATCCTCCTTAAAGCTCTTCCAACTAAAAGCTCCTCCATTCAGGCAAAACAAATATCCTGCTTGTGATTTTGAATCGTCTCTGTCGGTTTGGAAGCTAGCATCAGTGTAACCGACCACCTTTAGCTCTTCCTCACCACCGTATACCAGGAATGCATCCTTAGTATTGCGAAGATACTTGAGGATGTTCTTGACCGCTGTCCAGTGTGCTTCTCCTGGACTTCCCTGGTATCTGCTGGTCACACTTAAAGCGAATGAGACATCAGGTCTAGTACATATCATGGCGTACATGATGGATCCAATTGCAGAAGCGTATGGAACCTTCATCATGAGTTCCTTCTGCTCGGGAGTAGAAGGAATCTGGCTCTTGGAAAGAACCGTGCCAGGTGTCATAGGTAAAGATCCTTTCTTTGAGTTAGACATGCTAAATTGATCAAGGATTTTATCTATATATGTACTTTGATTTAGACCTATTAACTTTCTTGATCTATCTCGGTAGATTCTTATGCCAAGGACATAACTAGCATCCCCTATGTCTTTCATGGAGAAGTTCTCGCTCAACCACGTCTTTACAGAAGTGAGAGCGGGAATATCGTTACCCATTAACAATATGTCATCGACATATAATATTAGGAATACTATTACACTCCCACTGACCTTCTTGTATACACAAGATTCATCAGAGTTCTTCTCGAAACCAAAACTGGAAATGGTTTCATCGAAACGTATGTACCAACTCCAAGATGCTTGTTTTAATCTGTAGATTGAACGTTGCAGTTTACAAACTTTGGCAGACTGACCAACAATTTGAAAACCGTCAGGCTGTGTCATGAAGACATCCTCTTTGAGGTTCCCATTAAGGAAAGCCGTCTTGACGTCCATCTGCCAAATTTCATAATCGTAATAGGCTGCAATCGCAAGCATTATCCGAATGGATTTCAGCATAACAACTGGAGAAAAGGTTTCATCATAGTCAATTCCGTGGATTTGTCTATAACCTTTTGCTACCAATCTAGCTTTGAAGGTATGAACCTTCCCGTCTACGTCTGTCTTCTTTTTGAAGACCCACTTGCATCCAATGGGTTTTATCCCTTCGGGTGCATCAACCAAGGTCCAGACTTGGTTTGTGTACATAGACTCCATTTCAGATTTCATGGCTTCGAGCCATAGATCGGATTCGGGGCATGTAATTGCCTCGAGGTAGGTCTCTGGTTCGCCTTGATCTACCAACAAGACGTCACCTTCATCAGACATGAGAAATCCATATCTCACTGGAGGATTACGTATCCGGTCTGACCTACGTGGTATATCTTGAGCAATTTGAGGTTCAATTGCTTGATCTCTTTGCTCGGGTTCCAACACTATCGGGATTTCCTCTTGTGGTTCTTGAATTTCTTCGAGGTCTACCTTTCTCACACTAGTGATAGCAGAAAGAAACTCCTTCTCAAGGAAGGTTCCATTCCGAGCAACGAAAATTTTGTTATCGGATGGATGATAGAACTCATACCCTCTAGTTTCCTTGGGGTATCCCACAAAAATTACTTTATCAGATTTAGGCTCCAACTTACTAGCCGTCATGAGACGTTTTACATAAGCTTCACAGTCCCAAATCTTAAAGTATGAGAAACTTGGTTTTCTCCCACGCCATAGTTCGTATGGTGTGCTCTCGACAGCTTTAGATGGAACTCTGTTGAGTGTGTGTGCTGCTGTTTTCAATGCATATCCCCAAAATGATTCTGGCAATGTTGTCAGACTAATCATGCTCCGGACCATGTCTAGCAAAGTCCGATTTCTCCTCTCAGACACTCCATTTAACTGAGGTGTCCCTGGAGGAGTGAGTTGGGATAAGATCCCATGCTCTTTCAGATAGTCATCGAACTCCAGGCTTAAGTATTCACCTCCTCGATCCGAGCGGAGGGTCTTAATACTTTTGCCTAATTGTTTTTCTACTTCGTTCTTGAATTCTTTGAATTTGTCAAAGCATTCCGATTTGTGTTTCATGAGATACACATATCCATATTTACTAAGGTCATCAGTAAATGTAACGAAGTAAGAATAACCACCTCTAATTACAGTGCTAATTGGACCACACACATCGGAGTGTATGAGGCCCAATAAGTCATTCGCCCTTTCACCGTGACTGGTGAATGGAGCCTTTGTCATTTTACCAAGTAAACAAGATTTACATACATCATATGACTGGAATTCAAATGAATCAAGTACACCTGAGCGATGTAACTTAGATATGCGTTTCTCGTTAATGTGGCCCAAACGACAATGCCATAGGTACGCAAGATTCAAACTGTTAGGTTTGTTTCTCTTAACATTTACGTTATATATTGCGGTATCCATGTCAAGGACATAGAGAGCGTTGGTCATTTTTGCACTTGCATAAAATATATCATTTTTAAAGACAGAAAGAGTTCTGTCTTTTACAACGAATGAAAATCCTGCTTTGTCAAGCCAGGATACAGAAATGATGTTTCTGCTCATACTAGGTACAAACAGACAATTATTCAAATGCAATATTGATATGCACATATTTTATACACTTTTTAAGCATATTTTGAAGGAGTTTTGAGTCCCAATTGAATTTAGTGTTTATATTTTATTTCAATTTTCCGTTTTATTTGTGTAGAGCGGTCCTATGCTTGGTTTTATATGTTTTGCAGGTATTTTGAGGCCATTTGGACGCATTGAGAACAATTTCAAGAACGGAAAATAAACATGAAAGTTTGGGACCAAAATAAATTGAAGAGAATTGAAGAAAAGAAGGAAACAAATAAAGAATAAGGAAAAAAGCAGCAAGGATTCGAACTCAAGACTTGGGGGCAGGGATTTGAAACTCTGACCATTGCACCACAACTGACTATTCAGCATTTCAATGACATAGCGCGAATAATATCTGTCTTAATATTCGGCTCATGAATTGGGAGAAAATGACAAAATAGGAGACGGTGGGAAGATTCGAACCCAGAATCACGCTGCCAACATCCAGCTACGTTTCTATGTGAGCTACAAGAGTTGTTTTGACCAATTATGCTAGTGTTTGTATATACTCCGTATATACAATTTTATCTATAAAATCACATCTCCTCTCTTCTCTTAGGAGGTTGGAACCCCCATTTTCTTCCTTCTCTCTAGTCCGAAATTCTCCTCCTCCATCACTAATATCTCACCACTTTCTTCTTCCAAACACATAAAAATTACTCCATCTTCATCATCACCAACACCATCAATTTTAGTTGGAGCTCAAGAACACATCTTCCATTTTGTAAGATTTTTATTATTGTAATAAATATTTATTTGTTTAAGCTTCAAACTATGAACTTCTAAATTCCATTGAGGTTAGAAGTTGGTGTAATTAATTGTCCATCTTAATGTTTTGAATATTTTAAACATGGATTGTTGATTTTATTTTTACTTAGATGTTGTATTTAAAAATAAATAAATTTGAAATGTTTGTGATTTTTAATTAAGGGCCCAATCATAAACATAATTGTTACAAGGAATATGAGCTAAATTGATATAATCATAAAATAGAACACTTTTTAAATACACCGTAAGCCTTCTCTACCTTTAACCGGGATTGAAGACTTACGGGTGGAAATAATTATTGAGTTGTATTCTTACACCATTAAATTGGGTAAACATACAATAAAATAATTATGGTTGCCGTTGCTACTAAATAATTACTCCGGATTTATCATTAGCGTGTTAAAGTCGGAGTAGTTATTATTTAGGTGAACTGCGAGAGCGTCCCTGAATACTTTTCTGCAACTCCACACATTCTATATAAAAATAAATTGACAATCCAACTTTTATAAAAACATTGGACAATTAATTTACCAATTTCTACCCCTAACTTTTCAACATCAAAAACTTTGTGTTGTTTAGAACTCTCTTCTTTTACACTTTTTATTTTATCTCTAAAACCAAAAAGACCAAAATATTTTACAACTTCTTTTGTAAACTTTTGTTTAAATTAAATTAACTCGCGTCTCTCTGAGGTTCGACACCCTACTTACAAGGGATTCTTTTTAGTTGTTATTTTTGCCCGTTCTATACTGCAAATCAACTTGGCGTCGTTGCCGGGGAGACGGTTTGAGTTTTTTTATTTTAAACATAAGTTTTATTGTTTATTTGTTGTAAATATTTGTTATTACTTTGTTTTCCTAATCTCTTCTTGCAGGTACTAAAAAAAACAAAAAAAAACACAAAAAAGAAAAACCAAAAAAAAACTAAAAAAAAACTGAAAAAAAATACTAAAAAAAAAAATCCTTTGAGTCCCTTTACTCTTGAACACCTATTGGATTTGGACATATTGACTTGGACATATTGGACATACCTGGACATATTGAACTATCCCATAGGTCGGATTTTCCGCCACCGGAGATTGGACATTGTTTTTTTTCTTCTTTATTTTTCCCGCTGACCGGCAAAGCCGTCACAGAGTTTGGACATTAAATTATTGCACTTTACATTTCTGCATTTTTTTTCTTTCTTTCCAGGCGTGCAAAGCCGCTATTGGACATATATCTATATATTATATATATTATATATACTATATATATTATACATATTATATATTATATATTACATATTATATATTATGTATTATATATTATATATTATATATTATATATCTATATACCATTGCTAACTCTTTTTATTTTTTTTAGTGTCCTCGTTGGTTTATTACCGCTTGGCACTCTAACCGCTAACTACTAACTAAGGTATCACTTGTCTCGGTGGTTTTTACCTCTTGACTTAAGTGAGAACCTTTTTATTAATTTTTGCACATTACATTTTTTCTCTTTTCCTTTCTCCCTTTCCCTTCCCTTTTCATTTTTTTTCTCCCCCCCCTTTTTATTTACCTTCTATTTCCCTTTCCCTTCCCCTCTCTCTCTTCAACCCTCCCCAATCCCCTTCTTTTTATGCTAACGCGTTCACGTGGGATTAATCAAGA
The DNA here is from genome assembly GCA_003260385.1 of Cuscuta australis. NCBI lineage: Eukaryota > Viridiplantae > Streptophyta > Magnoliopsida > Solanales > Convolvulaceae > Cuscuta > Cuscuta australis. Next base: position 923,114 of record NQVE01000165.1, read on the forward strand.
AAAATTTTTCTTTCCAGAAATTGAGAAACATTTGAAAGAAATAAGAAAAAGAAAGAAAATGGAAGTCCCACGGAACGATGTTCGTGAAAATGTGCAGGAAATTCAGAGAATACAAAATGAAGTTCCGAACAGGAGGACTCTTTCTGACTATGTCACACCTCCTGTGGCGGAACACAACAGCATTATTCCGCCGGATGTCACAGCAAACAACTTTCAAATCAAACCTGCTGTCATCCACATGGTCTCATCTGATCAGTTTGGTGGAGGACCAATGGAGGACCCACACAACCATATCACCAAATTCCTCCGAGCGTGCAATACGTTCAAAATCAATGGTGTGCCAACTGATGCAATCAGGCTCCGTCTGTTCCCATTCTCTCTAAGGGACAAAGCTCAAAGCTGGCTGGATTCATTTCCAGACAATCACTTCACAACTTGGGACCAGCTTCACGGCGAATTTCTCAAGCGATTCTTTCCGCCTTCCAAAACCGCAAAGATCAGGCGGATGATACAAAATTTCAAGCAAAATCCAAACGAGCCCCTTTACGAGGCTTGGGAGAGATTCAAAGATCTTCAAAGGCAATGCCCACATCACAATATCCAGTCCTGGAACTTAATGACGGCTTTCTATGAAGGCCTAAATGAAAACTCACGGATATTGTTGGATGCCTCGGCGGGTGGATCATTCATGAGCCTTGAACTTGACGAAGCTGAAGAACTCATAGAGCGGATCTCAACAAACGGGTCCACCTGGTACTCTGATCGTCCATCCGCTCAACCAAAAATTGGAGGCATGTACGAAGTTGATCAAATGTCGGCCATGGCTGCTAAGGTCGATAGCATGATGAGCATGATCCAAAAGATTGCTCAAGTCTCTGCTGTGCAAAACACTACGCCAGCACCGCCTCCTGTTCCTGTTCTCATGTGTGTATCCTGTGGTGGACAACATGATCAATCTTCATGTCCATGGGATGCAATGGAGCAAGTTGATTATGTAACCTACAACCGGCCGCAGCAACACCAAAATCCATTTGGCGGATTTAGTTCTCAAAACAGAAATCATCCTGGTTTCTCTTGGAGCAATCCGAGTGGAGCTGCCAATCCACAAGCTTATCGGAGTTCACCACCCAGCTTTCAAAATCAACAGCAACAACAATTTAGAGGTGGCCAAAGTTTTGCTAACAATCAACAGTTTAAGCAAAACCAAAGCTTCCCCTATGTTCCAAATCAACAAAAGCCGATCGTGTCAACTCCTGAAACACCATCGGCTCCCGGCTTGGATAACATTGTTGATCAGCTACTCAAATCTCAACTAGCCCAAGCCGAAACCTTGAAGAAGATTTCTGAAGAGCTTACTCAACTTCGAGCTCACAATAGGATGCTTGAAAATCAAATCTCTAGTCAAACATCAACATCCTCAACAAAGGTGACCGGAAAGTTGCCAGCTTGTCCCGAAAATCCAAGAGAGCAAATGAATGCTATCACTACTCGGAGTGGGAAACAACTTCAATCTCCATCTCTTCCAAGTAGTGAGCCCGATGAAGAAATAAGTGAGGATGCAAAAGAAGAACCTCAAAACAAAGTCAAAGGAGATGCTACTGAAATGCTTCCAGAGTCAATTCAGATCAAAGAAGGTTTGGTTAGGAAATATGCTCCACCAATTCCTTTTCCGAACCGACTCAAGAAATCCCATGTTGAGGAAAGAAGAAGCAAGTTCTTAAACCTTATCAAGAAATTGGACATCTTTATTCCATTGCTTGATGCTATCACTGAAATTCCTTCTTATGCCAAATTTCTCAAGGAGATCTTAACAAAGAAGAAGGAAAATCCTCTCATGGTGGCCATGAATCAAGAGTGTAGTTCCATTATTCAAAACAAGATCACACCAAAACTGCTTGATCCTGGAAGCTTTTCAATTCCATGTTATATCGGAGGATCTAAAGTGAACAAAGCTCTTTGTGATCTTGGTGCAAGTGTTAGTTTGATTCCATACTCTCTATGTCAAAAGCTACACTTAGGCGATCCAAAACCAACAAATATGGCACTACAATTGGCCGACCGTTCTGTCAAGTACCCCATTGGTATTCTTGAAGATGTTCCCGTCAAGATTGACAAATACTATATCCCGGGAGACTTTGTTGTCTTGGATATGGAAGAAGATGATCAAGTTCCTATCATTCTAGGGAGACCATTTCTAGCTACTGCAGGAGCTGTCATAAATGTGAAGAAGGGTACGCTCATCCTTGAAATCGGCGACGATAAGATTGAGTTCAATATACACGAGCCAAGTAAAAAAGTTGCTTGTGTTCTTGACTGTTTTAATGTGAACATCGTTGATTCATGTGTCGTTGATGTTGAGAAATCACACTTACTCCCAAAAGATTCACTCGATTGTGAGGTGAATTCTATGCCCAAAAATGGAGTGCCTAAAGTGAAACTCAAAAATGTGCCACTCACTAAACAACTACATGAAAAGGAAATCTCTAAACGAGATTCTGCACTTGGAGGTCAGGTACTTCTCTTTAACTCTCGCTTTAAATTACCTGGTGAAAATGGGTCAAACTAATGACCTTAAAGAAGCGCTTCTTGGGAGGCAACCCAAGTTTCAAATTCTGCATTTTTTTTGTTTTAATAAGGTAATTGAATTTCAATAAGGCGTTTTCCAATTCACGCCATGTACAAAAAAAATCAATTTACCAATTTTTTCAGGAATTGTTTACTTAATTCTCCTTCATTTATTTTACACTGAGGACAGTGTAAATTTTAAGTGTGGGAGAGTGGGTAGATAAAACTTGATTTTTTCTGTGTATTTTCAATTTAAAAAAAAAAGAAAAAAAAATAATTTTCATTTTTGTTTTGTTTTTGTGTGTTTGTGTTGAATGATGAACAGTCTTGATCCAAAAAGTAAAATTGAACTTACAAATTCTTTGTTTATATGTCTTGTTAATATTTATATACATAACCTTGTAAATTACAAAATCATCTCTTTTGAAGGAATGTGGTATGAGTTTGGGAATTGTTTCATTATAACATCTTGAGAGTAACTGTGTCTGAGCCTTGAGTTAATTTCTGTTAATAATTTAACATAGAATACCATAGAGTTTTTCCAATTTATTGTTTTACTAGCTAAATTTAGTTATAACTTTTATAGACCATGATGTTTCACATTTGTTCTCCATGAAATGATGTTTTAATTTGATACATTTAGACATGATATAGGCCATCTTTGTTTAACCTCTCAAACCAAGCCTACCCAATTCAAAAAAAAATCCCTAGTTGTCCCCTTTTGAGCCTTTTTCTGTAAATAAGTATTACCACTTATCTCTTATTTGTCATTTTTTCTTGTTACCCTGTAAATATTTAACCCTAAACCATTTTGCCAAAATAAATTATCCTTCCACCCTAGAGTAGATTGTCTTATTATTTGAGAAGGAACTTAAAAAAATTTAATAATTGGAGCGCTGTGTATTTTTGTAAATAATTGAGTATGTCGTTTTTTTTTCTTTTGTATTAAAGTTGTACATTCTTTGTCTTTGTAAAGATAATAATAATAACTTAGTGTGCCTTCAAAAAAAAGAATAAAAAAAAGAATAAAGAAAAGGTAAAAAAAGCCAAAAAATAAAAATAAAAAAAAAAGTTGAAAAAAAAAAGAAAAAAAGAAAAAAGCACACCAATCTTGAACTTTTTAGAGTTTTAGACTTTATTCTTCTTGGGCATAAAAAGTAATTAAATAAAAAAATGCCCGTACCATTTATTGTATTCTTTGTAAAATAATTGTCATTTTTCATTTTCGAGTCATTTGTTTACCTTGCTCCATAGTTACATTTGTAATAATTTTTGAGTTCCTGATCAAAATAAGTATAATCTATCTCTTTTTGTTTATCCTTTATACCCTTTCTTTGTTTACCCACTTACCCTTAGCCCCGTTACAAGCCGAATAAAAGTCCTAATTGATCTTTTTGTGTCACTTTTAAAATAATTGGATTGGAGAAACTTGGTTTATATTAGTTTAACTAGTTTAGCACTATAGGTGTTTGTGTTAGCTTATTAACATGAAAGTTTCTAGGATAGGCAATATTACTCAAGTTACTCTCATTTTATTATTTTGTGACAATTCATGGGTTTTGGATAGTTTGGTGGACAAAAGAGATGATTGTGTGATTTGTAAAATTATGTATGTAAATTCTAACAACACATGTAAAGATTATATTTGTAGTTTATTTTGCTTGAGGACAAGCAAAAGCCTAAGTGTGGGAAAGTTGATATGCACATATTTTATACACTTTTTAAGCATATTTTGAAGGATTTTTGAGTCCCAATTGAATTTAATGTTTATATTTTATTTCAATTTTCCGTTTTATTTGTGTAGAGCGGTCCTATGCTTGGTTTTATATGTTTTGCAGGTATTTTGAGGCCATTTGGACACATTGAGAACAATTTCAAGAACGGAAAATAAACATGAAAGTTTGGGACCAAAATAAATTGAAGAGAATTGAAGAAAAGAAGGAAACAAATAAAGAATAAGGAAAAAAGCAGCAACGATTCAAACTCAAGACTTGGGGGCAGGGATTTGAAACTCTGACCAGTGCACCACAACTGACTGTTCAGCATTTCAATGACAGAGCGCGAATAATATCTGTCTTAATATTCGGCTCATGAATTGGGAGAAAATGACAAAATAGGAGGTGGTGGGAAGATTCGAACCCAGCATCACGCTGCCAACATCCAGCTGTGTTTCCATGTGAGCTACAGGAGTTGTTTTGACCAATTATGCTACTGTTTGTATATACTCCGTATATACGATTTTATCTATAAAATCACATCTCCTCTCTTCTCTTAGGAGGTTGAAACCCCCATTTTCTTCCTTCTCTCTAGTCCGAAATTCTCCTCCTCCATCACTAATATCTCACCACTTTCTTCTTCCAAACACATAAAAATTACTCCATCTTCATCATCACCAACACCATCAATTTTAGTTGGAGCTCAAGAACACATCTTCCATTTTGTAAGATTTTTATTATTTTAATAAATATTTATTTGTTTAAGCTTCAAACTATGAACTTCTAAATTCCATTGGGGTTAGAAGTTGGTGTAATTAATTGTCCATCTTAATGTTTTGAATATTTTAAACATGGATTGTTGATTTTATTTTTACTTAGATGTTGTATTTAAAAATAAATAAATTTGAAATGTTTGTGATTTTTAATTAAGGGCCCAATCATAAACATAATTGTTACAAGGAATATGAGCTAAAATTGATATAATTATAAAATAGAACACTTTTTAAATACACCGTAAGCCTTCTCTACCTTTAACCGAGATTGAAGACTTACGGGTGGAAATAATTATTGAGTTGTATTCTTACACCATTAAAATGGGTAAACATACAATAAAATAATTATGGTTTCCGTTGCTACTAAATAATTACTCCGGATTTATCATTAGCGTGTTAAAGTCGGAGTAGTTATTATTTAGGTGAACTGCGAGAGCGTCCCTGAATACTTTTCTGCAACTCCACACATTCTATATAAAAATAAATTGACAATCCAACTTTTATAAAAACATTGGACAATTAATTTACCAATTTCTACCCCTAACTTTTCAACATCAAAAACTTTGTGTTGTTTGGAACTCTCTTCTTTTACACTTTTTATTTTATCTCTAAAACCAAAAAGACCAAAATATTTTACAACTTCTTTTGTAAACTTTTGTTTAAATTAAATTAACTCGCGTCTCTCTGAGGTTCGACACCCTACTTACAAGGGATTCTTTTTAGTTGTTATTTTTGCCCGTTCTATACTGCAAATCAAATATTAGACCACTAGGTAGAGATAAACTATAGGTTCCGACGGCCAATGCATAGACGAGTGCGCCATTGCCGACTTTTAGTTGTATCTCTCCCTCCGTCAATTGTCTACATTCATGCAAGTTCTGCATAAAAGTACAGATGTGAGAACCACATCCAGTATCCATCACCCAAGAGGTGATATCAGACATATTGACTTCGATAACGTAAATTCCTGAGTTTTGGGGCTGACCCTGGTAAAGGTCTCTTAAGCATTGTATCATAGGACGCACTTCCATGTCCGCGTGGAGCCTTTGGAGCTCCGCGGTCATACTGGCCATAATGATACACTTTACATCTCGCGCATCGTCCTCATACTTCTTGAAGGAAGTGAGTTCGGACGCACGAGCATTAGCATCTGGGGTCTTGGGAGGATCCGTTTCGAGGATGTAGAGTTTCCTCTCATAGTTAAGAACGATTCGGAGGTTCATCTCCCAGTCAAGAAAGTTGGTCCCGGATAACTTGTTGTTTTCCAGGATGTAACGCAGGTTGAAAGGGTTGTTGTTGTTTGCCATCTACAGAAAATTTTGCAAACTAGGTTATCTATCATGTTTAATAATTAATTAGGCCTTTAATTAATTATCTCCCACTATTTTTAACAAATCAATAACCCTCGATATTGATTCGGAGATTTCCAGCGAAACCTGTAGTGGGCCAAGATCCATATTTCATTATCTTGCGTTCCGCTTGGGCGTTACTCCACAAGACAACTATTTAGGTAGGAACATAGTTCCAACTGATGAGCCGGGCTCTCAGCTCTTGGTCTGGTGTTGGGCGAGCAATATTACTACAACCGGACCAGGACACCTTTTCACCATACTTGTAATTGGCTGAGGCACGTCTTACAAGCAGACTACTTTGGTTAGGAATAGAGTTCTAATTAAATCATAAAGATCCAACTCCTGGCTGGGTGAGTGAGTAAAATCATCCGACTTGTCATTGATGACCCCAACTTACTGCCTCTGAGTCGTCCATCCATTTGACCGAGACTCAGTTAAGTCTAACCCAACGTGCGACAGCGACCACGCTATGGCGGTTCCCGTAACCAGCTTAACATACACCGTACTATGCTCTGCTGAGGCTGAGTACATGAGAGTGCACATTAGCTGGATAGGTGCCGGGCATCAGAAGGCAACAGACTTAATATTCGTGAGGGATTTATAATTTCGATCTCACCTATCGACATGGCCGCGCACATGTCCATTACTAGCGTTCAACATACATTCAACATGCATTCACAAAACGCAGTAAATAAACGTGTAATGATTGTGGCCCCTAAAAGAAAAATAAAACGTTAGCTCCCACTGGCTTCCGGGCACTTGGACTTCGGGCTATCTCCATTCTTTTAGATTTCTTCAAACGGTTTTCAAATCTTTTCGTCTTCTAACCACCACGTGAGAAAAGAATTCTCGGTTGAGGTAAGAGAGAGAAATAGATATACAACAAGAGTTTATGAGATAAGGCACGACACGCAGGCCGTATTATAATCAAATGAACTATAGCCACATTCATCCACCATGCATATCATACATCCACACAAGCAATAGAGATATACATACACCGGGTGAACCGCGCTCACCCCAGACAGTTCTAGAAAAATACTACGGGAGTAAATATTTTCTAAAACTCATAAAATTAAATTAGATGTCCAAATAAATCTAATAAAATTTTATAAAAACCATTTTATGCATTCTGGATATTCTTCCAGCATAAAAAATCCAGAATATTCCAATTGACCAAAATGCCCCTTTTGCAAAATTATTTTCAATAAGGCAATAAAATTTCAAAACAATTTTGAAAAAATAATGAAAATTAAATTTCAACTTCCAATAAGTATTTTCAACATTTATAAACCTGGAAATAAAATTTATAAAAATTATAAATCATTATTTCCAAAATATATTAGTTAAATCTCAATAAGTTATAAAAGGCCATTTAAATTATTTTCAAAAACATTAAATTATAAAAATTTAATATTTTGGAAAACATTATTTTTCTTACTGAGATATAACTTTACAAAATATATATTAGTCATTTATGTAATTAAAATACAAATATATAAATATATATAATATTTCGGTAATAATACTGAGTACATATATAAATATATAGTTATTTAATTACTAACTAATATTATTTTGTACAATATATTTGTCAACAACCTTATTCAACTTAGAAATAATATTTCTAAGTTTAATAAAGTTCTTTTTGAATTTTCCCATATTTATTTTCGGTTTTCACCTAAATAAATACAATAAATTCAAAATAGGAAATAATACATTAAAAAATTACAATATAAATTTATCAATCATAAAATGATGTTTTATGTCCAAATAAAATTATATTTACTATTTCTACAATATATATAAATATATATTTCGAAAAATCAAAATATATGTATTTATATATATATATTACGGGTAGAAATAAAATAAATAAATTTAAAGTTCATTTTCAATGATTTATTTAAGTCCAATACTTATTCCAAGGCTAAATAAAATTATTTTACCAAATTTTGAATTTTAATAATTACCAAGTTAAAACTTTGACTTTTAAAATTTTAAAAGTCAAACTTAAAACTATAGTTTTGTACGTTGGCTCCGATACCACTGAAAGGTAACCATGCAAGGATAGGCAGCGGAATATAAAAATGTTAACATCCTAACATGATTATCTTGCCCTAAATCACGTACTAAAACATATAGTAGTAAGAAATTTATACCTTTCTCCAGAAGCGGTAAAAACAAAGAAGTCGTAGGAAGAGCGTTGAAAGTGCAAAGATAACCGTTCAAGTGTCCGGTCTCCAACTTTGACACACGAACAACACCAGAGTCTACCACAATCTTTATGCTAGTAAAGATTATAGTAGTATAAAATATAAATATTAAAATTGGGATAATAATAATCTTGTATATTTCTATAGAAAATATTTCTAATAATATTTAGAAAATATTATAGATATTTTCTATACACAAAATGATATTAATGGAACACAAAAGAAATTTTCTCTCACTAGAAAATTATGGCCGAAAACCACACTTACATATTCAAAGATGATGATCTTCTCATATATCAATTTTTTTTAAAGTGCCGTGCAATCAATGCAAAGAAGAAAAAAAAATTCCAAAGTGATTAATCAAACTTTGTCATTAAGCTAAAGGTTAAAATTAATAAACTATTAATCAAAGATTGATTTTAATCTTTTGAATCCTTATGGCCGAAAGTTTGATTGTGAGAAGGATTTTGAAAATTCTTCTCCACTCAAATGTTCAAAGTGTATTTTATTTGACACCAAAAATTAATATAAAATTAATTTTAAATCAAATAAAAATACCAATATCATTTTTAAACAAGTATACAAATATACTTTAAATAGTTTATGTCAAAATAATGATTTTCATAATTAAAATGACAAATCAAAATAAATATTCAACATATAATATATATATATATATATATATATATATATATATATATTAATCGGCACATATATAATATATATAACCGAATATTTATATATATATATATATATATATTATATTCCAAAATATTTTATTTTACTATTTTTACAAATATACAAATTACTTTTTTTTGAACAAAGCACCAAATTATATTAAACCCAAAGAACAGTTTCCAGTACAACAAAAACGAAACATACAATAACAAGAACCAGCACCTAACACCAGTATACAACGTGAACAACATAGACTAGTTACCCATAATAATATTGAAGTGTTCTTTGATAGTCTTCAGCGTGTCCACCACAGTCATCTCCTTGTTGTGAAGCTTGAAGTTTCTAGCTTTCCAAATGAAGTAACAACAGGTAACAACACAAGCAGCAATAGCCCTCCTGTCTCTTCTGTTTCTTCCCTTATTCATTCTCTGTCCTAGCTCAGCAATGGAATTAGCTTCCATGTCATACTGGATAAGCATAGACATATGCTGGAAAATATACTTTGCAAAAGGACAGCTGCAAAAGAGATGGTCAGCAGTCTCATCCATCTTGTTGCATAGGCTACAGATTGTATCAATTGGTAAAAACCTACTTAGCCTATCCTTAGTAAGTATTCTACCCTTCCAAATCAGCCATGCTATAAATTGATGTTTAGGTATGGAGAATCTATTCCAAACCAGATCAACCCAAATCACATTAATTTGGGATCCAGTAAGCCATTTGTATCCTTCCTTGACGGTATACCCCTGGTCTATGATCATTCCATCAATATCTTTTCTTATCTGGATCATTTTCTTCTAATAGTAACAGTCATCAGGCTTACATTCATAAGTCCAAATAGTTTTCCTCTTCAGATATCTACTATGTACCCATTTAACCCACAAAATATCTTTCTTGGATGCTATGTCCCAAACCAACTTCATAACGCAAGCTTTATTCCATACCTGAAGGTTCTTCAACCCCAATCCCCCTTCTTGCTTAGGACTGCAGACCTCCTCCCAGTTTATCAGAGGGGATCTCTTATAGCTTGCTGTGGAACTCCAAAGAAAATTTCTGCAAACAGCCATAACCTTCTGCATTACCTTGCAAGGCAGGATAAAAAACCTACACCAAAAAGTAATTACCCCATATAAGACAGAATTAATCAATCTTGCTCTCCCAGCATAAGAAATGTGCCTGGTTGCCCAGGAGGTGACTTTCAGTGTTATCTTTTCAATCAGTTTTTCACAATCCCTTTCACTAAGGCGAGCATCTGTAATTGGTCCTCCCAAATATCTAAAAGGAAGGGAACCCCTGGACATTTTTGTTTGGGCTAAGATACTGTTGTGAAGTTCATCAGGAACCCCCCCCCCCCCCACTATCACTTGGGATTTATCATGATTGACTTGCAGGCCAGTTGTGTTCTTGAAGTGTGCAAGGCAGTTGATAATGGTTCCTACAGAATCTGTATCAGCTCGGCATGCCACAATAAGATCATCTGCAAAGACTATGTTAATCAGATTGAGTGTTTTGCATCTCGGGTGAAACTTAAACTTACTCCTTTTGGCAAAGTAAGAAAAAGTCCTTGTCAGATATTCCATTATAAGGGTAAAAAGCAAAGGAGAAACTGGGTCTCCTTGTATAATTCCTTTGCCTCCCTTGAAATACCCAAAGCATTCCCCTCCAAGCTGAACAGAGTATGCTACTGAGGTAACACAAAAACGAATCCAGGAGATGAATTTTCTTGGGAATTTCAGCCCCTCTATAATTTGGAATAATCCTTTCCAGCTAACAGAGTCATACGCTTTCATTAAGTCAAGTTTCATTAGGCATCTGGGACTGATCCCCATTCTGTTATAACCCCTGGCCATTTCTTGGCAAAGAAGCACATTATGTACCAACTCTCACCCTTCAATGAAAGCACTTTGATTAGGATTTATCAAGTGGGCCAAGACATCCTTGAGTCTACTACAAATGATCTTAGATATCACCTTATAGACCACATTACAACAATCAATAGGTCTAAAATCCTTAGGACTCTCGGGGCTGTCCACCTTAGGAATTAGACATATGTTTGTAGCATTAATTTGTTGAAGTGTGACCCCATCTTGGAAAAAATCTAGTACTGCTTTGGTCACAGTTTCACCCACTACCCTCCATTGGTGTTTGAAAAAACCACTAGAGAAACCATCTGGGCCAGGACTTTTACTGTTAGGTATACTGAAAACATATTTCTTGACTTCCTCAGGATGGATAGGGGCTAGAAGCTTGAGTTGTTGTTCCACAGTTAACACCTTTCCTTCTGCTAAGATATCTATATTAATATTATCAGTAATTTTTGTGTTTCCCAGGAGGTCCTGGTAGTACTCCACCATAACTTGAGCAACCTTCTCATTCCCTTCAACAATCTGGCCCTTAGAATTTTTAATGGTATTAATATAGTTCTTGAGTCTTCTCTTCTTGATCCATGCATGAAATAGTCTAGAGTCCTTGTCCCCTTCCAGTACCCACTCTTGTTTAATTTGTTGGAATTTCAATAATCTTGCTGCCTTCATTTTCCAGTTCAACTCCCTGATTAGGTCCCTTTCCTTAGTAATTAGAGCTATACTATCCATATTGTTTTTGATAGCTTCTTGGGTTTGTTGAAGCTCTTCCCTAAGGACATTGCACTGCAGGAAAATATTAGAGAATTTGTCCTTATTTAGCTGTCTCAACTGCCCCTTAATTTCTTTAAGATAGGTGACCAATTTGTACATATATCTGCCTTGCACTTCCTTGCTCCAATTCTCCTTCACTATTTTAGGAAAGGAGGGGTCCAGAGTCCACATGTCACAAAACTTGAAGGAAAAATTGCTTTTCATACTACAGTTTTTAATAAGGAGAGGAGAATGATCAGATAATCCTTCTACCTTAATATGAACTTTAGTATCCATCTCATTGAACCATTCAATGTTGGCAAGTGCTCTATCTATTTTGGAAAAGATTCTTCTGCCAGGCCCTTGCTTGTTTGACCAAGTGAATTTAGTTCCTTCTGCAGGTATCTCTTCCAAACCACACACCTGAACACATTGTTTGAACTCCTGTGTCTCATCCCAAGTGACTGGGTTTCCACCCACCCTATCATCCATCTCTAGCACACTATTAAAATCGCCAACAATGCACCAGGAAAGTGTATTTGAGATAGCAATTTTTTTAATAGCTAACCATAGATCCCTCCTTTTAACTAGATCATTATGTCCATAGATAAACGTGATGAAGAAAATCTTTGGCTCACCATCTACAGTACCACATTTGCAGTGAACCCATTGCTCTCCAGCCTCCATAATATTAACTTTCAGCTTATTGGGCTTCCACAACACCCATATTCTGCCCAGTTGATGATATTCATTATTAATGTAGGAGCTCCACCCTTGGGCTATTTTATTTTCAATACTTATGAAATTTTTCTCTCTGATTTTGGTTTCCAACAGTCCACAAATCAACATGTCATATTTTTTCAGGAATAAGTTGACCTCATCCTGTTTATTAGGACTGTTAAGTCCTCTTACGTTCCAACATCCAATCATTTAAGAAAAGGGAGGTGTCCCTCGTATGGGACCTTCTCAAACAGCTTGGTAATTTCAGTTAATAGGTCTTCCTTCATATTACTTAATAGGATTCTTTTAGAAGCTTTCTTGCCACTAACCTCAGTGAAACCTTCCTCATCTTTCTGAGAGTTAGATGGCTGATCCTTCACCTGATTTCCCTCTTGAACCTGATTTCCCTCTTGAACCTCCAGGAGATTCTCATGCTCCACCATCTGGTTTCTCTCCACTTCATTAATCTGTTTGGTTCTTTTAGGCCTCCATGCCAGTTTTGATTGTCCAGCAGTTAGCTTCTTCCCTTCTTTTTTCCTGCAAGTTTCTTGCATATGTCCCATCCTCTTACAATGAGCACATATACATGGATACCATTCATATTCCACTTTCTGGCTGACAACCTTATTTTCCTCATCTACAAATACGATCTCATGTGGGAATTCCTGATGAACACTGACTTCAACCTGTATTCTTGCATAAGCATACTTAGTTTTGGTTGCAGTGGCTTTGTCCCTCTTAACTGGTTTACCAATCCGACTACCCAGTTTGCTCAGACCTGACAGGCTCCAGTATTTCACATCTAGGTCTGGAAGTTGTATCCAGATTGGGATATCTGTCAGTTCCTCAGTTATAACCTTCATTCAAGGTTTCCATTGTTGAATATACATGGGTTTATTGTCGAAAAAGTAATATCTCCTCTTAACAATCTCCTTCATATCTTCCTCTTTTCGAAAAGTAACTAAGAACTGTCCTTCTTTTAGTACTGAAATATCATCCATAGGATATGATTTCCAAACACGATTGATAAAACCTTTAATAACTTCAATTGGGGGATTAGCCCCCAATATACAGCAAACTAATGTGGAATTCTAGTAATCTTTTGATTCAATAACATCTTCCTTTGTAAGTTTAGCTACCAGCATTCCATTTACCTCAGTAGCAGGGATGAACTGTAATTTGTCCTTATCTGCTATCCCAGTGACTGCCTCTGCATATGTTTGTTGAGGGTTTTCCTCTTTCAAATCTGGTGTTGCCTCTGTCAAGATCTCATCATTGATCGGGGATTTCTGTTGAGTAGGAGATTCTTCTTCTGTTGGGATCACATCTCCCCCACTATTGGGAGTGGATCCGGTCGTCGGAGACTTGCTCGGCGTCGTCTTCTTTCTACGTCTTCCTCTTCTCCTCGACAGCGCTAGATAGAGAAATCTAGAGAAATCTATACGAATTACTTACTATCCCAATGTTTAATCCTACTCCTTAAATTGTCCAAAGTGTGTGACCCGTATAGGCACTTATAAAGCTGGCCACAGTATTGGCTCTACACCAATACTATAAGCAATAAGCGGTATCTAGCAACACATTATTGCCCCCAGATTATAAGTTAAGACGTTTGCACCGTCAAAACCTTTCCACAACTCAAACTCCGTGTAACTGTATCCCTTTGTCTCAATGTCTAAACTTAATGCAAGGGATTAATAAAATCCAGCTTGTATCCATTAAGTCATTCACTGATTTATCAAGTTTGACAAATAGGAACAGACGTCATAAAAACATCTCAGCATAGCCATGCAATTTCCTCAATCACAACTCATCAGTGGGCCCCATAAGACATTAATCTCTTTTAAAAAAAGTAGTGACAAATCCTATGTACGTAATCTACGTTTCTAAATACGCGCTGCGGCATACCCAAAACAAAGCCTGTATACCATCCTTATTTCATATGGCTTAGGACAATGCATCAAAGTATGCGGGTTCACATATGCAGAAAACATAATACTTCAAGTCGAAGGATAGTTACACCCGTGATCGCGCTAAAGACGCTTAGAGCATGAACTAAAAGTTCAAGCAACATCTTTAGGATGGGTCAGTCCGGCATCCTATTATCTCCAGATAATATCTGCCCATGTGCGGATGCGAACACGCTGTCATTGACTATGAGACTAAGTCAAACATCCAACACACACTAGTCTCACATGCATTAACGATATCCTACTCTCGTTAATACTCGACTATGGACATTTAGATAAATATTTATTTCAAGATGTTAGTCTCATCAGCAAAGAAACACTATCTGATAAACATCTTTAAATATAAATCTAGGAATATAATATTTGTTTACATTAGCATGAGATGTGTAAACATATTATATCTGCCTATACATGATAGGATAACGATGAACAATTGGCCATCAGGGCACAACTCCAACAATGTACATACACTAAGCTTGAACGTGTGATGTCGGACTGCTAAGTCCCGCACAATCACGCTATAAGAGACGCACGAGGCCTGATCTCTTACGCATGCATATGATGTGATATGCTTCAATATGAATGATGAAATGAATGATATGATAAGAACAATTTGTCAACAATATGAATATATAATCATGCATTAATTTATTTGGATGAAACATGATTAAAATATCATTTAAATAAGCTACGGGGCTCGGAACGGTCGACCCTTTGGTACGGTGGTCGACCTTGTTCTTCGTTTCGTCGGATTGGCGGATCACCGTGACGGTCGACCGCGGTTGACCGGCGGTCGACCGTTGTTGACTAGCTACGGATGACGGACTTCAGCTGGAATGGCGGCGTTCGACAGTCGTGGTCTATTTCGAAGTTTAATACGACGGTTGACCGTTTGCGTCGACCGTTCGGGTCTGCGAATCTTTCTCTTGATACTTTGAGTATCCAAAATACTTCTTTAAGTCTTTTTAACACCTTTGATTAACATATACATATTGTTGGGTTGATTTCCAAGGTTTATATCTTCTTATGTGTATATTAACTTTATGAATTTGGTGTATTTTGATTTCAACACATGGATGACTTAGATATGTATCACATATATATTTTGGGATTATTTCAACATATGGAATAATATATATGTTCATGTACGAATGTGATGAATGATTCGAAAAGTCTACTGCAAGGGTACAAACCTGGAAATCATTGGCCGAAACCTTACGGATGAGCGGGAGTGGAAACAACATCGAAATTCACCAACTTTGTCATTCTCGTAACAATTGGACAGCTTGCCGTATTTTGGGCATATCTCCATCGTTTCTTCACGGAATTGCAAACCATTTGATTCTGTGGATTCCTAAGATATAAGGCTATAACTTTCGTACAGAAAGTATTTCGAGTTAACAGATGTAAGATAGCATAAATCGGACCTGAAGTCAAAGGATAGTTGTTGTCCAGAATTTTGAATACTCCGGTGAACAACGGTTCTGACGATTAACTCATTAACTTCAATATTCCAACACCGAACCTTCTCTACAATACCTTCCGGATGTTCCTAATAATTGTTAGAGAGTTTATGGTAAGTGTTTGGAATGAAACAACATGGATATGATGAGGAAACATAGCCAACCCGAGGAGTTCACCACCACTGGCGCAGTCCCGGTATTTTGGCCATATCTTCTTCGTTAAATACTGAAATTGCAGGCCGTTTGTTGGGCTGGATTCGTATCGTCCGGGGCTACAACTTTAGTTCAGAAAATATTTCGAGATAATGGATGGAAAATTTCAATTTTTACCTTAAAGTGGCTGCTGCGTTTTTGAGCTTAAGATTTGGAAATTTTTGGAAGGTTTCTTGCTTCTTCTTCTTCTTCCTTGAACCAACTATGGAGCTGGTGTGTATTTCTCCTTTGGCTCACCAATGGAGTTGGAGCTGGTTTTTCCTCCTTCTTGGACTGCCGACAGAGAGAGAAAATGGGAGAGGAAATGGTGGATGATGATGTATAATGATGATGATGGTGTTCAATGATGATGATGATATAGTGTAGGGGTTGGTGGAGGGATGTGCTAGTGGAGAGAAAAATGGGGCTGCGTGATTTGGGAGAAGATTTGGAAAATAAAGTTTTGGCTTTTAGCCAAAATTGAACAGTTTACCCCAAACGGTACGCGCTTTTTCGCCCAAACTGTTCTGAATTGAAAATGAATTGTGTTTTTGGAATGAGACTGTCAAAAGTAGAATTTTGACGTAATCAAAATATTTTTCTAAGAACTTTTCTTATTGTCTGGGTCTGTCTCTGTCATAAATTAATTTAATAATATGAATGATATAAAAATATATGAATTAAATCCAAATGATTAATATGATGTTGTCAAGTGTCAAAAATTAAGATTTCTAATCTTATGAAATCACTTTTGAATTGAGTTTATTTTATGGGTCAAAGTTACAAATTTTAATATTTAAAATCATCATAACTTGAAATCTATAAATCAGATTGGTTCATAAAATGTACTGTTGGATTCGTCTCTTCGAGACATATCCATAAAAAAAAAGTTTTTAACAAAAAGTCATGATTTTTAAAATCCATTTATTTTTAGTCAAACGTATAAATATTCTTTATTGGACCAAAATGATATTCAAAATTATTGTTTTATAATAAAATTTAGGCCATATTTTGTGGCGTTACAATATATATGGAGTAATCTTTTGACTGAACTCTACATAGAATACTGTCAATGGAAGCTTTTGAGCTCACTATGAGTTACTCGAGAGGGAAGCTCAAGTACCTATTCACTACTTACAGAATTTAAAATATAGAGTGGAGATGGAGGAAAGATCTTGATGCTGAATTTGTTGCCACGAGGAAGCCAAAATAAGAACCCTATGTTTTTGCAGCATAAAACTTAAGGCACATTTATCCACATCAATGCATAAGAGGCTTTGAACGGCGAATATAGATAGATCCTCCCATTATGAATTGATAGGCATACTTTTATAGGTGTTAAAATTAGCATGAAAAAGTGAAATGTAAATAATAGGTAACTTAGAGGTTTGGAATGGTGTGTATAAAGATTTTTTTTTCAAAATTTATATTTTTAATGTTATGTTTTTACTTAGCACTTTTGTTGGAAAATACTCTAAGCAGTACGTATTAATATTATTTGAATCGATAGTAACATTGTCTCAAGTAGAGTAGAGTTATTTATATTGAAACTAGTATTTTGACTCGTGCGATGCACGGGATCGAACAAAATTTTTGTCAATTCTGAATTCTTTTCAATGCAATATATTTTATTAAATCAAGTAAATATATTTCTAATACGATTTTTAATCAATGGACAACAATGCCAAAGAAGATCAAATAATATTTGAGGAATTGAAAGTGTACTTGAAAGGTCTTTTTAAATTTCAAATTTTCTGAAAGACTATAGAGTACACAATATTATTGGTATGGTTGTAAGAGTTTACATTGTCGTCTAGAACCAATATTTTTAATCATGTCTTTGCCTTCACCCGTAAAACATTAACATAAAGCTGACTATGAATAAATACTGAATTGGTTAAAAATAATATAGTGAAAGACAATGCTTCACCTTGACTTTTGTTAGTCGTCATAGCAAAACATATGACTATTAAACTCTTGAGAATATGTCCTAAATCAGATGGTACCAAATTCATTCGGGACATGTAAACTTTTTTCTCGACTCGATTTTACGAAACCACAATTGCATTGATAATGTTCTTTCGCAGCTCTTCAACAATTAATATTCTACCATTACACAATCCAAATGTTTGGTCAATGTTCTTCAATAACATAATCGGTACCCTTTGTTAAAATTATATTGTTGTTTGGGATTCTAGAACATTTGATTTTATTAAAAAACTCAACTGTTATCTAATCGTCTTCAACACCTACATCTGAATTTATTTAGTATGAATAATAAGAACTCAAATACACATTTTCACCTCCTAGAATAAGGGACAGGACAAATTCATTTATCATTCAACAACCTCGAGCATGGGTGCCAATAGTGCACTATCTTCAAAAAAGGAATACTTTTTCATGTTCCCCAATAGGTTGAGATAAGTGAACTATACTATACTCTTGAGGGATAACTTGTGTCGAGAATTTAAGAATTCAGGCAGGATTTCAACGTCAGTAGTTCCATCGATCACTTGTCCAAGATTTCCATCTCCGACTTTGATTATCCAATCAGAAAAAGCTCGTGTGTCTCTCTCTGTGCAAGAGAGAGTAAAAGAATTCATTCTCATATTCTTGGTCAATGTATAAACTCTACAATACAACCACATTTTTGAGGAATTGGTGGTAGCACCCACAATTTCCTCTCTGAAAGATTTGAGTAAAAATGAAGTAATTTAGATAAAATCCCCTCTGAGTGCAACTATTTTCAATCCAAGTGGTTCATTTATGGAGTTATTATTAGAGAACGCCATTTTGTCTCTCATTGTGCAATCCAATGCCTCAAAAGCAAATCTATTCATCAAAGATTTTTCATCCCATATGATTATACTTGCTTGTTGGATTAATTATGCTTTCGTAATCCCTTGTTTGATGGCACACGATGAGCACTCAATTAGCGCCAAATGGATTAAGAATCTTGAGTGTGTTGTCCTTCTCCTTGGCAAAAGCAATTCTACAATGCAATTGGATGTGACATTTACGACAACCTTACCATTTGACCTCAAGGAAGCGGAAAGTGATTTCTAGAGAAGTATTTTTCGAGTTTCACCATAACCATACAACAAAATAGAAACTTATTTTTTCACCTATCACGACTTCTATTATTTTATTAAATATTTTCCTCTGATCTTCATACATCGTAGATAAATATTTCCTACGATCAAATAACAACTTTTCTTTGTTATAGTTGAACTCTGTTACCAAGAAATTATTTTGATATCTATTAAGTAGATTATAATTTAGCCCTCTGGTGTAACCATATTAAAATATGTGCATGACGCAAACATCTCTTTTGAAAGTCAATGGTGTACAAACATGCACAGAATTATTTCATCCAAATGATGATACTTTAAATTTGAATGTCCAAACTACAACAAATTTATTGAATCTGATCTACTCCGATTGGCTTTGATCTGATCTGGTCTAATCTAATTGGATCTGATCTGGTCTGGTCTGATCTGATTTTAATAAGAATAAGTAGTAAGCAGAAAAAATAAGTTGAACAGGACGATGCCTTAGTTAAAGGCAAAAGGGGCATTATTGGTGAGATATAGATACTATCCCCGTCACCCTAATTTATGTTTCTTGTATTATTCACATTATCAAATTTTAATGAATTTCTTCATTAATTTTTGTTACTCATTTCATAAAATAATAAAATCATGTCACTTATTATTTTTTTAAAGCTTTTGATAAAATATTAAATATATAAATTTTATTTTTTATTTCTTCCCTATTTTTCATATAAATTCATTTGAAGTAACTTCCATCAAATATTGTAAACAACAAGAAATTTTATAATGAGACAGAGGGAGTACAAATAAGAAAACCAATATCAAAATTTTGAAAAATAGGGAAATGAAATATGTTTTGAAAAACAGGAATTTTATTAATAATAATAATAATTGTTATTGGGCTTTGGGCCGAAATGAAATATGTTTTAATATTCAATATCAAAATCTGGATAAGTCTCAATGAGATAAATCCAATATGTTGTCCCTGAGTACAGACCCAAATCAAGGATAAATGAAGAAATTTGTTTATGATATGAACTTTGAAATGATTTATTGAAAATAAATCATGAGAATAAATAATATGAATGAAATGTAAAACCCTTTATGAATAAAGGTCAACAAAATCAATTTTGACTCTATCAAAGTCAACCACCTGAAAATATGATGTCGAAAAAAGTATTACAAATAAATATGAAAATTATATCATTCGATAGAGTTTAATTATACGATCGCAACGGTGCAAACGTATTTCAATTCGGAGAAAGTTGGACCAAAAAGTGTTCCCCGACTCGGACCAAATTAGTCCCAATCAGGGACTTACGTTTAAAATCGGAGAAGACAGCAGCCCGCTCCACCCAGCCGCCAAAATAGTCGAAGGAGAGGTCATCACTGTGTCTTCTTCCTCCTTCACTTGGCTATATAAGGGTCATCTCCATTTCTTCAATTCCTAACCATCTCTTACAAACTTTCTGTCTATTCTGTTGCTGGGAGTGAGGAGAACGCAGTGGTGCTGTCGCATTGGTGTGAGGTCGCTGGAGATAGCTACAATTCTCACTAAAAGTTTCGTCGGAAAATCTTCAAAACCTTCATTTACCTTTGAGGCAAGCCCGTAGATATATCTAGTGACTTTAATGTTCATATAGATCGTTTCTACGTTCATAAACGCTCGTTTGGTTGAGTTTCGTGTTTGACATGCTTGAAGAACCAAGAATCATAAACCATGAAATTGATGTTAAAACCATGAATTAATGTTTCCAAAATGTTCTATGAACCTTAGAGAACATCTCTATATAGTTTCGTTGAAGTTCGGTGACTAAAAGTGGAATTTCCAAAAATGGACCGAAGGTTGAAGAAGATGAACAGTGGCTGAAAAACCACTGTCTGGATCGATCATCTTGCCTGGATCGATCCTCTGGGAGTTTTTCTTCTAGTGTGGATCGATCCAGAGGGCTGGATCGATCCCCCGAATTTCTGATCCGAAAATTTGTCTGAAAATGTTATTGTTGAGCTCTAAAATCCTATTTTTGATACCAATTGATTATGATCATTATAAAAATGATTTTTCACATTAAAAGTAATATTTTTAACAAATAAAATGTTATGTGATGGATGACGGTAAGTTAGGGTGTTAACACCCGAAGCTAGGCCGCTAATTGTTATTGAATATTATGTTGATTGATGATTATGGTAATTATGATGATTAAATCTTAATAAATATTCTGATTAAAAATGATAATTGTGAATGATTAAATCATAATGAATATATTGATGATTGTGAAAATAATATATTGTTAAGGGTATCTAGAAGACCTCTAGGATATACCCATATTAATGTCAATTTGAAAGGTATCTAGAAGACCTCTAAGATATACCTATTTAAGTTAGGCCTTGCGGGTATGAACCCTGGTGGCTAGGGTTAAAACGTACGTACGGGATCCAAGAACCAAACTTGAGTACCTACTCGTTTAGGGGTACCACCCACCCAACAGTGAACACTACGATGTCGGTTTTTCGTTGGCCTTAAGTGAAGGTAAGTTTAAGATTTCCAAAACCCTTTTATCTTAAATTAGGCCTAGCTGTCGAATGTTGAATATTGAATATGAATGAATATTGAATGATGATTATTGAATTGAATATTGTGAATATTATGAATGACTGATGACCATTGAATATGAATGAATATTGAATGATGATTATTGAATTGAATATTGTCAATATTATGAATAACCGATGAACGTCGAATATGGATATGAATGTTGAATAATGAATATTGACTAATGATTATTTAATATCTGAACTGAACATTATGTGTATGATATCAAATGATTTGATTATGAATTTAGATTCAGTTTATATGGATGTTCGACGCATTAGATATGCTTACTCAGCTTCAACGCTGAGCATGTAGTATGTTTTATTTGCTACACGCGGGTTATTAGAAAGAATGAAGTAACGTGGTCCTGGAGGCAGACGGAGGCGAGATTGTCGGAATGGATGTGATGGTTTTGAATTAAAGAATATAATAAATTATGTTGTAATTATGATTTGGTAAAGCTTCCGCAATATTGAAAACTCCGTACTATTTATATTATGAAAAATACTATTATGATAAATAAAAGTGTTTGAAATGTTTTAAATTTTTACGATTACCAAGTTAATACTTTAGTCCGAAAGGGGCTGCAGACCTGGACGGATTAGGGTGTTACAATTTGGTATCGGAGCAAATGAAAGGTAATGAGAATTTACTAGATAAATATTGAATGTGTTAAATTCTCATTTGATAACAATTGATTAGTACTGAAACTGTATCGAGCGTAGACTCTAGTTGAACTTTTGTACTCGGTGAAGAGACGAAAGAATAAACGATGTATTTATAATCTCATGATACGTTATCAACGTACACTTCGCATCGCAAATGACGAAACTGATCTGCATCGCAAAATTGTACGAAAGTGAGACGACTATGAAGAAACGATAAATGTTGAGAAACATCTGTGAAGCCGATGTCAAAGATCCTCATGTGGACTCAAGACGATCTAATCGCTGATTCAAACACGAACGTTTAGAATCAATAAACTCTGTTATCTAAAGTATCTGATACTATTGTTTGACTCATTAGGACACATTATGCGATTACTTAATGTGAATCGAAATCATTCGTTAAGAGACAATTCTTTGTAAAACATCGTTGAAGTACCATACAAGGAAATCGACATTATCCTTAGTATGCATTAACTGACTAAACGTCGTTGCTGTTGTCAAACTTGTGATGAAGAATTCCTCAACTGAAGACCAATGATGGTAACCTTATAGAGGTGAAAGCAAAGCTGATTTCTAAACCGACCAGGTTCATCTTGAATATATACGCAAAAACGTCTCGACCGTAAGAAGTGTGAAGTCTATTCGGGTGACACGCAAAAAGAAACATCTAAGCTGAAGGAACGTACCAAAAGTATGTCACCTCTCTGATATGAACTTCCTTATATATCACCGTTCCAAGGAATTGAAAACTCTGTCAATCTTGATCCTCGAGAGGACCAATATTCGTAACTTTGTATTGAATATGATTCCGTCGAAACGAAAAAAAACTCAACTATGAAGATTGCCTAACAAGGAATCATCTGACAAAGTGTTTCCTCTATCGGAGAGTATCTGTTCTGTT
Source organism: Cuscuta australis (assembly GCA_003260385.1). Lineage (NCBI taxonomy): Eukaryota > Viridiplantae > Streptophyta > Magnoliopsida > Solanales > Convolvulaceae > Cuscuta > Cuscuta australis. Next base: position 946,588 of record NQVE01000165.1, read on the forward strand.
CAAACGTGAATAAGGAAGAATCAATGAGACTCTATATCAACTACTGTCAGTTGAACAATTCGTTATCATTTACTTCGTATCATGACTTATTTGATCAGCTTAGAGGATCCATTGTATTCTCTAAGATTGACTTACGGTCAAGATACTATCACATCCCTATTAAGAATGATGGACAAACTGACGATCAAGAATCGCTACCCTTTACTACGTATAGACGATTTGTTCGAAGAACCTGTTTGTTAAAAGCTACGGACATCTCAACCTTGTTGAATGAACTCATGCCTTGCTATGAAGCGACTAATGATTTAGTTGTTTATCGTAAAAACGTCGATGTAGTCTGAATTGACTAAATGAAATATAGTAATGCTGACAAGACAAATCGATTGACTCGTTTGACGTGAATAAGTGACGCCAATAGTGAACAAACTGAAGAATGAAGAAAATCTAGCTGCACTGACCATACAACTTAGAATAATATTTATGACTAACTCGTAATGTTCAAGGACGATATTATTTCAATATGAACGCAACTTAGATTACATAAGGAAAGTTACAGATCTAATTCTAAGTCTAATCTCTCAGGATTTGCAAACTCGTCGTAACTAGCTCCACGATCTGGGAAAGCTTTAGGAAACTCTAATTTGTCTAAAAGCTCACCAACAAAGAAAGAAGAAATGAAAAGTTTCCTCTGACTCAAAGACATGAAGTTTTGCCTCACTACATCGTCTAGAAATTTGATTAGGTTATTGAAATAACCATAAATGTTCAAGAGACCAATGGGTCTATTGTGTAACTCTTTAGAAGCCCACGAGATCAAGGTGAACAAACCTTCCATAGTGTCAACTCCTCCGGGAAGAACGATGAAAGCTTCCACGACATAATTCATCTCAAAATATTTGTAGTAATTGCTGGAAACTATGTGCTCTACGCCATATGTAGGTCCGTAGACCCTTCGTGTTGCTAGGTACCCAGGAATGAAACCTCTAACAAGACTACCATTGGTAAATACTATTGAAGCAACAGTTCCTTGTAGACCAACATTGCCTCCTCCATAAGCAAGACTAATTCTTCGCCTTATCAATTCTCTTCCTAAATCTACTGCAGTAGCCATAAGCTTTGGATTTCTACCAAGAGAGTGACTGCCAAGTAGACCAACGAATCTTATGGTATAAGAAAGAGCTCGAGAAGTTCCTTCCATAATGTCAGAATGTTAGATACTCTTCCCATAATCATGATATATATAGTCTCTAAAACCTGACACTACGTCAAAAACAGATGCTGACAACTGTTTCTTTTAGTAGTCTCTCGGTGCTGATTTCAGTAGTCTTCCGAGCAGCTGTCTGATATATTTACAGACTATTGTTTAAAAACAATTGTTTAAAATGGTTGACAACACCTGTTTTGTAATGTTTTAGAGTACCACTTTTTAGTGTTGTCCCCGTATGAGTAAGACATCTGTTTTTTTAGAGTTAAAGAGAAGTGTGATTTTTTCTTGTCTATCTATAATGAATACTACTGTTGTTTTTAACTTCAGACCCCTAATTCTTGGTGTTGTCGTTCAACAATATAGACAACTACTTTAAAAAGTAATTGAAAAATATATCAGACTGCTGCTCGGAAGACTACTAAACAAAAATAGGATGAGACAACTGTTATTTTTTGTTGTATTTTTAGAATATGGATTACTAAATTTGCTATATTTTAAACAACCGTTTCTTTCAGTTGTATAGTGCTCAATAACACTACGCTCTTTTGTATTTGTCCTTGAAATATTCAAACTATCATTTTACACACTAGTCAGATTATAAATCAGACTACTACGTCGAAGACAACTAAGTATGTTTGCATAAAACAACTGCTATTATGTGTTGTATTTTTAAAATGTAAACAACCTTATTTGTTGTATTTCATACAACTGTTTGTTTAAATTGTCTAACGTTTATTAACAATACAGGTTTGTGTAGTCATCCTTTAATAATTTAGAAAACTGTTTAAATACATTGTAAAGCTTTTTGAAAGACTACTGTATTTTAATTTACAATTATATTTAATAATTAAAATTTATTTCAATTCTAAAATATTGATCATGAAACAAAAATAAATTCCAAAATGTACAATATATTGAATAATATCTAAATACATACAATCAAAAATCTTAATAGCATCCAATAATTTAATATTTACATAATTAAAATTACATTCTAGTTGTCCATTGAGCATGCCTAATTTAGTTATTTGGCCTCTCAATAACATCCAACATTGAACCATGGGAATACAAACCTTCAATTCTTGACGTCGTTGTGACCATGATAATCTGCAAGCGAAACATATACAGGCCTATAGTGAGTTGAATCACCAAAAGATTAACCTAATAGAGGAAAGAAACAAAAAAACTCACATGGAACCCGAGGTGATGGGCCAATTGTTTTGAAAAGAGACATTGCAGACGTTGAAAGGCAATGAAATTGACTTGCAAAAGCAATTAGAGTACATTCTAGACATTTGATTACTACCTCTTTTTATGTAACACAATTAAAAGGCTATGCCCCTTCCCCATAAAAAGACAATGCACTATAGAAAATCTCATTTTGATGAAATTGACTTGCAGGAGCAATTAGAGTAAATGTGTGTAATCAAATGTTCCTGGTCCATGCTAAGCGATACATGTATTATATATATGTGAATTAAATGTATAAGGAGAGACTCACATTTGAGTTGCTATCAACTTTGATATCGGTGGTAATCTCGGCAATTTGGCATATACGGTGACAGAGGCAGCAACCGGCGGTGACAGGGAATGACCTCCACTATTCTGGCGATGTACTCGAGTAGAAGAACGCAACGGTTGTTGAACACATTTTGCCGATTCACCCCTTGTTCTTCTATTTCTTATTTCGTTGCTATTTTCTTGTGATTTTTTGAGATTTGGGCTTGTCTCAAGCAAATGCTGTTGACTTTAAACTCAATTTTCCTATTTTGCAGCTGGACTTTGGCGAATTGAAGGTTCGTGGTCCTTGTTCATTCGGTGACCATGGACATCGGTTTTCACTTTGATTTATGATCAATCGAAGGCCAATTTCTGGGGGTTTATGAGCGACCTGGGTTGTTTGTTCAAGGCCTAAAGTTGGATTGCAATTCCATACGAAGAAGCTTTCGATTTGAGCAATGTTTCTGAATTCGGCGCACTGTTCACAGTGAGCGTTGAAGTCTAGAATTGGCCAGGTTAGAGCATTCATTCTTCTTATTTTTGGAGGTTGATCTAGAATTATGACTAGGGCAATTACAATAGTGTAGCTGAGGATCGGACAATGGTGAAGCTGAGGTTGTTGTGGCTTACGTACATGCTCGACTTTTGCACGAATGTGAATAATAAGGAGTTTGGGTTTTAGGTTAAGTTTGGCTTTGTTTTCACATAATGATGAAATCAACATAATTGTTATCGTGGTTGTTTTTAGGCAAACAAGAGCTTTTCTCATTAGGCTTTTCTTAATGCAGCATACATATTACAAGTAAATGTGTGCATTTTGAGATTTTAAGGTCACGTGTGTGTTTTAGCATACTCATAGGTAATATCTTCTATTGTAAATTTCACAGGCCATAACCTCATTATGGTCAAAGAAAGGAGATTGATTTGTGGCTGGGGGCTGTGGGTTTGCATCGCTGCGTTCGCTGAGGGTCGCCGGGGATTTCTGTCGCTGCTGCTCTCGTCGCCGATTGGGGAGTATTGGTGAAGAAGGTCGTCGTAGGGATAGGAGAAGAGAGGGGCGGCGGAATTCTTTGATCGGGGAGAAGGAAAAAGAAGAGGCTAAAAATCATTTATATACCCTAGGGTTTTGTACTTCGAAATTTAAAATAATGTGTCTGAGTGAAACACACTTTTCGTGCTAACTTGCTCCGAATTAAGATTCGTTTGCATCGTTAGATTCGATTGGTCGGTCCCTACCCAACGATTTAATTTTTATAATCAATCAATAAATATTTATAAGTTCCACCTAGTCCGCCTTAATTCTTTTGATTAATTAGCACAGATCAATCTATTAAGGTTGTCTTTAATTCAGCAAAATCAAGATCCAGCAACCCTCGTGAGTGCAAGTTTCTAAAAGTGAAAAGGGAAATTGGGCGTGTTTGGTGTGGTTTGATGGTGATATAAGATATGAGTTTTACAATCTAGGAGAAATAATGTTACACCCTAATCCGTTTAGATCTCAATAAATCATTCCAAAATTCATATCATAAATAAATTCTTTATTTATTCTTAATTTGGATCTTTATTTATTCTTAATTTGGGTCTGTATCTAGATTGTGATATTAGATATCAAAATATATTTTATTTCACCCCAAAGGCCAAAAATAATTTATTTTAATTAAAACAAATTTAATTAATTGAATAATAATTCAATAATAATTTTAAGGTATGTTCTGGGGCGTTACAAATAATACGAGTTTTGAAATCTGAAACAAAGTTGTTTGGAGAGATATAAAATAGGAGGACGGAACACATCCTCATATTTAGTGTTTCTGATATTTGGTCGTCTCTTATTACATAATCACAACAGATCTGATGAGATCTGATTCGATTAAATATAATCTGATTTAGTATGATTGTAGTTATATGTAGTTTTATTTTGGATTGAAAAATTGTACCTTTTGAATTGAATATGATTGTAGTCATGCATTTGAAGATTATATCTGGCAAATATGATTGTAGATCTCATCTTATTGGATTTAAATTTGATTTGATCTGATTAGATCTGTTTTGGTCTGATTCCATCTAATTAATTATATAGGTCGTGTCTTGTTTGCCTGATTTAATCTATAAATGCATCAGATCAGATCAAATTAGATTGAATTAGACCAAAAGAGATCAAATCAAATTAAATTCAAATCCAATAAGATCAGATATAATCTTCAAAAAAAATATCGAATCAACCCAAATTCAAATCTAGTAAGATCAAATCAAATATTTAAAAAAATCAATTTTAATTGTATAGGTCATGTCATATTTGCCTGATCTAATCCTTAAATGCATCATATAAGATCTAATTAGATTGAATCAGACCAAAATAGATCTGATCAGATCAAATTCAAATATATTAAGATCAGATCAAATCTTCAAAATAAAACAATTTAATCATATAGGTCGTGTAACACCCTAATCCGTTTAGGTCTGCAACCCCTTTCGGACTAAAGTATCGATTTGGTAATCGTGATAATTTAAAACATTTCAAACATTTTTATTTATAAATAATATTCCATACATAATTGTAAAGAAATACGGAGTGTTTAAATAAAATGCGGAAGCGACTTCAAAATATTTCTCATAACAACATATATATTTATTTCATTCAATAATCTACCACGACTGTCTCGCCCCCTTCTGCTGCCAGGAATCAGCCAATCATTCATTCTGCTTCCCTGCGTGTAGCAAATAAAACACACTACACGCTCAGCGGTGAAGCTGAGTAAGCATATCTAAAGCGTCGAAAATCCACATAAATTGAATCTCGATTCATAATCAACCATTTGATATCATGCACACAATATATAATTCAAACATTCATGATATTCTCAATATTTTATTCCAAGTCATTTGATATTCAATATCTCAACAATGGTCTTAAATTATTCTTAATCTAAGGCCAAATCATTTCAGAACAACTCTTAACTATTCCTAGTCTAAGGCAACATTTCTATCCAGGCCCTTAAACTATAAATAGTTTAATGCAGAACACAAGAATCGATAATCCACCCTATGAGTCATGTGGATTACGTACCAACCGAACAGTGAACTGCCGGGTGGGTGATATCCGTTTTGGATCCCGTACGTACGTTTTAACCCCGAAATATGAATTGGTCAAGGAGGTATATCTTAGAGTTCTTCTAGATATCCTTAATAATCATCATCATTATACAAGTGGGTATATCTTAGAGTTCTTCTAAATATCCTTAACAATATACATCATTTTCATAATCATCATTATATCCATTTGTAATCATGATTTAATCAATAATCATACCAATCAGTAGGTTAATCATTCATAATTGGCCACAATAATAGTTCATCATAATGATCATTCAACATAACATTTAATAACAATTAGCGGCCTAGTCTCGAGTGTTAACACCCGAACTTACCGTCATGCATCACATAATGTTTTAATTTGTTAAAAACATCATTTTTGTTGTGAAAAATCATTTTTATAATAATCATAATCAATTGGTATCAAAAATAGGATTTTAGAGCTCAAAAATAGCAATTTCAGACAAATTTTCGGACCAGAGTTTCGGAGGATCGATCCAGCCCTCTGGATCGATCTAACTAGAAGAAAAACTCCCAGAGGATCGATCCAATGAAGGGGATCGATCCACTCTATGGATTTTCAGCCACTGTTCATTCATCTTCAACCTCGGTTCATTTTTCGGGAAAACCATTTTTAGTCACCGAACTTCAATTAAACTATATAGAGATGTTCTCCAAGGTTCATAGATCATATTAGAATTATTAAAACATATTTTTAACATCAAATTCAAGGTTTATGATTCTTGGTTCTTCAAACATGTCAAACACAAAACTCAACCAAATGACCATTTATGAACGTAGAAACGACCTATATGAACATTCTAGTCATTAGATATATCTAGGGGCTTACCTTGAAGCGTAAGGGAGGTTTTGAAGATTTTCCGGCGAACCTTCCAGCGACTCTATCTCACTGCTCCGGCGACCTCACACAAAGATGACAGCACCACTGCACTCTACTCTCAGCAAGGAACAATATACAAGGAAGAATGAGTTGTTTTGGTGATGAAATGAGGGAGTTGGGTTGTCCTTAAATAGCCAAGTGAGGAAGGAAGAAGACATGGGTTGCAGCTTCCGTGATTGAGCGACAAATTTGGAATCGGCGTAATTGAACAGGGCGCCGTTTGGTGTGTAGTCCCTGATTGGGACTAATTTTGGTCCCAGTTGGGGTACACTTTTTGTTCCAACTTTCTCCAAATTGAAATCCGATTGAACCGTTGGGGTCAGACAGTCAAACTCTACATAATGATATGATTTTCATTATTTATTGACAAACTTTAGAATTTACTTATTTTTGGGTCCTTCTCAGTAATTAATTAATTATAAATTAATTAACTCTGATAGGCCTATTTTTGGGGCGTTACAGGTCGTGTCTTGTTTGCTTGATTTAATCTATAAATGCATAAGATCAGATCAAATTAGATTGAATTAGACCAAAACAGATCAAATCAAATTAAATTAGAATCCAATAAGATGAGATAGAGTTGGTATATGGTACATCTGGATGTACCTAGAAATAGGTACTTCTCGGTAGTACTCATTCTGAAATAAGGTAGTACTCATTCTCGTATAAATATAAACATTCATTTCGAAATACGTAGTACTCATTCTGGCAAAGGTAGTACTCATTTTAAAATAAAGAAGTACTCATTTTTACACATTTGTCTAATATAATTATAATAAATAGCGTAGTGTTCATTCTTAAAAAAACAATACTCATTCTCAAATAAGGAAATGTTCATTCTGAAATAAAGTATTGTTCAATTTTTTCGCAATTAAAAAGTTCAGCACCATCATCAACTTCTTCCTCTATTCGATTCGTTCATACTCATTTATACTCTCTGAGCATGGAGAATTTAAAACCCAGGTTTATTCATGTTTGTATTGAATAAGAATATGATAATTCTCATAAGTGCTGGTACTCATTCTCAAATCTAAAGGAAGGTACAACTAGATGTACCATATAATTTGCCGATGAGATGTAATCTTTAAAAAAATATCTGAACAAGGTAATTGCACATATCCAATTCTTCTAAAAACTCACATTTTTGATCGTATAAGATCTTACAAGTATTAATGATAACTGAACTTGTTACTCACATTGATCCAATTCCTTAGGATACTCATACTTTTGACCGTATTGATAACTGAACTGGTTACTTGCACAGATCGAATTCTTCTAAATACTCTAATTTTTGGTCATATGAGATTTTATTTTAGATCTCTCCAAAAAACTTTTTTTAATATTTCAAAACTCATACTTTCTCCGTCCCAAAAAGAATTTCTTACTTTGATTGATGGGTGTATTTCACCCAAGACCGGTCAAAGGAGAAGGCCAAATCTTTGACCGGTCAATCTCGAAAGTTTTGGAAGGGAGGCTTAAATCGTCAGCAAAACGATATATCATCGGCCAAAATATGACCGGTACACTTCACAAAAGAGTATACCGGTCAAACTACGTTATCATCCTATTTATTCCAGACTTCGATCAATTCACCCCTCGGAGATTACCCGGTGTAGTTTCTGGGGTTGGAAAGTGTCGGCAGAAGAGGATATGCGAGGGCTTGGCGTGTAGCGACCCGTGTCAGTAGAGGACAACTGGAGATGCTGAAGAATCCATCCAAGGCACTACTCGACAAAGGGAATGATCCCCCTCACAAGGCGACAAGGCAGCTCGAGGACGAAACCAGTCACCTCGCACCACATCAGCAGCATGCCCCCACGTGGGCGCACGTGGCCCTGTCCCCTTAGCCTAGTATAAATACTCATGTAAACCTCAGAAAGAGGGATCCGAATTCATTCTCTCTAAACTCCCTTGTAAAAGCACCCGTGCATTCTCCGTTATAATATAAATCGGGCTACAGGTGTTCCACCTAAAGTCCTACCGGTCAATTTGCGTGTTTTTACCTTTCTTACTTTGCCAAATCAAGCAAACTATTCTAGACCCGGTCTAGTATAGTTTGACCGGTCAAGTAATTTACACCATCATTTTTGGCGCCACCCGTGGGACCGTTAAGGTTTCTTCTCCTAAACACAAACCTACCCACCAAAACACCACTCGAAATGTCTTCCAGCCAACAAATCAACGCTACTTCCGCACAGGTGCAAGCCACCAATGAGGGCGCCAGCATCCCTGTGGCTGCTACCATACCGGTCATTTCAGCCCCGGTGTTGCCTCTGGGTCTGAGCTCTGTCCCGACGGCCAGCGTGATCAGTCCCTTCGCGACCCGCGTCCCTTCCGCTGGACCAAGGGTCACATTCCCACCAAGCATGGCTCAGTTCTTGAACGACCCAGCCAACCTACAAGCCATCCAGGGCTTTGGCCAGGTCATTGCCATGTGCCAGCAGAGCGGGGGGATGCCTTTCCTCCCTGGTATGTTCCCATTCGCCCTTCCAAGCGCGGGGACCATGCCCCTACAAGCTCCGATGGCGGTGACGCCGTTCCAGACGCCGATGCCGCAACCATCACCTTTCCAGCCCCAGCTGGTCAGCACCATGGCCCCTGTCAACTTGGCCGGTGCACTTAACGCTGCAGGGCCGTCGCGTCCCCCGCAAGCTACGAATCCGCAGATCACTCCTGACGGTCATTGTGTCTCGATTGAGAGCGATGACGGCGAGTGGGACATCCCGAGGGCCCACAAGAAGAAGAAAGGAAAAAACATCCGGCCAGCGACCTCCCGAAACTCCGCCTTCGAAAGGCTGGGGGATAGGGAGGAAGGCTAGAGGAAGTCAGCCAAGCAGAGGCTGGGGCAGAGTGTTGCCCATGTCAGCGCATTCGCCCGGCTAGGCGAGGTGCGGGAGGCCGAGCCTGCCCGCACCCGGCGCTCCCGGTCTAACCGGCAGGAGCCAGCGAGGACAAGGGCCTCCCACCAGGAAGGGGAGGCAGAAAGCCAGCCCAGGTTACCGGTGGCGAACCGGTTAACCATCCCAAACGACCGCGTCCAGCAGATGGAGGCAAAGCTGGAAAGGCTGGAAAAGAAGGTCGGGGAGAAGAATGACCGGGACAAACCCCTGGCAGGGTCCCCGTTCACCGCAAGGGTCCATCTGACACCTTTCCCGCGAAAGGTTAAGATCGATGCCCCCAGATTCACCGGGAAGGAAGATCCGGAAATCCATTTGGACTCCTTCAACCAGAGTGCGACCATGAACGGTTGCACCGATGAAGAAAAGTTCCTTCTTTTCTTCCAGACCTTGCGGAACCGAGCCACTGAATGGTTCAATAAGCTTCGCCCGGGAAGCATTGACTCGTTCAATGATTTGGCCTCAAAGTTCAAGGCCAAGTTCCAGGAGAATTGTACTAAGAGGAAGAAATTCACCTATCTTAGTACAGCCGGGCAGAGGGAGTCTGAGAACCTTACTCAGTTCCTTACCCGGTGGAAGGAAGAGGTGGAAAAGGTGGAAGAGATGGATGACAAGACCGTCCTCTCCCTCCTCTTAAATGGCTTGCGTGCTGGGGAATTATACAAGGAGTTCTGCCGGAAGCCCCGAGCCACGTACCAAGAGGCCTACCACACCGCATGGGAGTTTGCTGAAGCTGAAACCCAGCTCCGGGCAAAGAGAGAGGCTGAGCATGGTCACAAGTCCAAGCCGGTGCAAGTCAAGAAGGAAGAAGCACCGGGACCTAGCCGGCCGAGGCACCACTATGACCCGGTCATCCGAGTGGTCAATACGGAGGAATGCCAAGAAGTCCGGAAAGAACCGGTCATTCCTCCAGAAAACCCTACCGGTCAAGTAGGGCGGCAGTGGTCAGGCACCTATTGTTCGTACCACAGGTCAGATTCCCATAACACCTCCGAATGCAAAAGTGTTAAGGGAGTAATCCGGCAGATGATCGACAGTGGAGAGCCGGGCAAAGATTACTTGCAGAAAGCCCAGGAGAAGAGTCATCAATGGGTTAGGCCAACTGCCCCAGGGAATGACCGGGACAACGACCGACGGAGGAATAACCGGCCAAGGGAGCGGCAACCTGCCCCCGAAAAGGAACACATCGGCATGATCTTCGGCGGACCCGAGGGTGGAGATTCAGCCGCGCAGCGGAAGAACTGGGTCCGGAGCATTTATGTTGGAGAGGTAAGTGCTGAACCGCCCAGGCGTAGGCATACTAGGAGGGAGCCTATCGTCTTTACTGACCGGGATCTCCCTCCTACCGGTGAAGATCACAATGATCAATGGGTCATCACCATGGACATTAAGGGGGTGGATGTCGCCCGGGTACTTGTTGACACCGGTAGCAGTGTCAACATCTTATACCTGGAGACCTTCCAGAAACTCAGGTTGTGTCGAACACAACTTGAACCCCTCAAAACCCCTCTCTCAGGCTTCACGGGGGACACCGTTGAAGCTGAAGGATCCATAGTTCTACCGATCGAACTAGGATCAGGTGAAAAGACCGTGTGGAAGAAGATGCAGTTCATAGTTGTGGACATCAAATGCGTCCACAACGCAATTCTTGGAAGGCCAGGCATCAATAAAGTCGGGACGGTGATTTCCATGCCTCATCTATGCATGAAGTTCCACACTCCAGGTGGTGTGGGTGAGGTGAAGGGCGACCAGAGGAACGCCCGGGAGTGCTATGCCCAGGCAGTCAAGAAGATGACCAAGGGGGTCAATGTCATCTCCCAAGAAATCACAAAGGGAGAGACCCGGGAGAAATTGGAGCCCGAGGCCGAGACGGTGGAAATCGAACTTTACCCGGGTGATTCTTCGAGGATGGTCAGAATTGGAGCAAATCTCCCCGAGGATCTCAAGGAGCAGATTACCCGGGTCCTCCAAGAATACGCGGGTATATTCGCATGGAGCGTGGCGGATATGCCCGGGATAGATCGCTCTGTTATCTGCCACCGGTTGGCCGTGAGGGAAGGAAGTCGACCGGTACGCCAAAAGAAGCGGTACCTGGCCAGTGACCGGCGAGACTTCGTCAAGAAGGAAGTGAAAGACCTTCTCAGTGTTGGTCACATCCGGGAAGTCAAGTACCCGGATTGGCTGGCCAACGTTGTCCTCGCTCCCAAGGGCGACACGTGGAGAATGTGTGTGGATTATACGGACTTGAACAAGGCTTGTCCGATGGATTCATACCCCCTCCCCAGTCCAGATCAAATGGTGGACGAAACTGCGGGGTGCGAACTCCTAAGTTTCATGGATGCCTTCAAGGGTTACCACCAAATCTACATGGCCAAGGAGGATGAGGAAAAGACGTCATTCCTCACACCCGAAGGAACCTACTGCTATCGGGTAATGGCGTTTGGCTTGAAGAAATCGGGGCCAACCTACCAGCGCATGGTGAATAAGCTCTTCAAACCACTACTGGGAAAGACCATGGAGGCATACATCGACGACATGCTGATCAAAAGCCAGGTATCTCTGAACCACCCGGCTGATATGCGAGCCACGTTCGATGTCATGGCAAGGTACAACCTCCGGCTGAATCCTAAGGAATGCGTCTTCGCGGTTCGTACCGGGAAGTTCTTGGGATTCATGGTGACCAAGAGAGGAATAGAGCCCAACCCAGAAAAAATCCGACCTATCACTGAAATGCAGGCCCCTACCTCCGTAAGGGATGTTCAGAAGTTGACCGGTCGTTTAGCGGCCCTCAGCCGGTTCCTTTCCCGGTCAGCTGAGAGATCCCTGCCCTTCTTCAAAGTTCTGAAGAAGGCCAACACATTCGCATGGGACGAAGAATGTCGGAGGGCATTCGAGGAGCTGAAAGAGTACCTAGCGTCGGATATTGTATTGTCTAAACCCGAACCGGGTGAAACTCTGTATCTGTACCTGGGAATTTCCCCAAACGCTGTAAGCTCCATTTTAATAAGAGATGATGGGGCACAAAAGCCCATTTATTATGTGAGCAAAGCACTAAACGGGGCTGAGAGTAGATATACGGCAATGGAAAAGACAGCCTATGCGCTTTTCACCTCCGCAAAAAAGTTAACATCCTACTTCCAAGCTCACCCGGTAGAAGTCTTAACTGACCAACCGCTGGGTGCAGTGTTGCGAAATTCAACATCCTCCGGGAGGATGGTGAAGTGGGAAATGATGTTAACTCAATTCAATATTGAGTACCGGCCAAGGTCAGCAATCAAGGGACAGGCCCTTGCGGACTTCCTAGTAGAAATGACCGGTCTAACTCCAGACTTACCGGTCAACAAGCCCACTGAGCAATGATGGGAGATGGCAGTTGACGGGGCATCCGGTCCTAGAGGATACGGGGGTGGTATCGTGTTCACCACCCCAGAAGGGTTCAAGATCTACCATGCAATCGTCTTCAACTTCAAGCTGACGAACAATGAGGCAGAATATGAAGCTCTGGCTGGAGGGCTCAGACTTGCCCAAGCCCTGAAAATCAGCCGGGTCAGTATCAAATCTGACTCTAGCCTGATAGTAGGGCAGGTGACCGGTAACATGGAAGCAAGGGAAGGACGCATGGCACAATACAAGGACCTTGTACTTGCCCTGTTGAAGGGCTTCGAAGAATTCAAGATCGCCCAGATTCCCTGGGCGGAGAACGCGGATGCAGACCTTCTCTCCAAATTGACGCAGTATGCTCCCGAGCATGTTTCGAAACTTGCCCGGGTAGAGATCCTTGACCGTGCAAGCATCGAGAAATTGGAAGTCGCCGCTATAACGGCCGGAAGCCAGTTTGACCGGTCAAACTTGGTCGGGGCGGACGACCATTGGATGTATGATCTGATGGAATATTTGACGGATGGGAGCTTGCCAGAACAAGATGACCGGGCAAGAAAAGCGAAGCTCAGGGCACCCCGATTTCAGATTCTTGATGGAAAGCTGTATAAAAGGGCATTTGGGGGGCCACTCCTGAGATGTCTAACCAACCGGGAGGCTGAGCGAGTCATAGCGGAGGTCCACGAAGGCGTATGCGCGGCGCATCAAATGTCCCGTACGCTTTCCCAGCGCATCATCTTGTTGGGGTATTACTGGCCAACAATTGTACAGGATTGTGAAAGGTACGTCCAGAAATGCAGGACGTGCCAAGTATTCTATAAGTATCCCAGTAGACCGGCGACCTACTACCACCCCGTATCGAATGTCATCCCATTCGCTAGATTCGGGGTTGATATCATTGGAGCCTTCCCAGTCGCCCAAGGAGGGAAGAAGTTTGTAATCGTAGCCATCGATTACTTCACCAAGTGGATCGAGGCCGAAGCATTGGCCAGCATTACCACGCAACAATGCAAGAAATTCATTTGGAAGAACATCATCACAAGGTTTGGAGCGCCCATGAACCTCATCACCGACAACGGCCCACAATTCCGAAATCCAAGATTCACCGAATACTTGGAGGGCTTCGGGATCAAGCACAATCGCTCTTCGGTGGCGTATCCCCAAGGAAATGGCCAAGTCGAAAACGCCAATAGAACTATTGTAGATGGTTTGAAGAAACGGTTGGGAGAAGCAGGAAGCAAGTGGCTGGAAGAGCTCCCACACATCGTATGGGCATTTCGAGTAACACCTAGGAAAGCTCATGGGGAAACTCCATTCTCCCTAACCTATGGGTGTGAAGCAAGGCTGCCCATCGAAGCTGAATTCCCAACGTTCCGGGAATCAAATTATCAACCCCAACAAAATGAGGAAGATCACTTGGCTGAACTCAACTTGGTCGAAGAGCGGAGAATGGCCGCGGAAGTCAAAATGAGCACATACCAACAAGTGGTGAAGAAGTACCATGATAACAAGGTTGGGCCGCGGTACTTCCAAGTTGGGGATGAAGTCCTACGAAGAAGAGAAGCAAGTAGACCCGGAGACGGAGGAAAGCTAGCCAAAAACTGGGAAGGGCCTTACCGGGTGAGAGCTATCATTCGCCCGGGGGACCTACCGGTTAGAAACTCTTGAAGGGGTACCGGTAGAAAGAACCTGGAATTCCCATCATCTTCGCAAGTTCTACAAATGATTGTAATACTAGGCAAGGCCTACTTTATTATCAATCAAACCGATGATGTTCAATACTCTATTTGGTAGCGGCAGGATTGATAGGTCGAACCTATCCTAGGAGGGCTTCCAGGGTGGATCGAATCCACTTGGATAAGCCGACTGAGACACAGGCCCGGACCTGGCACGCTGGTTACTACACCGGTCTTGCTCAGTATAATAGAAAAAATATCAAAACCCGGAAGAGGGGCCCGGAAGAGGGTATGCCTGCAAGAGGGCTGGACCTGGAAGAGGGTTCGAACCGTACTTACACGGGCCCATGAGGTTTGACTGGTGTCGGGGAATCAGCCGGCGCCGTCAAATTGATTGGGGACTAAAAGATGCCCATTAAAAGAAATAGAAGGGGATCATCCACCGTGGCGCATCCTATATCCCCCTTCTCAGGGAAGACTTGAACGGGGGGGGTGAGCTAAGGCCTTCCCGGGATGGTAGAAATCAAAGGGCCATTAAAAGACTTAATCACCCGGAAGAGGGGGCCCTGGAAGAAGGGTGCATTTGAACCTTGGAGAGGGTTCGAAACCATTCGACATGGTTAAATCTCCAGTATTCTTACCGGTTAAGGATACTTCAAGAATTTCTAGGTTACAGGTGTTTCCATCTACAACCTACCGATAAAAAAAAAAGAGAGAATACCCCGGTCGGGTATGGGCACGACAGAACTTCGAAAGTACTACGTCCATCGGAAGGCAAGGCAGTTGACCGGTCAAACCATGGAGTTGGAATTCACCGGTCAAATTAAAGAATTTATGAAGCTATGCAAAATGCGAAAGTAAAGTTCGGCCGGTCAAACTTTTTAAGTTGGCCAAAATGATGAAGACGTTCGAAAAGCAAAAATGGGGGTCTGACCAGTCACAGTTACTTGAGCTAATCCTTCAGATGAAGTAATCAAAGAGAAACTTTGAAGTTCCACCGGTCGAAAACAATTAAGAAGTGGCCTAATTTATGTACCGGTCAGAATTTCTATGATGGTATTCTAAGGAGCAAGATCAAAAAATAAATCAAACAAGCCATCAGACGTGGAAGATTAACCGGTATGAAAAGAAAACATGGCATTCAAACGAAATAAGAATGTTAAATGTTTTACAGCTACACCGGGCATCCCCGGGGAAATTTCAAGTTGAGGTTTTTACAAAAACAACCAGGCACAACCGGGGAGATCCTAGTCTAAGGGAAAAGGGGGAGTGGGCTCTTCCTCTGGGATTGGGGCCAGGCCATAGGATGCAGCGCTGAAGTTTGGATCTCTTCTAAGCAGTACCCGGTGAGAGGCGATCCTGTCCTTCTTTTGACCGCTCTTGAATCCGAAGGATCCAATCGCGGTAATCATCTTCTTTCCTTCAGGCTCCCGGTACAGAAGCCTGAAGGACTCCATCGTCGTCTCTGGAGTCGCCGTCATCACCCGGGCAGCTTCAGCCTTATTCTCTTCCACCCAGGCAGCTGCGCGCCCGGGGAAGGTTTCTTCCTTCTCCGCTACTTCCCTCTTGGCTTCAGAGACTTCATCCAGGAGCCGGCCATTCTCCTCCTTCAATTGGGAGATCTCGGTCTTCATTGCCCCGGCCAGCCCAGACAGTCGGATGAGCTCATTAGCCTGGCTCCTCAGGATGAGTGCCATCTCTTCTTTCTCCTTCTTCAGCCGGTCGACTTCGGAAGGGGAACTCATCCCCAACCGGTCCACTGTATGCGGCCCAATCTCCCCCGCCTGCACAAAACGAAACAGACCGGTAAGTTTCTCGATAAAAAAAAACAAATAAAGACCGGGATGGCATCAAGACTTACCTCCTTCAGCCTCAGCCCAAGATTGATGAAGGCCTCCTCGATGGTCTGGCCGGCCGGCTCAGGATCTGACCTTGCCCTCTTCTTGGCATAGGAAGGGTGCGTGGTGGCCACCTTCTTCACCCGGCGACCGGCCTTTTCCTTCTCCTTCCCCTTAGACCGGTTGTCTTGGGGCTCGTCTTCATCCAGGATTTCCACGGTCTCTGGATTGACCGGGAAAGTCCTGGCAGGATTGGCTTGGGAGCCCCCGGTCTCCCCGGCTGGTTGGTCGTCAGGGATGGCGAACTCCTCAAACTCCATATCTGCAAGAGAAGCTGAAATCGTTAAGTACAAGTAGTTCGACCGGTCAACTACGAATCACAAGAAAAGGAGAAATACCTGGGTGGTTCTGGCCCTCAGCCTCTGCAGTGTTGCCCGGGGAGGGTACCCCGTGCCCCGCTGCTTTCTGGGCCTGGGAGGTACCCTCACCACCCGACTCTACCCTCCAAACCCAGCTGCCTTGATGGAAGATCCTCCCGGTTTGAGGATCCCCGCGCATGAGGATCTCGAGGTTAGCTTCCAAGTCTGGGGAGGAGGCCGGTGCAGCATACTCTTGGTCGAGTAGATGGTCATTCCATTTCAGACCGGCCAGAGGAGTGAAGAAGGGAGGAAATTCGAGGAAGACAAACTTTTCCTTCCATCCCCGGTTACTCTGGGGGACTTCGGAAATGAACTTCCTACCGGTGCGGGCTTTGAAGAATACAAAACCTTCGTAGCCGGATCCGCCTGGTAGGACTTCGAAACAGAAAAGGAAAAGACGCAAAGAGGGAAAAATTTTCAGATGAGTACAAATATTTACGAAGGAATGAAGGTACCGGTGGGCGTTAGGAGTTATTTGGCCGGGCAAAATCCTAAACGCGTGGCAGACTTCAGTAAGGAGGGGGCGAAGGGGAAAAACTATGCCCGCATCCAGGGAAATGGTATGGAACCCTATCCTATCCTCCCGGTGGGGTTCAACAATGTTGGGCCAGTTCGGTTCGTACAGGAGGGTATACCCATCCGGGAGCCTCCTACGGATTTTGTTTAAGGCAATTTTAGATACACGCGAAGGTATGTCGAGGACGTAGAAGGTGGGGAGTGGAAAGTAACCGGCAGCATGAAGCCGCTCCTCCCATGCATCCCGGGTTTCGTGTTCAGGGTCATAGGGGCCCGGTTCGTCATCGACCGGGTCATCCCTCCCCACGAAAGTTTCACCGGGCACCTGATTTACAGGATGTAGGTCGGGAATGGAGTTGGGAACCTGACCGGGCGTAGAGTCAAGAGAAGAAGACCCGGTCGAGGAAGAGGAGTTGGAGTCCTCAGAGGAGCAGTCCTCTGAAGAAGAGACCCTATCACTATGAGAAGACATGACCGGGAAAGTAGAGAAGGAAGGGGAAACTTACTTGGCTCGGAGGGCTGGATAGCGAAAGAAAAGGAACTTGACCGGTGAAAGCTCTGAGACTTGATCGCGGAAAGTGAGCAGAGAGGAGGGGTGGAGGCCCTTATATAGGAAGAGGAGGGCTGAAAGAGGTGACGTGGCCTCTCCAGGTTGCGCCGCGTCAGGCGACGCAATGATGACCCACTGGCAGGCGAAACGGTAGGTCTGCAGCCGACTGATTGCAACGGTTGATGCGCGACACGTGGCAAAAGTCAGAGTTTGAAATTCAAATTTCAAAAATTTTAGGCGGGAAGGGCCAAAATTTCAAAATTGGAGTCCTATTTCAGCCTTTTTACTTCCCGCTCATGACAAATTGCATGACCGAGAAGTGGAGGGCTTATTGATGGGTGTATTTCACCCAAGACCGGTCAAAGGAGAAGGCCAAATCTTTGACCGGTCAATCTCGAAAGTTTTGGAAGGGAGGCTTAAATCGTCAGCAAAACGATATATCATCGGCCAAAATATGACCGGTACACTTCACAAAAGAGTATACCGGTCAAACTACGTTATCATCCTATTTATTCCAGACTTCGATCAATTCACCCCTCGGAGATTACCCGGTGTAGTTTCTGGGGTTGGAAAGTGTCGGCAGAAGAGGATCTGCGAGGGCTTGGCGTGTAGCGACCCGTGTCAGTAGAGGACAACTGGAGATGCTGAAGAATCCATCCAAGGCACTACTCGACAAAGGGAATGATCCCCCTCACAAGGCGACAAGGCAGCTCGAGGACGAAACCAGTCACCTCGCACCACATCAGCAGCATGCCCCCACGTGGGCGCACGTGGCCCTGTCCCCTTAGCCTAGTATAAATACTCATGTAAACCTCAGAAAGAGGGATCCGAATTCATTCTCTCTAAACTCCCTTGTAAAAGCACCCGTGCATTCTCCGTTATAATATAAATCGGGCTACAGGTGTTCCACCTAAAGTCCTACCGGTCAATTTGCGTGTTTTTACCTTTCTTACTTTGCCAAATCAAGCAAACTATTTTAGACCCGGTCTAGTATAGTTTAACCGGTCAAGTAATTTACACCATCATTGATTAATGTGTAAAACCCCGTGGTTTTTAAAATCATATCTTTTGCAAATTGGTAAAGAAAAAACACATACGTTTTCCCTCTTCCCAATTTCATTCTCTCTCTTCCCAATTATCACCAAATTTATTTTCCCTCTTCCCAATTTCATTCTCTCTCTTCCCAATTAGGAAAATGCTAGAGTCACAAACATATAGTTCACAAACTTCACAAACTTGCCTTTTGTGGATTTTAAATTAAAATATCTTTTATTATTTGAGTGCATCTTATTTCTAGGAAAGTGTTAAAAAGGCAAGTTTGTGAATTTTGTGAACTGTTTGTTTGTGACTCTAGCATTACTCTCCCAATTATCACCAAATTCATTTTCCCTCTTCCAATTTCATTCTCCCCCTTCCCAATTATCACCAAATTTATTTTCCATCTTCCCAATTTCATTCTCCCTCCTCCTAATTTCTTATTTCCGTTCAAAGAACACCACTCACTCAATAGCCCAACCTTATCCCACCTTAATCGCCATCTCGTGTGTGTTGTGTTGTTCTAGAGCAAAGGATTCGCCAATTTGCCGAGAGCCTTCTGTCAGTCCCAGCCATCGCCAATTCGCCGAGAGCCTTTGCCGTCAGCCCCACTGCCCAGCGCCGACTGCCCAGTTACTGTTCATCTGTGACTCGGTTCAATTCACCTCGGTTCAAGCTCGTTTGAAGGCCAATTTTCGGGTGATTATGGGCGACTTGGGATGCTCTTTCAACACCTGAAATTGGTTTTCCAAACCAGTTGAAGGAAGCTGCGAATTGAGCAAAAATTTTGGACTCGGAGTCACTGTTCACAGCGAGTTCTTCAAGTCCAGGTTTACCCATGCTTTTTGCTTGTTTTCCATCCCATTTTCTTGTATTCTGTTCGTGATTCAAGGGCCATTCAGCGTCTGGTGTTGGAATCCTAAGTCAAACAACTTGATTTTGGTCTCTTTGATTTGGTTGCTCGAGTTACTGTTCACAACGTGTGTACCTGTGCGATTTTGCTATTGGTCTAGCCTTTATTGTTTGGGCTGGTGTTTGCTTGGCTGTTTGAGGGCAATACTAATCAAATGGGGACTGTTTGAGGATTTATTCCACTTTCTGGTGTAAATCTTGGGTGACTTTTCAGGAGTGTTTCTCTACAGGTGCTTGAGCTCCCCTAATCCTGGGGTGTATGAACCAACTTCTATGGCCGCAGACAAGACAGGTGAATCCAGGTCTGATCTCACGTAGCAACGTTGGTATTGGCTCCAAAGTTTTCAGGTGTTTTCTTACATAGGCAGAGTGTGTTTTTTTTAATGTTTTTTGTTTAGAGGCAAAATCCCTTCTTCTTTGAAAGCAAATCATCCTAAGTACACTGTTTCTTTCATCATCTCTTGATTGGTTTTAACAGAGATACAACAAGAATGTCAAGATTTGTGTTTTCCTATATAGGCTGGTTGATTTAATAATACATCATGAATATGTTGTTTATCATAAGAGATCAATTTATTTGAAATGCAATGCGCAAATGTTGATCCTTTGTCTGCCTGTTTTTTTCCTACTTGCTCCTTTGTCCCTTTTACCGTTACACTTTGCGTTCCGAAATAAGTTGAACAGAATGATGCTTTAGTCTTATATTTAGCATTTGTATAGTTTACATCTATCCTAACTTTTTACTTGTAACTCAAAACTTTAATATCAATCAAATAATAAACACATCTTATTTCATGGTAATTCTTTTCATTTTCCTTGTAGATCAAGACCGGGAAGTTTATAACCTATCAAATGCTAAACTCTTGATTAATATTCGGATTTACTCAAGAATCCAAATCGTTCTAATATTTCCTCTATGTGCATATAAATGAAACATGTGGTGTCGAATTTGGTGTCAAATGCCTTATGTGACTATAGATTTAACCTTCTATAAATTAAATGGTGTCAGAAATGGTAGAGCCGAGACAATTTGATGATGGCCATTTTCCATTGCTACCTTATAGGCCAGGTTTATGTTACTGATGCCGAGCTCTTTAGCTACTAATTGCTGGAGAACAATTCTTTTTTGGTATGGATTATTCTGGAGAGGCTTCTAGCTACTAATTTACACTTTCCTTTCTCCTTAGAGTTAAGGATTTAAAAGTACGATCTTATAGAACAAATCCTCTTCAAATAAGGTGTCTACTGATTTACATTTTGATTCCAATATTCTTCAATAAGGCTGCTTTATTACCTATTTAGTAAATGTTGCAGGTTGATGATCAATCTACAATTGCAACTCCAAGTGAAGTTGGCTAATGCTTATTTGATAGTTGCTGTTTCGCTGCGACATCTATTGCTCTTAGAACGTGATAAGAGACTAGAGCCAGAAAATTTTAATTATAGTGCTCTTGAAACATTCTAATTTATTGGTGTTTCTTTTTTTTTTGGTTACAAATGTTGCCTGTCTTTTGTACGAGCATATTGATGTTGTTCATTCCTTCTTTTTTCTCTTGTAGCCTAATTGGCGTTCGATTTAAAAAAAAGAAAACAAAGATGAAAGTATTAACTTTTTGGATGTTTCTTGTGCTGTGTTTTTTAAGGGTTTATTTACAATACAATATGTGTGCTAGTACTATTAAAATGGATATTTTAAAATAATATTAAAAAGAAGCTGACTTTACAGAGTGGATAAACATGTGTTGTGTAAACTATAACATTTTTAAGTACGTTTACACTGTGGATAAATATCTAATGTGTATACTCTACCGTTATTAAGCATCTTACGTAGCGGATATTTATTCGTTGTGTAAATCATTACACAGCAGATAATTATCCGCCATGTAAAAAATTACGCAGCGGATAATTTTCCGTTGTGTAAACATGATACCAATTGCACCGGTCACATACACAGCGGTTGGTTTGCATTGTGAAATACCAAATTTATCCGCTGTGTATTACCAATTCTGTAGTAGTGTTACTCTGAACCTTTAAAATAGTTTTAGGCTTAAGAATTAGACTACTGTTTAAAACGAATATTCTTAACTTGGAAAATAGTTCTAGGATTAATAATCTAACTACTGTTTAAAAAAGGTATTCTTAATTTATTATTAACAACTTGTAATACTTACGGTTTTTATAAATTTTAAAAATAGTTCTACGCTATATAAATATATTACTGTTACAAGGAAGTCTTCTATTCTTGTAATAAACAACTATGCAAAACAAAACCATATGAAACATACAACTAACAATAAAATACTATTTTTTTATAAGTTTAAAAACAGTTATAAATTGAAAAACTAGACTACTGCTTAGAAATAGTAGTCTTAACTAATTATTGACAACTGTGGCAACAAAAACTGTATTTTTAGGTGAAACAGACTACTAATAAAAGATTACCGTTTCTCAGAACTATAAAAACAGTTCTACCCTTAATTTATAGACTACTGTTACAAAAGATTCTTCTATTCCCTTTAGAAACAACGATGGCAAAAAAATCATATGAAATAGACAACTAGCAATAGATAACTGTTTCTAATAAGTTTAAAAACAGTTTTAGACTAAAACACCAGAGTACTGTTTAGATAGAGTATTCTTAACTTGTTATTGACAACTGTTGTAACAAAAACTGTATTTTGAACTGACACAGACAACTAGTAATAGATTACCGTTTCTCGAAACTTTAAAAAAAGTTTTAAAGCATAGTAGCTAGACAACTGTTCTATAGCCAAGAAAAACTCACAGTAGTCTGTTTTTTTAACTACTGTGTTTCCATAAACAGTAGTTATTCAACAGTCGTCTGATACTGTTTTTGGCGTAGTGTGACCATTGATGGAAAAGTAATTATCACCAGCCTAAAAAAAACGTACAGGAAAGTGGATTCGCTCCAGACAAGAATGTACTCGCCAATACTACAATCTGCTGACGACATGACATATTGAGACTCATGAATAGTTAGGCTCATACATTCAAATCCGAGACAAAAAGTCAAAATGACTATTTCCCTAAGAAAATGACCCTTGAGTAACTGCCAAAGAGTGAAGCATTGAAGATTGAAGACCTACGATTGATGACGATAATTCATAAATACCATCTTTGTATCTTGTGACTCACATCCTTGAATGACTCAAACTTGCTGTGTTAACTACACCCTTGAAATACCTCGCTTGATCAATCTTGAAAAGATTGAATTCCATTCTTTGTGTCAAAATACTAAAACCACAATTCTTCATTAAACCAAAGATGCTTCATGATACCGATCTTTGAAAACTATACTCTGTGAACTACGTGACTCGATCACAATAATAAAACTACCCTGACTTGAACATTATGTTAAACCTCTTTAGGGAACTGCTACGAAACAGTTAATGCGATTGCGTTATCTATGAAGATTATTATCGATGATGATCAAGAAACTCTTTTTTTTTACCCTAACAAGGAAATGTGTGTGCAACAACCAGAGAAGAAATGATGTCACAAGAACAAGCTGAATCATTCAAGCAAAAATCCCGAACTTATATGCGATGTTGGTGTAAGAACTAGAGAAGTTTCCTCACTTTATGAATTCGTGAATTGAATCTCATACCGAATATATTTCCTTCTTCACTCGAAATGAAATCAACCATAGTGTTACATCAAACCCGTCATTATCAAGAACGTATCTGGATATATTCCAAAATCGATGAAGAAAGTTGAATACGACAAGACGTATATGAAACGCCACTCTAACGTTAACACCTGTGGATACGAATTAATGCAAAGACTCATTAACGATAATGAGATCTACCATGAAGTGAACGAAAAAATGTTTCGGCATAAGGTCGATAAATGACAAACTACTATACAACCGATCGACAGTACCTCCTCATAAATGATGACAAATCCCATATTCTGAAAATCCTAAACCAATAAAAGCCATTAGATATTACTTACAAGTCGTTGCTGAACTGTGAACGATGTGAAGATGTTTTGATGATTTAGAAGATTACAGTATGACACATGAATTAAACAACCTCCAAAACTATCACGAACTTGAAACTACAAATGCTACTGAAGGACTTTCAATCAAAGAAAGAATGTTGTTGATTAATGACGTACAATCGAGACTTGTGAATGAACGAATTGAGGTGCAAATATGTCAAATATGCTCCAAAATACAATGTTATACCCTGCAATGGAACTTGGTTATTGGTGTTAAATCTGAACGAGAACCTGCAAAAAGGATCATTGAATACCTTGCTTAATCTAAGATTGTTAGCCTCTTGAATAACGAACGAGTTTAATAACACCGAAAGTTGGGATTACATAACCAATTGAACATGACACGGTCATGATTAAGTAAGATCACTACGAATTGTTGAATATTTCGCCTTAGAAGAATTTAGAGGGCGAAATTTCTTTTAAGGTGGGAGAAATGTAACGCCCCAAAATATACCCTAGAATTATTAATGAATAATTATTCAAGTAATCAAATTTTTTATTAATAATAATAATAATAATTGTTATTAGGCTTTGGGCCGAAATGAAATATGTTTTAATATTCAATATAAAAATCTGGATAAGTCTCATAGAGATAAATCCAATATGTTGACTTATTGTGTGACCTTACTTGGGAACTTGAGTACAAACCCAAATCAAGGATAAATGAAGAAATTTGTTTATGATATGAACTTTGAAATGATTTATTGAAATAAATCATGAGAATAAATAATATGAATGAAATGTAAAAACCTTTCTGAATAAAGGTCAACAAAATCAATTTTGACTCTGTCAAAGTCAACCACCTAAAAATATGATGTCGGAAAAAGTATTACAAATAAATATGAAAATTATATCGTTCGATAGAGTTTAATTCGGAGAAAGTTGGACCAAAAAGTGTTCCCCGACTGGGACCAAATTAGTCCCAATCAGGGACTTACGTTTAAAATCGGAGAAGAAAACAGCCCGCTCCACCCAGCCGCCAAAACAGTCGAAGGAGAGGTCATCACTGTGTCTTCTTCCTCCTTCACTTGGCTATATAAGGGTCATCTCCATTTCTTCAATTCCTCACCATTTCTTACAAACTTTCTGTCTATTCTGTTGCTGGGAGTGAGGAGAACGCAGTGGTGCTGTCGCATTGGTGTGAGGTCGCCGGAGATAGCTACAATTCTCGCCGAAAGTTTCTCCAGAAAATCTTCAAAACCTTCATTTACCTTCGAGGCAAGCCCGTAGATATATCTAGTGACTAGAATGTTCATATAGATCGTTTCTACGTTCATAAACGCTCGTTTGGTTGAGTTTCGTGTTTCACATGCTTGAAGAACCAAGAATCATAAACCATGAAATTGATGTTAAAACCATGAATTAATGTTTCCAAAATGATCTATGAACCTTAGAGAACATCTCTATATAGTTTCGTTGAAGTTCGGTGACTAAAAGTGGAATTTCCGAAAAATGGACCGAAGGTTGAAGAAGATGAACAGTGGCTGAAAAACCACTGTCTGGATCGATCATCTTGCCTGGATCGATCCTCTGGGAGTTTTTCTTCTAGTGTGGATCGATCCAGAGGGCTGGATCGATCCCCCGAATTTCTGATCCGAAAATTTGCTTGAAAATGTTATTTTTGAGCTCTAAAATCCTATTTTTGATACCAATTGATTATGATCATTATAAAAATGATTTTTCACATTAAAAGTAATATTTTTAACAAATAAAATGTTATGTGATGCATGACGGTAAGTTAAGGTGTTAACACCCGAAGCTAGGCCACTAATTGTTATTGAATATTATGTTGATTGATGATTATGGTAATTATGATGATTAAATCTTAATAAATATTCTGATTGAAAATGATAATTTTGAATGATTAAATCATAATGAATATATTGATGATTGTGAAAATAATATATTGTTAAGGGTATCTAGAAGACCTCTAAGATATACCCATATTAATGTCAATTTGAAAGGTATCTAGAAGACCTCTAAGATATACCTATTTAAGTTAGGCCTTGCGGGTATGAACCCCGGTGGCTAGGGTTAAAACGTACGTACGGGATCCAAGAACCAAACTTGAGTACCTACTCGTTTGGGGGTACCACCCACCCAACAGTGAACACTACGTTGTCGGTTTTTTGTTGGCCTTAAGTGAAGGTAAGTTTAAGATTTCCAAAACCCTTTTATCTTAAATTAGGCCTAGCTTAAGGATTATTAAGAGTACTCTGTATACTAGAATATAGTTTAATTATTTAAACTAGAATTAATTTAAGGGTTGACAAATATTAAGTGATTGGCCTTAGACTAAGAATAGTTTAAGGATATTGTCGAATGTTGAATATTGAATATGAATGAATATTGAATGATGATTATTGAATTGAATATTGTGAATATTATGAATGACCGATGACCATTGAATATGAATGAATATTGAATGATGATTATTGAATTGAATATTGTGAATATTATGAATAACCGATGAACGTCGAATATGGATATGAATGTTGAATAATGAATATTGACTAATGATTATTTAATATCTGAACTGAACATTATGTGCATGATATCGAATGATTTGATTATGAATTTAGATTCAGTTTATATGGATGTTCGACGCATTAGATATGCTTACTCAGCTTCAACGCTGAGCATGTAGTATGTTTTATTTGCTACACGCAGGTTATTAGAAAGAATGAAGTAACGTGGTCCTGGAGGCAGACGGAGGCGAGATTGTCGGAATGGATGTGATGGTTTTGAATTAAAGAATAGAATAAATTATGTTGTAATTATGATTTGGTAAAGCTTCCGCAATATTGAAAACTTCGTACTATTTATATTATGAAAAATATTATTATGATAAATAAAAGTGTTTGAAATGTTTTTAATTTTTACGATTACCAAGTTAATACTTTAGTCTGAAAGGGGCTGCAGACCTGGACGGATTAGGGTGTTACACTTTCATCCATGGGCGTCTCTTTTTATATGATGTCCATTACCCGAGTGGAGTTAGTCTAGAACTCTTACGATGATAAGCTTGAGTACCAGACAATCCTAGCACGCCATGACTCCTTCCCGTAGATCCATCTAATATTAAGCACGTGATCAAGAGATAATCAATTGATGTAGATCTTCTTGAGCCTGGACACCTCACGAACTCCTCTTGACATATAAGTCTCCATATATTCAGAGTCCATACCGTATAGAAACTCTATACCGTGACTGATAGGATGCTACAACTCTTATCTTAATACAGACATACTACCATTTCTACAGAAGGGTTTTGTCAAAAAAAATGCCAACATAAACTATATCAACGGACACTAGTTGGAGCTAACAATCTCCCACTTTGGCAATTTTTTCACAAAAACCACTATTCAGCCGTTTTTGAACCTCTTCTCCCCCTTTTTTGCATAAACAATGCCAAAGATCTTTTATTGAGAAGTATAGATTATTGTTGGGGGCAAAAAAAAGAAGAGTAATATTCAATACGGTCAAGAATAGGTACAATAAGAAAGCAAAAGAGAGGATTCTAAAGAGTTGTACCTACATCAGTCATCATAGAAAGAGCCAAGTACCCATGAAGGAGGGTAGGCTCGTGTAGTATCATGTCTTCACAACATATGCATGTAATATGAGAACCAGAATGTGTCACAAAATAGAACTTAGTATGGAGAGGAATTAAACCAGTTCTCCATCAGGCAAGGTAGCAAATCATCCCAAACAAAACCAAACATGCAATGTTTTAGCATAAGAAACAGGGCAGAACAACCCTTTCCACCAAAAAAATGTTTTTTAGAAGATCTGAATCTGCAATGTTTACTCCTCCAAGTTGTCATCCTTTTCTGATTCCTGAGTGGCCCCCTCTGATTCTGATCAGAAAGACTCCTCTTCACTGTCTCCTAGGCTTTCTTTCTCGGAATCTAGACGTGCAGCAGCTGCTCTGTGCTTGGTCAGGCTCTCCCCCTGTCTCTGTGCACCCCTTATTTGTCTCAAGGTGTGAGCAATGTGAATGAGCATGTTCCTCCTTTCTGTGGACCTTTGAGCAATTTCTTGGTGATAATCCACATCCATCTGAAGTGCTTTAATCTCCTTGTCCAGAAAACTGAGCTGTATCTCAACAGAGAAGGGATCCTGGGCTGTGCCTCCAGATGCTCTAGTATCTACCATGTCATTGAAGTGGCTTTCTTCCAAGTGTCTACTATCTACCTGCAACAAGGAGGGTATGGGTTCTTCTTCTTCATTTTCCTACTTCTCAAAACCTTGATCCCTCAGAATGCTGTAGACTAGCACGGGGTATGGAAGGCCATTCTTGTTTTTCTTGAATTTGGTAGCTGCAAAAGTCATCACCTGGTCAAACACAGTTCTTCCCAAATCAAGTGGAGCATGATTTTTGATTTTATACAGTAGAGTGGCCATGCAGAGGGGAACTGTGTTAGTGTGTGTGGTGGGCAGCCAGTGGAAGGCAGCAATTCTGAGCAGTAGGGCATAGGAGCTTTTGAGCACAGAGGATGGTACTTTGGTTTTCCCATGCAGGTAATCCCTAAGGCCATTGGTAAGGTCATTCCACACAGTTTCTTCAGCAATGGGGGTAATTGCAGGATTTGAGGTAGTGCCAAGAAAATTGTTGATTACAGAGGGTGAGAAATCATAGAGCCTTCCTCGAACAAAAACTTTATGGTAAGATGGATCATCAACATCAACACATGACTCAGATAAGTTGCTGTAAAACTCCTGAAATACTTGTTTCACAAATGAACCAAGTAGACTAACAGATTTGAACAGTTTGTTTGAATGAAGTATGGGCAGAAGATTTGTTTTCTTGCTAAAATCAAGAACATCAAGATTCCTTTGCAGTATAATCGATTTCTTCGCAATATCAGTAAAAAAAGATTTAGTAGTAAGAGAAGTGAAGAGTTTAACTGAGGGCTTCCCTGTACTGTTTCCTGGTTTGGTGGCTTTTGAGCTTCTGGTCTCCCTTCCGTGTGCTGATGAAGATGGACAACCAGTAGAGGATTTTGCTTTCTTGAGTGGAGATACTGGTGAGGAGTGTTCTTCTCTCGCTTTTCTCTTCTTCATCTTCTTCTTCTTAGTCTCAGACTCTTTGGCTTCCAGCTGCTCATTTGTTGGACCCTCTGTCACCTCAGTCGCCTTGGCCTTTCTGAGAGACCATCGGATGGGTCCAGAGACGTTCTTCCTTTCAGTGTTGTCTTCATCAGATCCGGGCAAGGAATCTTGAAAAGGGACTTCAGAGCATGCAACTATTGGGTCTTCTTCAAGGATTTCCTCCATGATTTCTTCTGCACAGTGCCTTTCTCCAGTATTAGGGTTTTGTGATGAGTCTTCTCTTTGGGTATTCAGTGGAGTATACTCCAGGAGTAACACTTCGGTTGACTCTAGGATTGGAAGATGCAGACCATCGTCATCAGAGAGGAGGGACAAAGCTGCTGATTTTCCTGCTGTCTTAGATGATGTTGGAGAGGATGATGACGATTCACCCTTTGAGAAAAGCTTGGTCCAAGAGGGCCTGAGGAACGTCTTCTTCTTCGCCTTTGATTTTCCTGTCCATCTTTGGGGTAGAGCCATTTTGATACGCACCATGGTTTTAGCGCACTGTGATTTCTTGATTCTTCTTGGTGCGTTTCAGATTCAAGCGCTTGATTGGGGATTTTCTCTCTCTGGTCACACGCTAGATTAGGATTTCTGATCTTTGAAACTGAGACCCTTTGATTTCCAAGTCAGGCATGCGTCTTTCACAATGCACTGTGCCCATGCATTTTGCACGCTTCCATTCGGTGACACATGTCAATATTTCAGCGGATGAGTGATAATTTGAACACATTAGCTGACAATTTGTGTTCAAAGTGATTTAAGTGACATTAATAAGGTGCACACAGACCCAATTTGGATCTGAGTGTTTCAAATCTGCTTCCATCCAACGCCTTTGTGAAAATATCAGCCAGTTGCTCCTCTGTATCGACATGCTCCAGACTAACAATTTTTTCTTCAACTAATTCTCGTATAAAATGATGTTTAATGTCAATGTGCTTTGTTCGAGAATGTAGCACAGGATTTTTTGACATACTGATTGCACCTGTGTTGTCACAATATAGTGGTATTGTTTTCTGTTGTATTCCATAGTCTGATAATACTGACTTCATCCATAACAACTGTGCACAAGAACTCCCGGCTGCAATATATTCTGCTTCTGCTGTAGATAAGGACACTGAGTTTTGTTTCTTACTTAGCCATGCAACCAAATTTCCTCCTAAGAAGAAACAACCCCCAGATGTTCTCTTCCGATCATCTATATTTCCTGCCCAGTCTGCATCACTGAATGCTGCTAATTGTGCTGGACCACCCTTCTCGTACCATAACCCCAAGTTTTGTGTGCCTCTGACATATTTCAGTATTCTTTTGACAGCCTTGAGGTGTGACTCCTTTGGGTTTGCTTGGTATCTAGCACACACTCCCACACTATAACAAATGTCTGGCCTGCTGGCAGTAAGATACAGCAAGCTTCCAATAATGCTTCTGTATTGAGTCTTGTTTACTGATTTTCCACAATCATCTCTGCTGATCTTTTCATGTGTGGGACAAGGTGTTCTAGCACTTTTACAGTCACTCATATCAAATTTCTTCAGCATGTTCTGTATGTACTTGCTTGTGAGATAAAGATGCCTTTCTCTGTTTGCTTGACTTGCAACCCCAAGAAGAAGGTTAATTCTCCAATCATGCTCATCTCAAACTCCATTTCCATTGTTTTGACAAACTTGTCCACATGCTGCTTTGAGGTAGATCCAAAAATGATATCATCAACATATAGTTGAGCAATGAGCAACCAGAGCAGATGTTTTGTCAAAATCAACTCCCTCCACTTGTGTGTAACCCTGAGCTACCAGCCTGGCTTTATTTCTGACTACCTTCCCATCTTCATCTGTTTTGTTTCGAAAGATTCATTTTGTCCCAATAACATTTGCACCTTCTGGTTTAGGAATCAGTTCCCATACCCTGTTGCGTTCGAACTGTCCCAGCTCTTCTTGCATAGCATCTATCTATGGTTCTTATTTGAGTGCCTCTTTTATGTTCTTTGGCTCAACTGAGGAGGTATAAAAGGCATTAATCATCTGAACAAAATCTATCTTCTTTTTCCAAGTCTGGATGCCTTCTCTTGGGTTCCCTATGATATTTTCTGGCGGCTGATTTTTGTGAACATGTGTGGGTATTCCTGTGCACTCCTCTGGTGTTTCTACTGACTCCTCTGATCCTGTAGTTTGGTACTCCTCATTGTTTGTGTGTTCTTCACACTCTGGCTCCTCGTGCTCTGAAGCTGTCTCAGTTAGTGTCTCAACAGTTTCAGAGTCATCTTTGCATCTTCCTGGTATTTGATCATCTACCACCACATTTATTGATTCAATAATATTCTTGGTCTTTTTGAGCAATACTCTGTATGCCTTGTTGTTTGGTGAGTAGCATACAAAAATTGCTTCTTCACTTTTGGCCTCAAATTTTCCTTTGTAACACCCCAACCCGACCCGAATAAATAGATTAGCGAACCGGGTTGCTACTAAATTGGTCTCAACATACAATATTTCTCAATAAATAAAAACATTTAATTTAACAACTAAAACAATTCAAACCATTTAAATACATATCGGAGTTTATACAAACAGTGCGGAAGCTTTATAATTAAATTAGACATTATTAAATCCCTGCATCCGTACATCTCCTCCGTCACGCTGCCCTCCAGGATGTATTTCCCAGTCAACCCCTCCATGATTACCTACGTGTAACAAGGGAAAAAGAGGCTACACGCTGAGCAACGAAGCTGAGTGAGAAATATCTAACAGTTCGAACATACACATATGCGAACCCACTAATTCATAATCATAACATGATATCATGCAAATAGGTTTCATATCATGCAGTTCACATAAACAATTCATCATATAATTTACCTAGCACCTGCCTTTTTACCAGTCTTATCAAATGAAGCGTCTCTTGCAGTGGTGGACCACCATTCATCTGTACTTAAACTCTACACTAGACTGAGGACTTAGTACTTTCCTGAGAGTCATGATTGTTCCCACTGGATCAGCGGATCATGCTCAATCAACGAGGGAGTTCTCACAGTTGGTGGATCACCAAGAACTTGTCCCTATTAATTATACTAGTCTAAGGACTATATTTTACTGTATGGGAGACATGAGGATTCCCACTGGATCAGCGGGTCATGCTCAACCAACGAAGGAGTTCTACGTTGGGTGGGTGGAATCCCCACCTGATGGTTCACCAAGCAGTTCAAGGATACCCATACGTACGTTTTTACCCGGTTTGACTTAACCATTGGAGCCCAACAGGCATCCACCTGGTTTATAGTCTTAATTTCCTATGTTTACGTCAGTCCCAAAGTTTCCCTCTGGGTAGACTTACCTTACCAAACGCGTTGGATCAACACGCGGTACCTCTTTGTTGTGTGCTGGATCAGCCCACTCATACTTGCAATATCGTATCCAAACATATGTATTTCACATAACCACACATGTGTTGGATCACCATAATAATATTAGTTCACATAAGTGTTGGATCAACACAGAGCAATCGCAATCATCACACATAGCGGCCTAGAATTGGGTATTAATACCCAAACTTACCGTCATACAACACATAAAGTCTCAGAATCAATCCTTGACAAAAACACATATCGACGGACTCGGCATCAGGTACCAGACGGTACCCTTCACGGTACGGGGTACCGTCCTCACGGTACCTGGGTACCGGTCCTACGGTACTGGGGTACCGTCCAAACTCGCTGGACCTAACCGGTAGACTTGTCACGCTGCCACTACCGACCGGGCGGTAGGGCCTACCGTTCTTCCGGTACCACGATACCGAACGGTCACAGCTACCGTCAGGGAAGAACGGGCAGACAGGGTGTGACGGTAGCTAGGTACCGTCCTGGCGGTACCGCCTACCGTCTGATGCCACCAATAACATATTCATACCTGTTCGTTTTTCCAACGTTAAACAAACAACAATTTCATACTCAACAACTCGAACAAGTTCATCATAACGTTCCAACATGATCAAACTCGTCAATCAAGGCCTAAGTCATGCATACTACCCTTTTCGATTCAACGACAACAATTCCCAAAACCATAACCAACAATTACATAGACAAATCACATAGATCAACCATGATAATAATTATGAACGGAATTTCAAACATATATGCATATTCTAGTGTTATACGTCCACGTACTCACCTCGATTTGTCGATTCGATTCGAAGGTTGTTCGGGTTTCGTCGTCAACCTCCTCGAAACAGTTAACACCATCCGAGCATACCCGTCGCTGCCCAAGCCTGCTCGAACCCAACCGATCAGTCGCTAGAGATCGTTCGCCGGAGCAGAGGGCTAGCCCGCCGCTTACCCACCATCACCGGAAGCTGACCGAACAATGGGGATCGCCGGAGCCGTCACCCACGCCACCTGCCGCCGCTGCACAACCACCGGAAGTCACCGCTCGTTCCCCCGCTGCTGGATTGCTCCTCGCCGTCGAGAGGAGGTCGGCTAGTTGCTGGGTCTCGCTGGGAACGCCGGAAATCGAGAGGGAGCCACCAAGGAACTGGGTCGGGTCTACTCATCGCCGAGTCCTTGAGCCGCTAGGTCGCGGGATGTGGTCGCCGGGGGTTCGGGTTCGTCGCCCCACCATCGTGCTGTTGCTCGCCGGAGAAGAAGGAGAAGATGGGGTTGTGGCGGTGGCGTGCTTCGATCGAAGAAGGAGAAGGGCTGGGAAGCGGCGATCAAATTAAGAGATGCGCGAAATAAGCCTAGGGTTTTGTACCCAGTCATTTAAAATAACTTGTCTGAGTAAAGACACACTTTTCGGGCCAACTTGCTCCGAATTAATATCTGTTCATATCATTGATTCGATTCATCAATCCTAACCCAACGATATAACTTTTATAATCAAACGACAAACATTTGTATGTTCCACTCGGTCCGTCTTAATTCCTTCGATTAATTGGTACCGATCAGTCTTTTAATTAAAACCCTTATCGCTATAATCAGATTAGTTTCGTTATATTGAGACAATTAAAATCTCTAAAATATCTTTTAATTCTTTAAAAGAATCATTTGTCGTAAATAACTAATTCTTATTTATTTAATTATTGACTAACTTCTAGCCCGGTTTCTATGGCGTTACATCCTTTCTATTGTCTTTCTCGTAGGACATAACATTTTCCTTTCTGGTGCAGCCTTAGTGCCGCTTCTGATGTATACTCTATTTATTGTATAGCATGCTGTATGCACTGCTTCAGCCCATAGATTCTGAGCCAGGTTTTGAGTGTTTATCATTATGCGAGCCATCTCTTGTACATGCCTATTCTTTCTCTCAGCGATTCCATTCTGTTGTGGAGTTTTTGGAGCAGCGAATTCATGCTGGATTCCTTATTACAGAACTCACTGAACGGAAGACTTTCAAACTCACCCCCATGATCACTTCGTACACGAATGACCTTTTTGATTTTTAGCTGTATCTCACTTTGCACCTTGTTGCACAGTATGACAAAGGCTTCTAATGCATCATCTTTGTGTCTCAGAAAGCTTACCCAGGAATATCTTGTGTAGTCATCCACCACTATGAGTACAAATCTCTTTCCTCCAATACTTTCAGTTTTCATTGGTTCGAAGAGATCAATATGAACCAATTCCAGTGGTCTGGTTGTTGATTTATATACCTTTTTAGGATGGCTTGCTTGTGTTTGTTTCCCCTTTTGGCAGGGACCACATACTTCTCCTTCCAGTCTCTTTATTTTGGGCAACCCTCGAACTGCATCAGAGTTTGATAGTGTTGTAAGGTCTTTAAAATTTAGGTGACCAAGTCTGTAATGCCATAGTCTTGCATCCTGTTGGCTTGCAGGAAAGCATAGAACATTTGGAGTTACTTTGTAGCAGTTTTCTGTTGTTCTATCCCCTTCTAGTACCACCAGTTTGTTCTTGTCTTTCACCCGGCACTTTTGCTGAGTGAATGTGACCTCCAGCCCTTGATCACAAATCTGACTGATGATGAGTAGGTTCACCTGAAGTCCTTGCACAAGCCACACATTCTTGACTGGTGGAAAACCTAACACGTTTAGTATTCCACACCCTACAATTTTGCCTTGTGCTCCACCACCAAATCTGACATTTCCTCTTTCAACTGAGTTGATATTTGTAAGATTTTGTCTGTCACCAGTCATATGATGTGAACATCCACTGTCCAGTAGCCACTGATCGGGAGTAACTCCAAGGCATGAGTTTGCTACCATGACTCTTTCCTTTGGAACCCAAATTTGTTTGATCTTCTGCATTCTTGCCCTTTTGTTTTTGATCTTATGGCATGTCCTTTTGATGTGTCCCCATCCTCTGCAATAGTAGCACCTGTAGTATTGGTATGTCCATGAGTTCCTTTTGTGACGTTTGACACTGTAACTCCTGATTGGTTTTACTGTTGGGTGATGGTTTCCTCTGGTGTTCTTGTCTATGTTCATCCTGTCTTTTCTGGGTGGATCATCTGTTTTGGTGTTGATGTCGCATCCAATTCCTTGTCTGTCTCCTGGTGCTTTGAACATTAAATCCTGTGCATCCAGTACTTCTGCCCCAGCTATCTTCATCCACTTGATGTAGTCTTTGAGCTTTTGCAGTTCAAATTTTAGATCTGCATTGTCTGTTTCTGCTTTTTCTAGACTCAGCTTCAGAACTTTTAGATCAAGTGTCAGCTGATTCTTTTCTGCTATATTCCTTCTGTTAACCATAAGCAGTTCAGTCCATTTTTCCTGAAGATCTATGTGCTTCTCCATTAGATCATCTGGCTCAGATTGTGAGACAAAAGCACAGTTGCTTTCTCCACAGCCTTGATCTTCGTCAGAATCCTCATCACTCCAGGTAATTGAAAATGCTTGTCTTTTCTTTTTATGGTTGTTCGCACACTCAGTCTAGATATGCCCGTGTCCACCACATTCAAAGCACAGTGGGCCTTTGTACTTGATACTGTTATCATAGGATTTTCCTTCTTTGAAACGTGACTCCCTGAACGTGGATGACTTAGAAGGTCCCTCTTGACTTGGGTTCTTTCCCTTCTTTTGAATCCACTTCTTCTTGAACTGCTTTGTGAATAAGGACAGCTGTTCTTGGAATTCTTCTCCATCACCCTCCAGGTCTGTTCCCAGAAAGGCGATTTGTTTCTCAGGTTTTCTTCTCTTGCTATCCTCTTTCATGTTTAGTTCGATTGTTTAAAGATTACCCATTAGAGCATCAAGTGTCATCTTCTTCGCATTATGTGATTGGGAGATTGCCTTGACATCCATATCAAACCTTTCTGGCAGTGACCTTAGCACTTTTAATACAAGTTTTGATTCTGGAAACGGCTCTTGTAGTCTGGCTGCTTGATTAGCAAGATCACGAACTCTTCCATATATGGAATTCTACAATAGATTCTTTCTCATCCATTCGTAGATTTTCATATTGTGTCATGAGAATATGATATTTTGCAGTTTTGACCTTTTCTTCACCTTCATGTGTAACTTCAAGAATATCCCACGCTTCCTTAGCACTAATGCAGTTTGATACGAGGCGGTATTGTGTTGCATCAACTGCTCCAAAGATAGCATTTAGGGCTTTGTCATTATGTTCAGCGGCAAGGACCTCTGTTCTGCTATAGTCTTCAAACTTCTTGATGGTTGATGTAGTCAGGTCTTCTTAATATTTGACTGGTTCTGTCCAGCCAGTTTCTGTTGGACATGAGTTCAAACCCCTTTATTATTGTTTGGAATATTTTTTTGTTTTGATAAATGACAAACAGGATGATTAAATTCAATCGATATTCGAAAATTTATTTTTCGTATCGAAAAAAGCAAAGAAGGGTATCAAGAAGTTTACGGCGATAAAAATCGACGATCACCCCTACGCAAATTTTTTTGAAGTGAAGTGAAGACTCCGAAGACTTTTTTATTTTTTATTGAGTCTAGGTTTCCTGTAAGGATGACAATAACTTTTGCATAAACAAAATTAATTTCTGAGGGATAAAAATTATTATTTCTTGAGTTAGTTGAAAAATTATTTTTTTTCTGTCCAAAAATATTTTACTGAGTCAGTTTCAAAATAAGTGTGTCAAAATTTCTTTAAAATATTTTTAAAGATTACACGATTTTTTTTGGTAAGAAAAATATACTTTAAATATTTTTCGTATACATCGTTTGACACACAAAATAATTTTTGGACTCACTTTTTCTCCCCTATTCAAAATTCATTGAATAAGGGATACTTTCTCTTGAGGAGCGTTCTTGTCTCAAACAAACGAGTATAAGCCAATTCACTTCTTATCGCAACTGGCTTGGGCCCTTTGTGTTGCGCATTATTTCCTCCATAATCGATTATCTGCCTTCATATAATCGATTAATAGGCTTTTCGTTGGATTCCCCTGGTCTGACCAATAATCGATTTTTTGTCTTCAATTAATCGATTAGTTCGGACAGAGCCGACTAATCGATTTTTAGGCCTTCCTTTAATCGATTATTTCTGTTCTTCTATTCAG
Organism: Cuscuta australis; assembly: GCA_003260385.1. NCBI lineage: Eukaryota > Viridiplantae > Streptophyta > Magnoliopsida > Solanales > Convolvulaceae > Cuscuta > Cuscuta australis. Next base: position 984,098 of record NQVE01000165.1, read on the forward strand.
GATTTTCGCCTCTATGTACCGTAATCGATTTATCTATCTACGTTAATCGATTAATTTTATCTGGTGCATATCCTCAGCTTACTCCAACGGTTCTTTTTTTCTCAGCCTATTTAATCCTCATTCTCCTTCATTTTAAGATACATCTCTTGCACTCCAATATATATTCTTTGAGCTATATTCATCCTTTGCTTCATCTTCCTCATCAAAATATTATTTTTGAGAGTTAGAAATATTTTCTTTGAGTGCTAAAGAAGTTGTCATCCATAGAGCTTTAATTCTTCAACACTACTTTGCTCAATTGTGTGAGCTTTCATTCTTGTGTTGTAAACTCAATCTCATTTGAGTGTTGTTCTTAAGACTTGTGTGACTCAAGTCTTGTTGTTGTAAGAAAGTGAGGCTTGTGTGATTCAAGTTCTCAAGTTGTACCAGTTTTTCAAGCACCCGTTGAAGCTTGAAGATTAGTAGGACTTTCGAGAGAGTCTTTCGGAGGACTAGACTAGCCACGAGGTGGTGAACCAGTATAAATCTCGGTGTTCTTCTTTCCCTTACTCTCTTTATTTATTCTTTCGATTTTATTATTTCACACACGCGAAAAACGCACATTCTTGAAAACAACTCTATTCACCCCCCTCTAGAGTTGCACATTTGTCTAACAATTGGTATCGGAGCAGGAAGTTCTTCGAATACGTTATTTTTCAGGAACTAAAAGATCAAATGGCATCAAGAATGTTCAACGCGGGAGTGAATGAGGGACAATCAACCACGAGGCCACCGTTGTTCGATGGAACCAACTACTCGTATTGGAAGGAGAGGATGAGAATCTTTATCCAATCCAACAACTACAAGCTGTGGTTGATTGTGGAGAACGGCTGCGGAGTCCCGATGAAGAAAGTCGGTGAAGTCAACGTTCCCAAAACCGAAGAGGAGTTCACCGACGAAGACTGCAAAAAGATGGAGCTCAACGCAAAGGCAATAAACATGATTTATTGCGGTGTTAACACGGATGATTACCGCAAAATCTCGCGATGTGAAACCGCAAAACAAATGTGGGAAAAATTGGAGGTCACCTACGAAGGAACCGCGCAGGTTCGGGAGGCCAAAATCGACCATCTCACTCACGAGTATGAACTCTTTTCAATGAAGGAAAATGAGAAGATTGAGGAAATGTTTGAGAGATTCTCTAACATCATCAATCCTCTCAATCTTCTCGGGAAGACATACACCAACCGAGAGCTCGTGAGAAAGGTGCTGCGAAGCCTATCCCCCAAATGGCGTTCAAAGGTGGACGCAATCGAAGAAGGTCGTGACTTCCAAACAACGACCTATGATGCTCTTCGAGGTAATCTTATTACCTACGAAACCACCCAACTCTCAAAGGTGGTTGAAGAGAGGAACAAGAGGTCTATTGCTCTACCCGCAACAACATCAACCCACAACAACGTTGATGATGAAGATGATGACAGCGACGACACCGACCTCGGACTCTTTGTCCTAAAATTCAAGAAGATGATGCTCAAGAAGGGAGCCAAGAAGAACACTCCACCCAAATGCTATGGGTGTGGTGAAATTGGACACATCAAACCAATGTGCCCAAAGCTCAAGAACGAGAAGGACAAGAGGGCACCGAAGAAGCAACGTGCCTACATTTCTTGGGAGAACGACGGCTCCGGGAGTGAAGACTCGGAAACGGAGGAAGTGGCCAACTTATGTCTCATGGCCATTGAAGATGGTGTGATAGGCGTGTCGTAGCACCTACAAATTAATTTATTATTTTCCTTAACTCTTAACCCCCTTTATGAATTAATATTCATTAAAACATATAGATAGGGCAAGTAAGGGTCGATCCCACGAGGAAAGATACTTTTTAGGCTGAAGAAGAGGTCCACCAACGGTTCTTCCCTATTTTCACATTCATATTAGCTCATGTTAAGACCAACCCTAACTCTAAACCCTACTACCCTTAGCAACCCAAAGACCAACCCTTAAGTTACTACTAAGAATAACGCATTAAGATTTGTGGAAAACATCACCATAACAACTTTGCAGTAACACTACGGTTATTTAACAAAATCAGTTCGAGAACCTTGATTAATAAAAACCACTTAGCGAGGTAGCAAGTACTAATCAAGTGACACTTGGTTTCTAGAAAAGTTCGGCTATTTAAAGCACTTTGGACTTTAAAAGAATATCAATTTAAATTGGATTAGGCGCGTGTTCCTAATTTGGTCCAATTCAAGTAAAATCTGGTGAATAATAGTTCTCAGAACACCTTTTCGAGTTTAGATTTAACAGTAGCGTAGAGCTAAAATCTCTTCAAAGTCAAATTAATTCAGCAAACAAAGATTCAATCTTTTTGTCAAACAATCCGGCCTAAGAAGGTTTTATAATTTCAGAGACAATAATAAATCAACAAATCACAATTTGAACAATTCAACATCAACACACAAACAATTCATCACTTATAATATAACTTAAACATTCAACAAACATGAATTGAAAATAAACATATTTAAATAATGGAAATTCAAATTCATAATTTGGAAATTGACAAATTGGAAGATCCCAATTAAAAGTTTGAAGTAAAATTAAAAGTCAAAGAAGCTCCCCTGAGTATTGCTCCTTCATCCGTTCGCTGCCAGAAGGACGCCGGATTCCATGGCCGAAGTGCCACTAGTCTTCGCCGGTCCTAGTTGTTTTCGCCCGACCTAGGGTCGAAACCCTAGGCCGGCTCTTCGTATCCTCTGCTCTGATCTCTTTTTTTCCGTATATCAGCCCCCCTTGTTTTGTGGCCTTAGTTTTCTTTTATAATTAAATTAGAAGAGATTGAATTGAAGGTGAAGACTCGGCATTGCAAATAGAGAAGGATTCCTCAGATCAGTTTCTTCCCTTCCGTTTCTTGCGCCACTTCTCTTTTTTCTCCCGTTCCAATCTTCTTACTCATCTCTTTTCCTTTTGTTTCTTCCTTTTATTTCATTAGATAATGGGTTTAATTTGGGTCATGTGTGAACTTGACCCAATCTTCATTCTTCTTCCATTGCTTTTGTTCCATACCAAAACATATCTAAAAAATATTAATTAAGGAATATAACACTCTAAATTAATTAATAAATATAAATATGCTCAAAATCATGCATTTTATGTATAAAATGAAAACAATAACCTAAAATGCTAAATGTAACAAAATATATTTATTTAAGTATAAAATGCATATAAAACATCTTAAAAGTACTAAGAAATGAGGGAATAAAATATGACATTTTGTGACTTAACATGGTGATACATCAAAAGAGGTAAGTGATCAAGAACCTTCTCCCAATGATCCTTTAACTCTTAATGATGTTATTTGCATTGTAGAAGATTTGGTAAGAATGTTCAAAAAGGCTTCCAAAGAAAACAATGAAATAAAGCAAAAAATCCTGATTTTTGAGAATGAAATCAAAGAACTCAAAAATATAAATGATAAACTTAAACAAGAAATTATCTCTTTTGGAAAAAGGCCACAAGAACCTTCAACTACTTCTTCTTCTACATGCTCTAGTTGTACATCACTAAAAGCTAAGGTTGCTAGTTTAGAGAGCAAATTGGGAAAGTTCAATAATGCCTCAAACACCTTAGATAAAATACTTAAGCAAAAAGTTAGTAATGGTGAAGGACTTGGATATAAGAAAAACCAACCTAGAAAAACAACATTTGTTAAAGCTAGGGGGAATAAAAATGCTAGGATAAATAATCAAACTAGAAAAGCACATCCTAGCAAACCTAGAACTCATTACACTCAACCATATAGGATGAATAATCCAAATGTTATTTGCCACTATTGCAATAAGATAGGTCACATTGCACCCGTGTGCTTCACCAAAATTAGGCATTTTCAACAAACGCACACACATCGCACACATGCTAACCAAAAAGGACCCAACAATACATGGGTACCTAAACCGTCTCCTTGATATCTTTTTGTAGGTGTGCTTGAAGGCTTCGAGTACCTCTTGGTATCTCGATAGCGGATGCTCCAAGCACATGACCGGAGACGCATCCAAATTTAGGAGTTTAGAGTATTTCAAAGGTGGCAATGTCGTTTTTGGTGACAACAACAAAGGAAGAATCATTGGAAGTGGCACCGTCGGAAAGGACAATGCTACAACCATTGAGAACGTTCTTCTTGTTGAGGGCCTCAAGCACAATCTTCTTAGCATTAGCCAATTGTGCGATAGAGGTAACCGTGTCATCTTTGATTCTAGAAAATGCATTGTAGAACGCTTGTGTGACAATAAGACTATTCTTTGTGGTAGTAGAGTAGATAACATTTACATGTTTGATCTTGAACATTCCCCGTCTACTTTAGCTAAGTGTCTCATTACCACAGAGGAAGAAACGTGGCTATGGCATCGTCGGATAGCTCACGTTAATATGGACCATCTTAATAAGTTGGTTTCTAAAGACTTAGTAATAGGTGTTCCTAAACTTAAGTTTGAGAAGAATCTAATTTGTGATGCATGTCAAAAGGGGAATTGAAGCAAGTAAGGGCCTCGTTTAAGTCAAAGAACGTTGTTTCTACGACTAGGCCATTACAACTTTTGCACATGGACCTTTTTGGACCTTCAAGAACTATGAGTTTAGGAGGTAATTACTTTGGCTTTGTTATCGTTGATGACTATTCGAGGTTTACATGGACACTCTTTCTTGCTCATAAGTATGATGCACTTAATGCTTTTAAGAAATTCATTAAATTGGTTCAAAATGAAAAAGACTCTCACATTGCATCCATTAGAAGTGATCATGGGGGAGAATTTGATCAAGACGGCTTTGATGTCGTTTGTGACGAATTAGGCATTGAGCATAAATTTTCAGCCCCCCGTACACCACAACAAAATGGCGTGGTTGAATGGAAAAATAGGTCTCTTGAAGAGATGGCTAGAACTATGCGCAATGAGGCAAACATTCCTAAATATTTTTGGGCGGATGCCGTGAGTACCGCGTGCTACGTGTTAAATCGAGCCGTCATTAGACCGATACTCAAGAAAATGCCCTATGAACTTTACAAAGGAAGAAAGCCTAACCTTTCCTATTTTCATGTCTTTGGATGTAAAGTTTTCATTCATAATAATGGAAAAGATAACTTGGGAAAATTTGATGCTAAGTCGGATGAAGGAATTTTCTTAGGTTATTCTCTTCGTAGTAAGGCTAATAGAGTGTTCAACAAGCGTACTAAGACCGTAGAGGAATCTATTCATGTTGTCTTTGATGAATTTGATGCTCGCTTGGCGAGAAAAGGTATTGTTGATAATTTTGCAGGTTCTTATGATGATGAAGAAGAAATCGTTAAAGAAAAAGAACCGGAAGAAGAGAAAATGCAGGAACAAACGGAGCTTCCTAAGGAATGGAGAACATTGAAGAACCACCCGATTGACAATGTCATTGGTGACATGACGCAGGGAGTTTCTACTCGTAATTCTCTTAGGAACACAATTAATCACATGGCCTTTGTTTCACAAATTGAACCAAGAACCGTTTTGGATGCTATTAATGATGAACATTGGTCTATGGCAATGCAAGAGGAGCTTAACCAATTTAAACACAATGATGTTTGGGAATTGGTGCCTAGACCTAATGATCATTCCGTTATTGGCACAAAATGGGTGTTTCGTAACAAACTCGATGAAAATGGAATAATCACTAGAAACAAAGCTAGGCTTGTAGCTAAAGGCTACAATCAAGAAGAAGGCATTGATTATGAAGAAACTTATGCACCGGTTGCACGTTTAGAAGCTATTCGTTTATTGCTTGCATTTGCATCTACAATGGATTTTAAACTTTATCAAATGGATGTTAAAAGTGCCTTCCTTAATGGTATCATTCAAGAGGAAGTGTATGTCGAACAACCCCCGGGTTTCGAAGACTATGAGTTTCCCGAACATGTCTTCAAACTCAAAAAGGCGCTTTACGGTCTCAAACAAGCACCTCGTGCTTGGTATGAACGGTTAAGCAAATTTCTTTTGGACCATGAGTTCAAACGGGGTCAAGTCAACACTACTCTTTTCATCAAGAAAGATAACCAAGACATCCTTTTGGTTCAAGTTTACGTAGATTATATCATATTCGGTGCTACTAACGAGGTTTTGTGCAGGGATTTTTCCGATATGATGCAAAGTGAATTTGAAATGTCGATGATGGGAGAATTAAAGTTCTTCCTTGGGATGCAAATTAGGCAATGCAAAGAAGGAACATTCGTGTGTCAAACGAAATATTGTAGGGAATTGCTTAAAAGATTCGATGTTACCGAATCCAAATCCATTGACACACCAATGAGCACCTCTTGCTATCTCGACAAGAACGAAAAAGGTAAAGAGGTAGACATCAAGCGCTACCGAGGTATGATCGGCTCTTTACTTTATCTTACCGCGAGTAGACCGGATATCATGTACTTCGTTTGTATATGCGCTAGGTATCAATCATGCCCTAAAGAGTCGCACTTGGTTGCGATCAAAAGGATAATGCGATATCTCGCGGGCACATTGAACGTAGGTCTTTGGTATCCCAAAGGTTCAACATGTCATCTTGTTGGCTATTCTGACTCGGATTTTGCAGGTTGCAAACTCGATAGGAAAAGTACCAGCGGTACTTGCCACTTATTCGGTCATTCGTTAATCTCGTGGTTTAGTAAGAAACAGATTAGTGTTGCACTTTCCATCACCGAAGCGGAATACGTCGCTGCGGGAAGTTGTTGTGCCCAAATTCTTTGGCTAAAACAACAACTAGTGGATTTCGGCCTTATACTTGATCACATCCCTATTAGGTGTGACAATATGAGCGCTATTAGTCTAACGAAGAACCCCGTTCTTCACTCGAGGACTAAACACATAGAAATTAGCTATCACTTCATACGAGATCACGTCCAAAAGGGAGATGTCACAATTGAGTTTGTTGAAACAAAACATCAATTGGCGGACATTTTCACGAAACCCCTTAGTAGGGAGAGTTTCTTCCACATTACGAACGAACTTCGCATTTTGGATATCTCTATGAACTAATCCATTTTTTTATTGACTATACTAATTTGAGCATCGGAGGCGCGATAAATTCTTTTTTGCAGGGCTTTTATTGCAGGTATCTCTTCCCTTGGTATTCAACCGAATTGGACTTGATGATTTTTTCTGTCAAACAAGTTTTAATTGATTACTCCTCGAAGAGAAATCGATTAGTCGCCTCTGTCCCTCTTAATCGATTACTGGACTTTTGTTAATCGATTAAAATCTGAAACCTTTTTTTTGCTCTGCTTCACTTTTAATCGATTAATTTTGTTAAATTAATCGATTAGACTCATCTGTCCATCTTAATCGATTAACCATCTTTGTTTAATCGGTTAATAGCTTGAAATGCAAACGTTTGGTTCTGCTCCACTTCTAATCAATTAATAAGTTTAATTTAATCGATTTGCCACGGCTGTGTTCCTTAATCGATTAAATACTTGTTTTTAATCGATTAATATTCGATTTTTGCCCTTATATCACAGCCAGTCTTCGTCTTCTTCGCCATTCTCTTTTTACGAATCAGAAACCCTAGCTCTTTCCCTTCTCCGATTTTCTCAACCTTCATCAGAAACTTCTTAAATGTCTTCCATTTTTTCACCAAATTTAATCAATTTCAAAGAGGAAGGACGCCTAGGTGCAAGAACGCTTCATCACGTCAAGAATCGGCGGCAGAAGAAGGTGAGAGGCCATGGCGTCATGAAGGGAGCAAGTACATCCACATACAAACCGGACTCGCCTTCAACACTAGGGCTTCAGCCGAGAGGTTCCACAACATCTTCCTCACGAAGGAGATCGTCTCTCCTAAGATCGTGAACAAGGACCTCTTCAAATCGGCGACCTATGCCCCGAGTAAGTCTCTTTTCTCTCAGCAAGGTTTGCTTCGTTTCATCCATTTGACGTATGAATTCTTTTGTCCAAATCTTATACGTCAATTTTATGCTAATCTTCGTACCACTAAGGGAGACTCGCCATCTCTCATTTCCTATGTTGACGGCAAAACCGTTTTCATTGACGGTGCCGGTTTGACTTCTCTATTTGGCCTTCGTCGAGGTGAAATTACCGAAAACTTGGATGAAACATTCCAAGATGAGGCAATTTGGCGACAACTCGGGTTAGATCATCGTGACCTCAAGTTTAGAAATTCTAGCAACCCGAGTGTCATTAATCTCACTTTAATTCAACGCATCCAACAATACATCTTCTCCTATGTCTTGTTGCCCCGTGATTCGAACCATGGCGTTGTCAACAAGGACGATATTCGTTTGTTTCACGTCCTGTTGAACGATGTCAAATTTGATTGGGTTCACTTCTTTATTGTTGCACTTAGCGATGGCACTCGTTTTTCCCATCTCCATTTTGCCATCCCCATTATGCATATCCTTGCTCATTGCAAAATAGACTTTACTCGGGACACTCAGGTGCCGGTCAAGAAGACTTGTTTCATCACTGAAGCCAAGTTTTCCCGGATCGTGTACTGAGAGGAGGGCAATGCTGCACCAAATCTGGACCTGATAGTCACAGAAGAAGAAGAGAGCCAAAACGAGACTCAAGCTGAGTCATCTCGAGCCGGAGGAAGTCGAGCCACAGAGCGCGTCACTCGTCAACGCAGGACTCGTCCAAGAGAAGAAGCACCGGAACCTTCTTGGGTGAAGAGGATCTTCGATACTCTCACGTGCATCCGAGATGACGTTCGCCAGCTCAACGAGAGGATGACTCGTTTTGAGCAATCCCGCTCCTACCATGGCCCGCGTCACAGCTTTAGCGGAGGAGCTCGTCCGGCGAACTCACTTTGATTATATTCCTTCTATCTTGAGTTATTATGATACATTGTTATTTGCTAATGTTATTGTTTTATGACTCTTTTGGTGGATGATGATGTTCCTTTCAATGATGCTAGTTAATATTAATTATGATTGTGTATTGATATCATTGTTGGATTGGTAATATTGTTCTTGTTTAGAACATATTGTCCCTTTGTGGCATTTTTACTAAGAGTTCTCTTTTAAAGAAAACTCTTGCCATTTTTTTACTTTCCTTCAATATCACGACATTGTTTAAGGGGGAAGGTTATCGGTTGATAATGCCAAAAGGGGAAAGGAAGGATACTTGAGAAATTTTTTTAAAATCGTTTCTCCGCTTATTAGTCCGATTATTTTTACTGCACTTCTCTAACCTTGCAGGGGGAATCAATTTAAGAGAAGTATTTCCTAATCTCACACTTTGTTTTCTCTCAACTATGTTTGTCATTATCAAAAAGGGGGAAATTGTTGGACATGAGTTCAAACCCCTTTATTATTGTTTGGAATATTTTTTTTTTGATAAATGACAAACAGGATGATTAAATTCAATCGATATTCGAAAATTTATTTTTCGTATCGAAAAAAGCAAAGAAGGGTATCAAGAAGTTTACGGCGATAAAAATCGACGATCACCCCTACGCAAATTTTTTTGAAGTGAAGTGAAGACTCCGAAGACTTTTTTATTTTTTATTGAGTCTAGGTTTCCTGTAAGGATGACAATAACTTTTGCATAAACAAAATTAATTTCTGAGGGATAAAAATTATTATTTCTTGAGTTAGTTGAAAAATTATTTTTTTTCTGTCCAAAAATATTTTACTGAGTCAGTTTCAAAATAAGTGTGTCAAAATTTCTTTAAAATATTTTTAAAGATTACACGATTTTTTTTGGTAAGAAAAATATACTTTAAATATTTTTCGTATACATCGTTTGACACACAAAATAATTTTTGGACTCACTTTTTCTCCCCTATTCAAAATTCATTGAATAAGGGATACTTTCTCTTGAGGAGCGTTCTTGTCTCAAACAAACGAGTATAAGCCAATTCACTTCTTATCGCAACTGGCTTGGGCCCTTTGTGTTGCGCATTATTTCCTCCATAATCGATTATCTGCCTTCATATAATCGATTAATAGGCTTTTCGTTGGATTCCCCTGGTCTAACCAATAATCGATTTTTTGTCTTCAATTAATCGATTAGTTCGGACAGAGCCGACTAATCGATTTTTAGGCCTTCCTTTAATCGATTATTTCTGTTCTTCTATTCAGGATTTTCGCCTCTATGTACCGTAATCGATTTATCTATCTACGTTAATCGATTAATTTTATCTGGTGCATATCCTCAGCTTACTCCAACGGTTCTTTTTTTCTCAGCCTATTTAATCCTCATTCTCCTTCATTTTAAGATACATCTCTTGCACTCCAATATATATTCTTTGAGCTATATTCATCCTTTGCTTCATCTTCCTCATCAAAATATTATTTTTGAGAGTTAGAAATATTTTCTTTGAGTGCTAAAGAAGTTGTCATCCATAGAGCTTTAATTCTTCAACACTACTTTGCTCAATTGTGTGAGCTTTCATTCTTGTGTTGTAAACTCAATCTCATTTGAGTGTTGTTCTTAAGACTTGTGTGACTCAAGTCTTGTTGTTGTAAGAAAGTGAGGCTTGTGTGATTCAAGTTCTCAAGTTGTACCGGTTTTTCAAGCACTCGTTGAAGCTTGAAGATTAGTAGGACTTTCGAGAGAGTCTCTCGGAGGACTGGACTAGCCACGAGGTGGTGAACCAGTATAAATCTTGGTGTTCTTTTTTCCCTTACTCTTTTTATTTATTCCTGCGATTTTATTATTTCACACACGCGAAAAATGCACATTCTTGAAAACAACTCTATTCACCCCCCCTCTAGAGTTGCACATTTGTCTAACAGTTTCCACAGTTCTCCATACTCCTCCTTGTGATTTCAAGAATGCCCTCATACGCCCTTTCCAGAAGTTGTAGTTGTGACCACGCAGCAAGGGTGGTCTAGAAACACTGGCTCCTGCTTCCATGTCTCCCATGATTTGTGATCGTTGAAAGCTAATAACTTAAGTTCAACAAGCTCGATCTGATACCAATTGAAATTTCCACACGTGCAAGAACAGATTTGCAACAAAGACAAACAGCAAACATACGCCAACATGAAAACACTATTGAAACAAGTGTTGCACCTTTAGGACACAAAAGATGCTACAACACTTTTTCAAACAGTCACACACACAACCAGAAATAAACACAAAGAAACACAGAGATTTGTTTACGCAGTTCGGAGCAGTATCTCCTACGTCTGCGTGGCCCACATCCGTGTAATAGCCTTTCCACTAGATCAACGTAAGAATTACACTATCAAACTTCAATAGATCCTTCTAATGAATTTTACTTGTCTACTTACGAGATCTGACAGCAAACTCGGTTTGTGTCACTACGAGGCCTATTACACCTTCTTCTTGCTCTGCACGAAGGATGTGTTACTGACCCTTGCTCAGCTAACCAGGTTGCAACTGCTGAACAATCTCTAGAGAAAATCCATGATTGATCTTCTCATGCAAATCTCTCACAATTTTGTTTTGATCAGAACAGCTGTGATCTCACGCTCTCTCGTCTGATATTATGAATATTATTCTACGTACACTCTTTCATCCATGGGCGTCTCTTTTTATATGATGTCCATAACTCTAGTGGAGTTAGTCTGGAACTCTTACGATGATAAGCTTGAGTACCAGACAATCCTAGCATGCCATGACTCCTTCCCGTAGATCCATCTGATATTAAGCACGTGATCAGGAGATAATCAACGGATGTAGATCTTCTTGAGCCTGGACACCTCACGAACTCCTCTTGACATATAAGTCTCCATATATTCAGAGTCCATACCGTATAGAAACTCTATACCATGATTGATAGGATGCTACAGTTCTTATCTTAACACACATTTCTACAGAAGGGTTTTGTCAAAAAATAATGCCAACATAAACTATATCAACGGACACTAGTTGGAGCTAACAAATGCATGCCTTATCCCTTACAATAACATGTGAAATAGTTTTCAAAGAAAGTTGAATTGTGAAAAATAAAGTACAATAGTAGAGAACCAAGAACAATTCTAAGGGTTATGAAGCTTGAAAAATTCCACAACTTGTAAGAAACCTCAATAATCTTCTAAAATCAAAATTACTTGTTTCTTCAAATAAGATGAAACAATAAGAAACTATAGGCTCCATATACCAATGCCTAAACGGAAATCAATCACCTCAGCCGTTTGGAAAAGATATCCATTTGTTTAGAAACATATAATCATTCAACAAATCTAACATCAACAACAAAAGCATCAACACACACACACGAAGAATTAGTACCAAACGACCACCAAATCAGACTAACAAAAGCACAAAATGATTTGAAAAACTACATGAACATCAAAATCAGTTTCAACAATAAAAAATCAGTCTCATAATAGCCCAAACAGCTTCAGAATAGCTCCAAACAGCTTCTCAATTCAACAATAAAGCATTTCTCAACAACATAGTAATAACATGTCAAATATATTTAAAAGTAAATATTATTAGGAAGTAAATATTATTGGAAACAGAAGCAAAATCTTTTAATTTTATTTGGAAAAGAAATTACTTGATAAATGTACATTAGCTATCAACACTTCTTGCATGAAGAAAAGAACCCTTAAAAATATGAAAATATTAAGCTAAATCTTTTTTACTTGGTGCAAGTAATAACCTCTTTGTTTCAATCATGGCCTCTTCTCCTAATCTACCTTAACACGCCCACATGTTTAGTCCAAGAATACATTAAAATGCATTTTTATTAAATAATAGTGAGAACAGAATTTCGTGAAAAAAAACTATTCATATTAAATACAGTGTGACAATAAATGTAGACAGAAATTCTTTAACTCTTTATATTTCAAACACTTGCCTACTAAGATTAATGATTAACATGCAAGTATTTTAAAATATTTTTCACAATAAATAGAAGCTCCGAATTAGTTCGGGATTTGTAATTAAGAGCAAAAAACATTAAATAACATCAAGAAATTACCACCTTTTTTTTTATCTAAACCTGACGATTAAATGTATGTTTATAAAGAATTTGGCAAAATATCCCGCGAGCATCAAAACACTTTAATCAGCTTTCATAATAAAGAGTATACATAGCATACATTTGAGCAACATTTTCATCAATATATGAAACTTATTTACTTCAATTAAAGGAAATTACATTTGATTAAAAGAGATTACACTTTTGAACATGAACATCAATGAATTATATGAATAAATCTATAATCTGGATTCCAATTCATTACCTGGTTTGAATATTGAATGTTTAATATACAGTAAGTATTGGGAAAAACCTAAAGAGTACGACACTTGCTTCGATGCAACTCTCAGCTAATCCCCTTTTTCATAAAAGAAAAAAATTAAAGTTAGTTTATTGATACTCAAATAACATCAACAACTAAAGAATGAAAGTTTATTTATGAAAAATAGTTGTGATGAATCAAATGAAAGAATAAGGAAAATGAGAGGAGTAACAGAGAATAACATATTGACCTTGTGATTATGAAGAACCCCATTTATACAATCAAATTCGAATATAAAAGATGGCGGTTTTGTGAGACACTTTTTGCGGTAACAGTATGAGTAGATGAAGGTGAGCATTCTACTTTGTACCTCCATGTGGAACACCAAAAGCCTGCTTTGTACCTATGTGAAATATAAGAAAATATCTGATAACTTACCTAATGTAGCAATGCATCTTCTTGGCCTTAAAGTAGTGAATGAGGAAAAAAACCCTTAAAGTAATTACCTCTTTGTTTCAATCACGCTCTCTTCTCCTAATCTACCTGCACACTCCCACGTTTTTTGTCCAAGAATAGATAAAAATACATTTTTATCATAAATTAGTGAGAACGGGATTTCGAGTCAAAAAAACTAGTCATATTAAATACAGTGTGACAGTAAATGCAGATAAAAATTCTTTTAATCTTTATATTTCAAACACTTGCCTACTAAGGCAATTCCATTTTTAAAAATCTAGTGCAAAAAGAAAAGAATAAAAAGATAAAAAAGACATTAAAAGATAAAATCGCAACAACAAACGTGGTAAAATCTCACATGGTGTCGTAAAAGGATACATTAAAAATAACTCAATCTCTAAATTGAGGTTTAAATATCAACTTGAACAGTTGCTACAACCTGTACTGCGCTAATTACTCCCAAAGGTTGACCAATTGTAGATTTTGTAGACTATATCTCAAAACTGAAAGAAAGAAATACACATATTTGTGTATATTTTGCTTATGTGAGAAAATAGGTTTGAAAAATAGGAGAAAAGTGAAACATGTTGTGAGTAAACTAAATTTGTAAAACTTCCAAAGCTCCGGGTTCTGACCAAAACATCAAAGAAGCTAAGGGTTTGAAGGTACAACAATGTGGCTTCTGCATTTATATAGTAAACATAATCCATGCACAGCACTTAGTGAAATTATGCACTGATTTATATAGTAAATATAATCCCTTGACATCAAAATACTCAATAAGAAACATGTAAGTTTTTTGGTAATTTATAGAAAAGAAAAGTTATTTTAAGAAGCACACGTGTGTTAGTTGTTAACAATTTTCATTAACTTGATAGTTTATATAAATGATAAATTCAAACACAATCCTTGATTTTATTGAAATATTTAATGGGTAATCCTTTAGATGACTCAATCCACTCAATGATTTCATCATCAATCTTCTCAGAATCATAAAAATATTTTAACCAAATTTTCAATCCATCAAGCACACTCTATATGTCGTCCCTCCCCTCTTATTCATTTCACGAATGTAATTGACCGACCATTCACAAATTTATAAAGTAAAATCAATGGTCAAATATATAAGTTAAAGGATAATGTAGCACACCTCTTTTAAGTAATAAGTAATGCCATGTTCCTTCATTATTAGACTAATGTTTTGGCAATGTTTTGACTGTTTTCTACAGAATACCAATAATTTACACATGGAAGTCAACGTTCATTGTTAATTTTAAAATTTGTTTAATACTCTATTCATAAAAGAAACACACCATCAATTCATAAAATGTGTGCAAAATTCGTGTAAGAATAAAATTCTTACATGTTCATCCATGGATATCATCTTAATCGAATTAGTGACTTTGTCATCATTGTACACACGCATCTTGTAGAGTCAAATCACACGAACTAAAATTCTCCAGCATTCAATTCACTTGTTGGATTGAATTTCAACAAAGGGTGAATGGGTTTGGAAGACATGTCATTTGCTCAAAGATTTTATATAGGAATCAGACCTCAGACAAAGAAATTATCAGACCATTCAGACGAAGAATTCATAGAGGGATCAGACCATTCAGACGAAGAAATTTATAAAGTACTCAGAGCATTCAGACGAAGAATCTCAATGTGTAAAAATAAGGAAACTTACCGTACTTGGGCAAGAGATTGATGTCGAACGCTGGAATTCCGTTAAACTCGCCAGGAAATGAAAGAAAGTCGGCGAAGGAAAACACATCTCCATATCCAATAATTTCAAAGAAATTTCCCTCGTCTCGGTTTCATCTGCGAAGGAAACTTACCGTATTTGCGATCTTCTCCATATCATAGAATTTCCCTGAAATTTCGTAGAGGATTCAGTGGGTGATGAAGTCTCGCCTAGAAATTTCCCCGAAATTTTGAACGACAATTTCGCATAGGAGCGGCGATGATGATATCTTCAGATCCGGTGAGGATTGTGTGGGTGAGCTTATATCCAGCCATCCATTGGACCGGGTCATCTAGATCCGCTGATACCCATACGTTTGATGACATGGATGATTAGGTGTAAAAAAATATTCCAGTCATCACGCCAAATGTCGCAATTCTGAGAGTTTAACTCTCAAATTTTATATTTAAAGGATAAGTAAATGTTGTATTACTTATATTTTACATAATTTTTTATTATATGAGTAATATCATAATCGTGCATTGAACGAATTAAAATCTAGAAATGAGGTAGTTCAACTTTTACATGTTTGATGCTTTTTGTATGAGTCCTCTCTCTTGGGCATGATACTACATTCTACTTATATTAATGCTCTAATCTTTTGCAATCTTACTTTCATGGTTGACGACTTGGTTTACTTCTAGAAGATCTTAAGTTTGGAAGTCCACAATTAAAAATAATTTGATCTAACAAAGCATACTCTAAAGAATAAGTACTATTACAATGTTGTGTAGAGTTTATATACTCTAAGCAGTAAGTATTAGTATAATTTGAATCGATAGTAACATTGTGTAGAGTAGAGTTATTTATATTGAAATTAGTAAATGTTGTATTACTTATATTTTACATAATTTTTTATCATATGAATAATATTATAATCGTACATTGAACGAATTAAAATCTAGAAATGAGGTAGTTCAACTTTTACATGTTTGATGCTTCGTGTATGAGGTCTCTCTCTTGGGCATGATACTACATTCTACTTATATTAATGCTATGATCTTTTTACAATGTTCTATATAGTTTATATACTCCCTCCGTCCCATGAAACATGAGATGTTTTTCTTTTTAAAGAGATTTAAGGGAGTGTATTTTGGTATTAAATTTACAAAAATGTTCTTTGATGTGATGGGTAAAAGTAGGATTTGATGGGTAGATTATTAGTCAAAAGATATGATGTGATAGGTAGGGTATGAAAAAGTAGAGGGTAAAAGTGACATTTTAATAGAAATGAGAAGTGTTTTTTGGGACGGATGAAAAAAGAAAGGAGAAAGGTTTTATGGGACGGAGGGAGTATTATTTTTGGATAATTCCAGAAAATAAATACAATGAAGAATAATGATTTTCTATATTGATCTCGGAGGTCAAGCCTCGAATATATACAAGATACAAGTCTCCTAATTATGGTAGGATATAAATGCAATCCTTCTATACAAGGGAAACTACCAAATATATAATAATATATTAAATATACAACATAAATTTAACATGCTCCCAACTACGTAACCGATGAAGGACGGATGTCGAGACTATGTCTGAAATTGGAGAAGAGAAGTGATGGGAGTCCTTTGGTGAAGATGTCGGCGTACTGGGAAGATGAGGGAACATGAAGTACGCGGACCTGTCCTAGGGCGACTTTGTCTCGGACAAAGTGAATGTCAACCTCCACATGTTTTGTGCGCTGGTGCTGAACAGGGTTGGATGAGAGATACACGGCGCTGACGTTGTCACAGAAGACCAGAGTAGTGCGACGTAGAGGTTGCTGTAACTCGAGAAGCAGGTTTCGGATCAAACTCGCTTCGGCAACGGCGTTTGCAACGGCACGATACTCAGCCTTAGCACTCGAGCGGGATGTAGTAGCTTGTCTCTTGGAGGACCAGGAAACAAGATTATCGCCAAGGAACACACAATATCCAGAGGTAGAGCGGCGAGTATCTGGGCACCCTGCCCAATCAGCATTAGAGTAGGCCTGTAAGCAATCCGTGCGGGTGCGATGCAGGGTAATCCCATGAGTGGTGGTGCCGTGAAGGTAGCGTAGAACACGCTTCATGGCAGTAAGATGAGTGATGTGAGGGGCATGAAGATGAAGGCATAATTTCTAGGGTTTCAGTGGAAAGTGATGAGGTTTTAGGAAGGGGGAAGGTTATACCGTGGAGAAAGTTGCCCTGATGATCTCTTAAAACAGCTCCGCCACCGCATCCTCGAGTGCTTGCACTGCCATCCACGTTAAGCTTGAGCTGGTAGGGATTTGGAGGGATCCATCGAATAAGCTTGAATGATGTGGGAGGTTTCCGGTGGAGTGAGGTTCGGAGAATGGTTCCTTTGGTTGCAAGTGACCATGCATTGAGTGTATGTTTGATTGCTTCAAGAGTTTTCTCAACTTTAAATTTTTCCTGGTTCAGCTTCACCCGGTTGTAAGTCTTCCACAGCTCCCATGTAATAATGGTTGGGATGGTGCGTTTGACGTGGAAGAGATGATCAGATGGTGACATTGAAAGCCACCACATGACTAAGTTATGTTGAAAGGAGGAGTTGGAGATCCTTGGCAGGTGGAGCAGTTGTCCAAGATTATTCCAGATGATACTTGCTTTGGGACAGAGCATAAGGCAATGGAAATTGGATTCTCTTTCTTGCGCACAGAGCATGCAGATGGATGGGAGGTTGAAGCCCAGTTTTTGGAGGTTATTTGCGAAGGGGGTGGCTTTGTTTAGGGTTTTCCAAAGGAAGAGGTTAGCCTTTGGAATTCCTTTTGTTGGATAGGGGATTTTTGCAGTAAGCAGAGAAGGCCCGGGTTCCTGAAGCTTGAGGGCAACGTTTTTGAGGGAAAAGGAGCCCTGGATCCCTAACTCCCAGGAAAGCATGCCATTGATGAAGTTAGAGTTATCTGTGCAGAAATCATCAGCTTGGCATATTCTCTTTCAAGACGGGCTGTCAATAATAGTTGAGGTGAAAGAGCCACTCCGGTGATAGCTTTGCCTGATGAAGGAGACCCATGGAGATGAGGTGAACTGATATTTCCACCAAAGTTTGCACCCAAAGGATTGTTGAAGGGTGCGTAGGTTAGGGATATCTAGGCCCCCTTCATCTAGTGGTTTACAAATTTGGTGCCATGCCACCCATGCATGCTTGGACCCTTCAGCATTTTTTCCGAATTGACGAAGCTTGCCTTCGATCAAGGAGAGGATCGATTCAGGAAGTCTAGAGGAGGACATGATGTGGAGAGGGAGGGTGGAGAGAACATGTTTGATGAGTGTAAGTCTTCCTGCTTGGGACAGAGTGTGCATTTTCCAGCTGGATAATTTGAGGTCGAATTTCCTGAGGAGGTCCTGGCAGTATTTGGCCCTGTTGATCCCTTTGTAGAGGGGGACGCCAAGGTAGGTGATGGGTAAGGGGGCTACTTTCATCCCCAAGCAGTTTGCTTGTCGTCTTGCATGGTTGGAAGACGGTTTGGGGGAAATAATCTAGCTTTTGACAAGATTGAGGTGGAGACCTGTTGCTTCCTCAAAGCTGGTAAGAAAACTTCTTCGTTTTTTGAGATTGTGGAGGGATCCATTAGTGAAGATCAAGACATCATCTGAAAAGGTAAGGTGGTTTACCGTTTGGGTCCTGCCGGTGTTGTATTTTTTAAGGCTGCCTAGGTTATGAAGGTGGTTAAGTGAACGTGTCAGCCCTTCCATGGCGATGATGAAGATGTAGGGTGATAATGGATCTCCTTGTCTAACTCCTTTCTTGGGATTGAAGGCTTTAGAAGAGTTGCCATTGATGAGGATGGAAACTACATTGTATTTGAGAGAAGCCAAATTGCCCTAAACACTTTTCGATGTAGTTCCAGGAGATGTTGTCAAAGGCTTTAGTAATGTCTAGATTAAGGGCTAGGTTGCCCCCCTCAGTCTTCCTGTCCAAAATGTGAATAAATTCCCTTGCAAGCAGAATGTGATCTGTGATGTCTCTTCCTGGAACGAAGCCTCCTTGCTCGATGGAGATGATGTCAGGAAGTACATTAGTGAGCCTAGAGGCTAGGATTCTAGTGATGATTTTAAAGGAGAAGTTCGTGAGGCTGATGGGACGGTAATCATTGAAGGATGAAGGATTATCCTTCTTGGGAATAAGGACTGTGCTTGATTTCCTCATCACCTTAGGGGGAATGATTCCAAGGAAGAACTCTTGGACAACGCTGATTACGTCCTCACTGATTATGTCCCATGATTCTCTGAAAAAGTTGCCATTGAATCCATCTGGCCCAGCTGAGCTATTGGGGTCCAAGTGCCAGACAGCATTCTTAATTTCTTCCTTGTTTGGCAAAAGGCAAAGGGACTCATTCTGAGGATCAGTAATGGTGTGTGGGATGTGATGAAGGATGAGCTCCATATTGTGGGTGGGATGGGGGATGTTGAAAATAAGAGGTTCCAGCGTCTAGGATTTCTGCCTCATTGGTGACCTGAATTCCTTGGGTGTTGAGGATGGAGTGAATGTGTTGTTTGTGCCATCTAGCCCTGCATGCTGCATGAAAGAAAGAGGTGTTAGCATCACCTTGGGTGATCCACTTAGCATTCGCTTTTTGTTTCCAGAAGGATTCCTCCGTTTGGATACATTGAAGCAAGTGTGCTTTGGACTTCCCCCAGGTGGATCTAGTGTCATTGTTAGGGTTGTCCTCGTACTCCTCCTCCGCTTTTGTGCATTCTTCCTCTGCTAGTTTGACATTGTTGAAGAAGTTGCCATAAGTGTTTTTACTCCAGGAACTAAGGGATTTTTGTGTGGCTTGAAGTTTCAGGTAAAGTCCATGCATTCCTCTTCCCGTATGGATAGAGTCCCAAGTATTCTTGAGGGTGGCCAGGTAGGAGGGATGGGAGGTCCACAGGTTAAGGAACCAGAAGCTTTTTGGTTTGGTGGAGGCTTGAAAGGTAGCCCTAAAGAGAATGGGGCTATGATCCGAGGTTGTTTTGTTGATGATGGAATAGTGCACTGTGGAGTAGAGATTATCAGTCATTGGGTTGATGAGGAAGCGGTCAAGTTTCCTCGAAATTATCCCATTGGAGCGTTTCCCAGTCCAGGTGAAGAGAGGACCTACATGATGTGGTTGAAGTAGATTGCAGTCCATAATACAACGGTTAAAGTCCTCTATGCTTGAGAAACATGGCAAGCTATTCCCCCTGTGTTCCTCAGGATTTGTGATGGCGTTGAAATCTCCCCCAATGATCCAAGGGAGGGTGTGCGAGGAGAAGTGGGATCGAAGAGAATTCCAAAGTGGCAGGCGCAAAGTTTTAGAATGTAGCCCGTAGACTAGGGAGAACCCAAAAGGTAGTGTTGGAGTGGTTATGGAAGAAAAGTCCATGCAAAACTTGATCTTGCTCATGATGTTGAATGAGGGTATAGTGAGAGGGGTCCCAAAGAAGCCAGGCTTTGTTAGAGAGGCCTTGGAGGTGGCTATTCAGACCAAGTTTGTAGCTAGAGGTGGGGATTTGGATAGGAGAAACCAGAGGTTCGAGGACACCCCAAAAGTTTAATGTTATGGCATTGAGTGAGTTGGTGAAGTCTATTGAGAGAGGTTGGGATCCCCCTGACATTCCAAATGAGAATATTCATAAGGTAAGGTGAGTGAAGGGAGGTAATGATTGAGAGGCCCTGGCTTGTTGTCTTGTGATCATATTGGTTTTTGGTGGGAGGTGGGATTTTTTGTTTTTGCGCGAGGTTTTAGCTGGTTGGAGGGGAGTAAGATCAATGTGAATGTCCTCCTTTGGGTTTGGAGGCATTTTTGGTGCAATGGAGTTGCTGAAAGCTCTAAGATCATGGATAGAGTATGAAGTGTATTTTTGCCTAAGTTTGGGGCAAACCTCTGTGTCAGAATGGTAGGCATAGTCCACAAAGGTTTTTGGGTCTGTGAAGTTGATATCACAGCTGGGTGGACGTGGTTCACTGCAAGGGGAGGGAGTAGGGGATAGGTTCTGGAGCAGGGCCTGGTCAATGGGGTCTTTTGGAGAAAGTGACAATAGAGTGGAGTTCAATACTAGGGGGGCTTTCTGGTAAGGTGGGTAATGTAGTGAGGGGAGGATATGGGTTGAGGGGTGGGGTAGGAGAAGTGAGGGGCTTATGGGGCGTAGTATTTGGGTCATTTGAGGGGGGTTGTGTGTTTGGCATTTGGGTCAATTGGGAGTGTTTTGTGCTTGGTATTGGGATTTGGTCATTAAGGGGTGGGGTAGATGAGGTGAGGGGGTTTTGGGGCGTAGTGTTTGGCTCATTTGTGGGGGGGGCAAGTGTTTGGAATTTGGGTTAATTGGGGCATGGAATGATTTTGGACCTTAGTGAGTTAAGCTTTGCTGGGAGGAACCATACCTGCATTGGCATGAGGTGTGTCCTGTGATGGTTTTGGAGTCATGTTTTTGGCATGCTGGCATTCTCCAGCTTTGTGTCCAATTTTCCTGTAGTCTGTGTAGAATTGAGGGACCTGCTCATAATGCACTGGTTGCCAGAGCCCTTTGCCGCCATTGTCAAGAAATAATTTGGTGGGGAGGTCGCCGGAGACATCAAGTTCCACGCAGAACCTTGCCACTGAAGGCCTTGACCGAGAGGAGGTTGTTCCATCCAGCATGAGGGGCTTTCCAAATATTTGCGCAATGGCATGAAGAGCAACCGGAGAATGGAGATGGACAGGGAGGTGTTCCAGTGAAATCCAAATGGGGTGAAACACCTTGGTAGCTTGCCTTTGGCAGCACACTCTTAACCCTCATCCCTAAAAATGAAGCAGCCATCACCCTGGACCAGTTCAGGCCCATCTCCCTATCAACTTTTTTCAGTAAGATTATCTCCAGGATTCTGAGTGACAGACTTAAATTGATCCTTCCCAAGATTATCTCCCAGGAACAGGCTGCTTTTCAGGTTGGGAAGAACATTACTGATCATGTCCTCATGACAAAAGAGATGGTTCACTTACTCTCTTCAAATGCAAGAGGAGGGAACTGCATTATCAAGCTGGACCTCTCTAAAGCTTTTGATAAGCTCTCATGGAATTACTTAGAGGGAATCCTTTCCAAATTTGGTTTCTCTCAGCATACCATACACCTGCTCATGGGAAATCTGAAGGCAACACATTTCTCAGTGCTTATAAATGGTCAACCAAAGGGCTTTTTCCCCATGAAATGTGGAGTAAAGCAAGGTGATCCCCTCTCCCCCCTACTTTTCATTATAGCCTTGGAAGGGCTATCGAGATCCATCAATTATCATCATTCACTCAGGATGCTCTCACACTTCTCTGCTGGAAGAACACCCACCCCAAGCCCCTTCTCTACGCAGATGACATCATTCTTTTCACCAAAGCTGAATGCAGAAATCTCCTCAGGCTAAAGAAGATACTTGCAAGTTTTATGCAGGCCTCAGGTCAGGAGATCAACTATAACAAGAGTCAAGTTATTGTCCATGAAAAATGAAGCCAGAACACCAATACAAGATAAAAAAAATCCTTTCTATCAAATGTAGTACCAAAGCGTTTAATCTACCATTGTAAAAGGAAAGATTAAGAAGATCCACTGCAAGGACTTGGTTGAAAAGTTTGAGAAGAGGATAAATGCCTGGTATAGTAAGAAGCTAAACCAAATGGGGAGGCTTATTCTTATCAAGCACGTGCTATCCTCAATCCCTTTACACCTTATGGCTACCCAAAGAATACCCAAGTCCATAACAAAAATTCTCAAAAGGCAAATGGCAAATTTCTTCTGGGGGGAAAAGGAAGAGGGACCCAAATTTCCACTGGAGGAGATGGGACAAGATGTGTTTTCCCTTTGTGGAAGGAGGACTGGGGATTAGAAATTTATCACTATGCCAGGATGCAGCTTTCATTGACCTATGGTGGAAAATGATCCAGGGGAATACTATTTGGAGCAAATACATGAGACATAAATACCTCAGAGATGGTCTTTTCTCTCCAAAGCCTTATGACTCCTACACTTGGAAATGCATATGTAAAACCACTCCACTAATTCTTCCCCATTGCAGGCTTTCCACAGATGGTGCTAAATGGAACTTTGGGACTTACACTTTCAGGAAGCCATACTCACTTACCTATGATCATCAGCCAAAACAGGCCACTTGTGTCTATATCTGGGATACGAGACAAATGGGTAAGATCAGCATCTCCTTTGGCGTCTATTCAACAACTTACTTCCCTTTCCAAACAACCTAAAACGAATGGGCATCATCACCAACACACCGTGCCCTTTCTGCATGGATATGAACATGAGTGAACAACATCTCTTCCTCAAATGCAAGCTGATCTCAACCATCTGGAATGTCTACTCAACGGATGTTAGCGCTCCAACTATGAAGGGAAACCCTATGCTACAACAAGTAATGCTCAGCTGGTGGTTATCCTCAAATAAAGGAAGCATAAAAGGGAACCTACGGTTCCTGCTACCGGGCTTTATTTGTTGGACAATCTGGAAACTCTTCAACAAATGCCTCTATGACAATGGCAAACCATCGTTGAACTCACTAGTCCTCTCCATAAACAAGCTGACTCAAGGATGGTTTTGGGCAAACAATATCAATACAACTTTCCTTTTTAAATCTAATGTCCTTAGCTTGGGTTTACTCCCCTTTCAAGGATCTAGGTAACATGTGGTCCTAGATTCCTTTTTTCTTTGTAATCCTTGGTTTTTTTTTCTTCTATTATCTTAATAAAAGCCCCCTTTTAAATATATATATATATATATATATATATATATATATATAGAGAGAGAGAGAGAGAGAGAGCCTTATTCCCATACTAGTTTTCTTTTCAAAAAGAAACCAAAAATAATACTCCATTTTTCTACCCAGGCCAAAAAAGAAACAAGAGAATAAAAACCATGTCCAAATATGTGGCCTTTTTCTCCCTCTCTCTTTCATATCTCTTTCCCTATTCATAAACCCTAGCTTCCTTATAATTTCCTTCCCCGACATGGATGAACAAAAGGACGAAATCGACAAGGTAGCCGACGAGTTCACAATCGACGATTCGAACTGGGCAGCGCTCGGAGGAGGCTGCAATTCCGACGATGCATACTTCTTCAGCAGCGTCGGGAAGGACGATGAATACAACATAGTCGACGACTTCGGCTGGAGTTTCCAGGCACATCAGGACAGGATCAGATCTGATTTTGCAGGAAATTGATACCAATTAACAGAGATTGATATCAACTACTGAGATTCTAGGAAAAGAAGAAGCTTTTCGAAGAATTATAAGGCAGATTCAGGGAGAATTCCGAGACATCAAACCAGAGAGAAAATGGGGAAGAAGAAGAAGTTTGTTATCATTCATCATACGGATACAAGGCATCATCTCTGTTCTTATATACAGACTGGGCATACAAGAAAAGGATTAACAGAAACGCAACAAAACGCAACAGAATCGTAACTACTCTAACTGCTATGCCAGCTCAGCTCTAGCTCACCATGGCCTAGTATCAATACTCCCTTCTTCAGCACAGACTTGTCCTCAAGTCTGAAAGGATGGGAAGCGGTGTTGGAGTTCTGTGAGATACTCCCAGGTAGCATTGTCAGAACCCAACCCTGACCACTCCACTTGGACTTGAACCACAACTTTATTTCCTCGTTTGACCAGTCGCCTTCCCAAAATTTTAGTAGGCATAGGGCAGTTTGGACTAGAGAGGTGAAGGACAGGTGGATGAGTAATCTTCTCCGGAACTGCATGGCATTTCTTCAGTTGTGAAACATGAAAAGTGTTGTGTATCACAGCATTGGAGGGTAATAGCAGTCGGTAAGCTACAGCTCCCACCTTGGAATCCACTAGGTAAGGACCATAGTACTTAGCTGCCAACTTGTTGAAAGGTCTTTCAGCGATTGAAAAGTGCCTGTAGGGTTGGAGTTTAAGATAGACCCAGTCTCCCACTTCAAACACCCTTTCTGTCCTCTGGTTGTCTGCCAAGTCCTTCATCCTTTTTTGTGCTTGCTAGATATGGTATTCCAAGAGTTGAATGATAGCTTCCCTGGAAGCTAGGGATCTATCCACCATCTCTACATCAGACTCACCTGCTAGATATGGGAGATGAAGTGGCGGTCTCTGGCCATACAACACCTCATATGGGGTACACTTGAGAGTAGTATGATAAGTGGTGTTATACCACCATTCTACAAGAGGTAAATATGCACCCCAAGTCTTAGGATTATCCGAGCAAAAACATCTCAAATATGTCTCTAATGTCCTGTTTAACACCTCAGTTTGACCATCTATTTGGGGATGATAGGCTGTAGATCTTTGCAGCTGTACTCCTACCAGAGCGAAAAATTCTTGCCAAAATGTACTAAGGAAGATAGGATCACGATCACTTGTTATTGTGACTGGAAAGCCATGTAATTTATAGACATTGTCCAGGAAGCATTGCGCCACTGATTGGGCTGTATATGGATGCTGCAAGCTCATGAAATGCCCATATTTGCTGAGCCTGTCCACCACAACCAATATGACCTCTTTTCCTTGGACCTTAGGGAGACCCTCAATAAAATCCATGGAAATGTCAGTCCACACCCCTTCAGGAATAGGTAAAGGTTGCAATAACCCAGGATATGCTGTAGCATCAAACTTATGTCTCTGGCAGGTGTCACACCTCTTAATAAAATCTCTAACATCTTGAATAAGATTGTTCCAGTAAAAGAGAGACTACAACCTTTTTATTGTAGCATCCATGCCTGAGTGTCCCCCCTGGAAAGTGTTGTTCCAGAGTGATATGAGCCTTTCCTTCAGCTGTGAATTATTACCAATCACCAATCTTTCTTTCCACCGCAGTTGCCCATTAATCCAAGTGAAATGCTTATATGGATGGTGTTGCAGCTTGGACACTACTTCACGCAAGTTAGCATCTTCTTGCCATGACTCTTTTATCTGACCCAACAACTGTATATCTTGATTTAAGAGTGAAATAGCTGGGAGTTCAGCCGTTGGGTTTCTAGAGAGAGCATCTACTACCTTATTTTCAGCCCCCTTCTTATATTCGATGGTGAAGTCACAGGCCATTAATTTTGTGATTCCAGCCACTTGAAAATCTATATGAATGCTTTGATGTAATAAGTGTTTCAAAGCCTTCTGATCAGTCCTTACCACAAATGGTTTTCCCATTAAGTAATGAGACCACTTGGTAACAGCAAATATAAGGGTTAGTAATTCTCTATCATAAACTGACATAGCTTGGTGTTTGGGTGATAGATATTTACTAATATCGGCTATAAGGTGTCCCTCCTGCATTAAAACTTCCCCAATGCCCTTACCACTTGCATCAGTTTCAAATATGAAGGTCTTAGAGTAGTTTGGCATAGCCAGAACTTGTGGACTCACCAAAGCCTGCTTGAGCTTATTAAAACCTGCAGTTGCTTCCTCTGTCCAATGAAAGGCATCCTTTTTCAAAAGGTAATAACCTGCCAAAGCCTTGGATGAACCTTCTGTAATAACCTGCCAATCCCAAGAATCCCCTCAACTGTTTGATATTACTAGGGATAGGCCATTGTTGAATGGCTAATATTTTTTTGGGATCAGTAGATACCCCGGCTGCACTTATGTAATGCCCAAGATACTCCACTTTAGATACTCCAAAAGCACACTTGGCCATCTTAGCATACAGTTGAGCTCCTTTCATTAATTGTAAGACTACCCTCACATGTTCCAGATGGTCATTCAAACTTTTGCTGTAGATTAAAATGTCATCAAAAAAGACAAGTACAAATTTTCTAAGTACTGGCCTGAACACTGAGTTCATAAGTGCTTGAAACGATGATGGAGCATTAGTTAGCCCAAAGGGCATCACTAGAAACTCATAGTGACCTTCATGTGTTTTGAAAGCAGTCTTATGAACATCCTCTTCTTGCATCCTCAATTGATGATATCCTGCCCTAAGGTCAATTTTGGAAAAGATAACTGCACCTCCCAACTCATCCACTAAGTCTTCTATTATTGGAATAGGAAACTTATCCTTGATTGTTTGTTGGTTAAACTCCCGGTAGTCCACACATAACCTCCAGCTTCCATCTTTTTTACCAACCAGAACAACTGGGGAAGCATATGGACTGCAGCTGTGTTGTATCACACCTTGGTCTAACATCTCTTGAACCAACTTCTCAATAATGTCCTTCTTTAACCCTGGGTATTTGTAGGGCCTTTTATTTACAGGATTGGCAGACTCCTTTAAGGGTATCCTATGATCAAAAGGTCCTCTTTCAGGTGGTAAATTCTTAGGCACTTCAAATATGCTGCCAAATTCTTCAATTAGCTTAGCTAGATCAGGATGTGTGATGTGATCCTTTTCAGTTTGTATGTGGTAACATGATAAATCAGTATCTTCTTTTGTAGCTACTGTCATCATAAAGAGTTGGGCTCTGTCATTACATTCCTTCTCCATGGTTCTCATTTTCGTAGTTTTTAACTGACTATTAGCCCCTCTCAAAACATGCTTCTTTCCCTTAAATTTGAACTCAATTATTCTGTTTCTAAAGTCAAACAGAATCCTCCCCAAGGTATTTAACCATTGTACTCATAAAACAACATCCACACTGCCCAATGGTAAAAGTAAGAAGTCAGATTCAAGTATAGTACCTTGTAACAACCATTGTACATTCTTACAAATGGAAGCTGTTTGGACCTTCCTACCATCTGCCACACTGATTGATTGTTCCATAATTTGGTCAGTATCACAATTCAACTTCTTAGCTATGGCTTGATCCATAAAATTGTGAGTGCTACCAATATCGATCAGAATCTGCAAGGGCTGCTTCTCATGATAACCAGTCACCCTTATTGTTTGATAACCCGTCACTCCCATTAATGCTTGTAGTGAAATTGTCATGAGCTCTTCCAATTCCAAGGAACTATCTGAATCACAGCTAGTTCCTTCATCCTCCACTGCCAGTTCTTCTTCTGTCACATCAACTAAGAAGATCTGCTTTTTATTAGCACATTTATGACCATCAACATACTTCTCGTTACAGAAGAAACACAGCCCTTTTTCTCTTTTCTCATCCATTTCAGCACTTGTAAGTCTTCTTCCCATGGGAGGTTTATTCAACCCCTCATTCTGAGCATTTCTGTTTGGGGGTATTTTATGATGATTTGCTGACTTCTGAAAACCTGGTGTAGGTAGAATCCCAGCCTGCTGTCTTCCACAAGTTCTCAATCCCCAAGACTTAGCCTGTGCTTCAAACACTTCCTCTTGCAACCTTGCAGCCTTGTACACTTGCATCAACGTTTTAGGATTATGCATCCTCACAGCCTTGTTGATTTCAGGCTTTAGACCTCCAATAAAGCAAGTAATGGCATTTTCTTTTGATAAATTGACAGTTGTCATCAATTTGTCAAAAGATGCTTGATACTCCTTAATACTTCCTGTCTGATTTAGACTCTTCAGCTCCTCAATGGGATCTTCAAAGGTCTCTCCAAACCGTTTATTAAGAGCCAGCACATATTCTGTCCAAGTATATTCAGACAGATTGAGATGTTCTACATGGGCTCGGTGCCATGCTATAGCCTCACCTTCCAGGTGAATGGCTGCAACCTTCACTTTTTGCTCAGATGGAATATCCTCCATAGAAAAAATTTGATCCACCTTGTATAGCCAAGTTCTGAGTTCTTGACCTGAAAATTTTGGAAAATCCATCCTGGAGAATCTGGTAAAAGAATTTCCAAAGTGTGAGTTCTGTTGGAAGTTATCATGATGCCTGTTCATGTGAGTTGAACTGATCTCCTTCTCCCTGTTCATCGGCGATGAGTTGACATCCTTGTCCTTATTGCTTTTCTCCAGTTTTTCCAGGATTCCTTTGAGTTTCCCTAGCTTGTTGTCTGTTTGTGAGCTACGATTGTTGATGATAGTCATTCCTTCCATTAATTTCTGCAATTGAAGTTGAGTCTGTGCCAATTTGTCCTCCATATCTTCGTTTATTGTTTCCGATGCTCTGGTTCTCGGCATTGATTGATTGGCTAAGAATCGATAGCTTTGATACCAATTGATACCAATTAACAGATATTGATATCAACTACTGAGATTCTAGGAAAAGAAGAAGCTTTTCGAAGAATTATAAGGCAGATTCAGGGAGAATACCGAGACATCAAACCAGAGAGAAAATGGGGAAGAAGAAGAAGTTTGTTATCATTCATCATACAAATTCAAGGCATCATCTCTGTTCTTATATACAGACTGGGCATACAAGAAAAGGATTAACAGAAACGCTACAAAACGCAACAGAATCGTAACTACTCTAACTGCTATGCCAGCTCAGCTCCAGCTCACCATGGCCTTGTATCAGAAACTACTGTAGCAACAAGTTCTATGTCTAGCAGGGTCTGGCAGCGGCGAATGTAGCGCTGAGTGGGGGCAGATCGGAACCGATAATGGTTCGTGCGGGAGAGCGGACGTTGTCGAGCTCCGATGACAAAGCGCCGGAGAAGTCCACCGTATCTGGTGGATCGAGATCGCGGCCGCCTGCACAAACAACATCCATAATCACACTAGAGAAACAAGAAGAGAAAGGAATTGCAAGGAGCCGCCATCGATCCCTAGCGCCGAAGATTCAAGCTTTGCTGCTCAGCGTCACTGGACTATCCGTCTAGATATGCCACTACCACATAATTTCGCCACCACTGTTTCGTAGATCTGCCACAACACCTGCACCAAAGAGCAAACGCACGGACTTGGCCACCAACCCCTCCAGTGACTGCATCTAGGTGCGGGCGGCCCAGTGACTACCATAAACAAAGAAGGCGGTGTCTTCAGTTGTCCCTCTATTCCGCCTCCTCCTTTGTGGTTAAATACAAAGTGTCCACTTTCCTATCACCAATTGGTTTTAGGAAGCACTTGGCACCTCCTTAACTTCAGAACTCTGTAGTTAAGCGTGCTGGAATGGGAGCAGTCCCTGGATGGGCGACCCACTAGGAAGTTCTAGAAAACGAACCTACAAGTGGTATCGGAGCCAAGGTCATGAGTTCGATTCCCAGCGGGAACAATTGCTGAGCGGGAGATTATTGGTAATGTGTGCATCAATTGTCCCGTGGCGGAGGCTATGTGTGCAAAGTCACAATCGAATGTCATGGGCTCTTGCGTGTTGAATGCACTATAAGGCTAGGATATGCGCCTCTTCTAACACTAATTGGTTTTAGAAGAGTTGGTAGGGCCTGAGGTCCTACAGGGCCTGCCACGCTGGTTACTACACCAGTCTTGCTCAGTATTTAAAAAAAGGAAGACTGAGACACAGGCTCGACTAGCACGCTGCTTACTACACCGGTCTTGCTCAGTATAATACAAAAAAAAAAATATGTCACACAGGCCTGGCCGGGCACGCTGGTAAAAATCGTTCTTGTTCCACTCCAGGCCAAGGGTCGTGCACATATTTTCTCGTAAGTTTGATCCCAATCGAATTGGGTACACCGGTGTCTCAGCCGAGCTCATATCAGGGACGCCCGATTCGTCAAGCCTTTTTTATGAGGCACTCTAAAGACAGTCCCGACATGGCGTGACGATACTCGCATCAGTTAGCAGTGTTAACATCGATCTTCAACAAAGCAGCTGCAGCATACTTAATTCGTATTAAGTAACGTCGATCTCTTTGATGAACTGATTTTGCTATACATCGTTACATGATTCGTACTAACATTGGTCTCGATAAAATAACTATTTGAGGCACCGTAGCTTCATCGTACTAACTCCGGTCTCGTTGAAATTAAATAACTATTTGAAGCACCGTTGCTTTGTCGAACTAACATTGCTCTCGTTACGATATTTATCCGCGCATATTTTAATCACCATAACACCAAGCTCCTCGGTTAAGATAATAATTATTTGAGCACGACATAGGCCGGTAAAAAAAAGTTGTACGTATTATTTTTTGCATAAAAAACATCTGATTCAAGAAATTAGAGAATTAATGAACACTTAGAGGACTAGCAATATCAACCGGTCAAGAATGCAAAGTACGAAGACTGAAGATAGCACTCGGAGGACTTATTTACTTTTTTAAGTTGATGATTCTCATAACTTAAAAAAGTGGAGGACTTCTTGATGGGAAATAATATGTGGCTCGACCCACATTTCCCTATAATTTACGAAGAACAATCAAACCGAGGTGGATGCTCCAAGCACTTAACTAAAGATATTGCATCAAAGGGGAGTACATATTTTTTTAATCAAATGTTATCTTTAAGATTTATTTGTGATAATTCTTATTTGGTGAATATACATAGGATGTTTTGCATATAGTAAGGGGGAATTATTGCTATGTGTTAATCTTTTTGTATGCTTTATTTTTAAGGGTAGATGGCATAATTTAAGGGGAAGTATTTTATTTCCTAGAAATGCATTATTTTAGGGGGAATGTGATTTTTCTTAATTGTTTAGAATTTTTTTTCTCTCCCCGGAATGCATGAGTTCTTTTGTTGCATTATTTTTGATAATGCCAAAAGGGAGAAGAGTATAGGAGTATATGCTTTAATTTGTTATTTGTTGTTAGCATATCCTCATGTGTTTGTCATTATCAAAAAGGGGGAAATTGTTGGAATGCATGAGTTCAACCCTTTTCTGTGTTGTTAAGTGTTGACTCACAGGTTTTGATAATTGACAAACACAATTTTTTCAAGTCAAGATCAAAGTGCTACAACGACAAACACGAAGACTTGAAGTGCAAATTCCTTGATGTATTCAAGAAGCGGCACAAGATTTTATTGAAGTCCGAGACGCGTTTGGAGCGCCTAACGGAGGACTCGGAGGAGTTGAAGATTTTCCGAAGACTTTTTTTATTTATTTGAGTCTTAGGAATAATTGTAAGGATGACAAAAATATCTTCTCTCCAAAATTATACTTATGAGAGTTAATAGAAAAATAATATATTTTTGGAGTCAGTTGAAAAATCCTTTTAACTGTTCAAAATATAATCATTGAGTCAGTTACAAAAGGTGTGTCAAACATTTATCAAAATATTTATTTTGATATTATAAAATATTTTTGGAAAGCAAAAATATTTTATTCAAATATTTTCGTGTTCATCGTTTGACACACAAAATATTTTTGGGACTCATTTTCTACACCAAAAATATATTCTCATAATTCAAATTTTGAATTTGAATTATGCGTGTTGATTGGGGAGCCCATTGGTTTGATTTTTATGTCCTAAACAAGTGCTTAAATCCAAAATAGCACTTCACCTCGCGCACATGATTGTGTACTTTATGTTTGGGCACAATTGTTTCAAAAATCGATTTTTACACTTTGGAAAAAATTGATTTTCATTTCGTCTGCTGAAGGAATTTTGCTCAGAAGCAAAAAATCGATTAATTGGGTAGAAAAATCGATTTGTTGTGTTAAAATTCAGCAAACTCTTTTTTCTCAGCTCCAACGGACATATTCCTTCAACCCCTTTATAAACTTCATTCCTTGGTCATTTTTATAAATGAACAAACACTCCTAAACTCCCCTATCTTGAGGTTATAATCCTCCATTTAATTCTTCCTCAAATAGATATATTTTGAGAGAAAACTAAGTGTTTTCAAGAGAGTGTTTTGTCATCCATTAGAGCTTTAATTATTTCTCATGTCTACTCTTGTGAGAGTTTATGTTGAGAGGTTGAAGAAGATTGTTAGTTCTTCTTGTTGTACAAGACTTGGTGGTCCCAAAGTGGTGAAATACAAAGTCTAGAGGGGGGGTGAATAGACTTTGTTACAGATTTAAAATCTTTTTCGTTTCTTTTGAAAACGTGAAAATGAGTGTTAATCTAGAGTCCTTGTGAACTTTAGATTGTGTGTGCGGAATTTTGGTGGGTAGAGTGAGCAGTAATCAATATGGATAGGTTAGTTTTCACAGTTAATATAATTGTAAGTAAGAATAAAGATAAGAGAGAGAGACACGCAAACTTTAACGAGGTTCGAAGGTGGGGTAATCCTTCTACGTCCTCAAAATCCACTATGTAGTTGGTTGTTGAATAATGAACCAACAGTTACACTTGTGTGAATTTCTGCACGGTATATATTCACAAGACCAATGTTGCTACTGCACTCGTGCTGGCTTTGTTGTTCCTTCAAAGGTCAAGCTTCTTCAACAACTGCAAGATCCGAACAATAGGACTTGCAAGATCAACTTGTAAGAGAGTTGACCTACCCCTTTTAATCAATAAGTTTGATCAAAAGTAATATCCTTCAACGTGGTGTGGTGCTTGAGGCAAGGAAACCTTCAAGTGTTTACACTATAGCTTTTTGGAATGAGGAGAAGTTTGCTTCTGGATAAGGAGTTTAGAAATCTCTCTTTATCAAGCTTTTTGGGCTAACTGTGAATGAGATAGCTTTAGTGATTGCTTCGTTGTGTTGTTGTATCAACGTATCTCATCGTGTTCTCTTCAGTCTTCCAAGGATGCTATTTATAGCTGGATTGGATAATCTATCCGTTGAATCATAATAGATTATCCGTTGCATTTGCTGGCTTCAATTTTGAATGAATATTGTGATTTTAAGATTCCTCATTGGAATGGGTGTTTGGACATACTCATTTGTTAAAGGAGAGATTCCCTTTTTCCATAGAGTTCGTCTTCTAGCTGCTGTTCAAGTATTCTGGACTGTAGAACTTTACTTTGTTTGTCTTCTAGTGCTTGTTTAGGAATTCTGGACAGGTTCTTCAATTTTTAGAGATTCAGACTTTGTCTTCGAGTCATTTGTTCTTCAATCAGCATAATTATCTTCAATCTAGCCGTTGAAAATCAAGAGATTGATTTTTCCTTACCAACGGGTAGAATTTCTTCATTCAAGACTTAGACAATTTTCTAAGTCTTTTCTCACTTGTCCGTTTTTTGAGAATTCCGGTCTTCCTTGAGACATCTGGTTCTTAGCTGACAAATCCGGAGGAGTCATTCTCAGACTTCCGGGTGAGAGAGAGATCCGCGCTAGTCTTCCGATTTGGGTGACTTAGAATTCAGCGGGTTGTAGCGAGACATCCGGTTCTTATGTAGTCTTCCGGAACAGAGGATTTTCATCTGCTTGAGAAATCCTTACTTGTCTCTAGCTTTTCCGATCAAGATATCCAATTTCCATATCACTGAATTTGATTAAGTCTTCAGGCATCAAAAACGCTAAATGAGATATCACAACCTTATTGGAAAACTCAAGAACTTGGTTTTAACAATATTTCTAAAAAGAAAAAATTAAATTGAATATTGGGGAGACCTAAAGTCCCTATTACATTCTAAATACATCATCATCAAAATCTATGATATTTTTCCCAACAATTTCCCCCTTTTTGATGATGACAAACAAGTGCTTAAGAGTTTCGGTCGCTGTACTGAGAACTAATTTTGTAACTTTCTTTTAGTTTCTCATAATATACAGCTTGTTAACAAAAACTCTTAAACAAATACAATTCAAATTACAATAATTCCTAAACCAAGTTTTGTCTTGAGATTTTGTGATCTCTTCTGCCATTGACTGTTTTCAGCTTCAGCAGATTCTGCTTGGCAGAGCAGTTGGCGTTGCGTTTGATAGATCTTTAATATCCAAAGTGGATATTTAAGATCTTGGAAGCAACACATCTCTCAAAATAAGAAGAAAGATAGAGAGAGTGTTGTTCCAGAGAAGGTGTATGGTCTAATACTGAAAAATACGAGATTTCCACCATAGACCTTCTCTACTGCCGAGATTCTCACCATAGACCTTAAAAGTCTTTTCTTCTCAATAGGCTTCTTCCATTGCCGTCTATGAGGGTGAGAAAGAAAAATTTCTCCATTGAGGATATTTTTCTTGGTGTGTTCCTTAGACAGTGAGTTTGGGGACTTTTCATATTGAGAGAGTTGTTTGTGATGGAAATGGATTGAGATATCTTGATTTAAATAGGATAAGAGAAGGTTCACGGGTTCCATTAAGTGGGTAGTTGGAACGGTGAGAGTAAAGGAGTTTCAACTTCCAAGAAGTTGAAAAGTAAAAGGAATCTTTTGCCAGTTACCAAAGAATTGAAAGTGTTTTAATTTGAAAATCAGTTTCGATTGGTTTGAGAAACGTAACTGTTTTAGTTTGGCTAAGCCCAAAAGAGTGGCCCAAAAAGAAAAGAAAGCTATGTACTAAAGGGAAATTATTCCTATTGGGTTCTCAAGGCCCAAAATAAGACTATCATTTTTCATTCCCTATAGTTCTAATTTCTACTTAGGACGAGGTAGCACCAAAACAAATGTGAATATTTAAAAGAAAAGTGGTACTATTTTTCCAAAGTCCTGTACATTTTTAAACATCCTAGGGACCAGTACTTTTAGAGCTGGTTGGAAATGAATTAAGGACTAAAGCTTAGTTTAAGAAGGCAGATTTTGTAAAGTACCTAAATCGGAGATTTCCAATTTTAGTACCAAAACTGAGATATCCGTCTTCCATTGCTTTGAGCTTATCAATAATTCATTGCCAAAAACAATTGTTAGCCAAAACTAGTTAAGTTCCCCCTGAAATACATTCCCCCTGAATGTATGCGCTTCAGAAAAAATAATTAAGACAAAATTATACTTGAGATAAGCATAATTAAGCATAATAAGCGCAATTGAGACATAATTAAGCAATGTTTAAACCAATCAAGCAATGTTTAAACAAGAAGGTGTTTTCATCAAAACAAATTAGTGTTTTCACATACTTTCCCCCTGTTTTGATGTAAAGAACCTTCAGTTTCTCTTGCGCTTTGAAGATCCGGCAACTTCACTGATGCCCTTCATGTTCCCACACAGTTCTTTGATGCGTCTTAAATTTTCACGTCTTTCTTCTGATTGAGCATCATTTGAGAAGTGGTCAACAACTGTACCTATAAATTCTGTTCCATCCAGTCCTGAGCTGGATAGAAGTTGTGCTGAGTTTTCCGGATTTCTTTGCTGTGCTTCAAGGATTAGATTTGTCAAGTTCAGATGAGAAGGAATATAAGATACTTCTCCTTCTTTGATTGCAATAGGAAGCTGTGGTATTGGAGATGGACTGTGTTGTTGGAGAATTACTTCCATCTTGCGGTTTCCAGAGTTTGCACCAATAAGTCTGAACAGCTTGAATGCTTCCTTTTGATTGTCAATGATCTCCTTCAAGTAGTCTTTGGTCACTACCTGATTTGCAGAAGCTACTGCTAGGGCTGATCTGATGTCCATTTGGAGAAGGGACATCTGCTTTTGGAGACTAACTGTGACACTCGCTATTTGCTCTCTGACTTTGTTGATCTCTTTGAGATGAAGTTGACTGTCAGAGGCATATATTTCCATCGTGTTGCTCACAGTTTCACTCAATAGAGAGATAATCTCCAGAGTCTTCTACACTGATTTGCTTATTTCTTTGAGATCTGCGATGTGTTTTCCTTCAGACTTCTCTATTAGCTGGGTGTGCCTGACTTCCATTTGTTCTATCTCTTGCCTAAAGGAGGCATGTTGAGATGCTAGGGCTGATTCAATCAGCCCTTGGACCTTCTTTGTCCAGATTTCCGGTATCTCATCCGGAAGAGCAGGGGTGGAAGAGCTATGGAAATGAAAGTTGGTTACCTGATGAGATGATGGTGTTCTTTGGAAGAGTTGCA
The DNA here is from genome assembly GCA_003260385.1 of Cuscuta australis. Taxonomy (NCBI): domain Eukaryota; kingdom Viridiplantae; phylum Streptophyta; class Magnoliopsida; order Solanales; family Convolvulaceae; genus Cuscuta; species Cuscuta australis. The sequence continues at coordinate 1,020,999 of NQVE01000165.1, forward strand.
TAGGAAGAGATTCAGCATCTTCTTGGACATCTTCTTCATCAGTAACCTTCAGCGTTCTTTCAGATTCTCCTTCTGTTTCAAGCGCAAAATTTGATATATCCCTAGAGAGGGAGTCTCTTTCTTCAGCTGTATTCTCTTCTTCAGAGATGGCTACTTGAGTTTCAGAGACCTCTAGTTCTGCCATTTGATCTTCCTTTGCAGCTTCTCCAGAATCCCTCTGTGCTTCAACAGCTTGCTCCATTGTTTCTGGAAGAGCTGACTGTTCCGGAATTTCAGCTGACTTTTCCGGGATCTCAATTTCAGTAGGATTGGAGATCTCACAAGGAGTGGTGAGAATCTCCAAGACTTGAGATTGGATTCGTGGATGAAATTCTTCTTCTTCTTCTGCTGTTTCCTGGTTCTGTTCTTGTGGGGGAGGGGTTGCCTTCTCTTGAACAACTTCAGTTAGAACCATTTCAGAAACATGTGAAGTTTCCTGAAGTGTGGGTGAGGTTTCCGTTTCGAAGGCAGGTGAGGTTTCCGGAAATGTTTGGAGATCCTCAGCTGTTGCTTCAGAAGTGAGAGCCACTTGATCTTCTGTAGCTTTTGAGAAGACTGGCTTGAAGACTGCAGTGTCTTCATCATCTGCTTCACAGTCTGAAACTGGTGTTTTGGCCAGGTATTCCAGATGCAAGTCTTCAGGGTTCCTTTGCCATACCCAGTAGTCATCCAAAATCTGTTCACAGTTGTGGTTGACTGGTATTCCTAAGCACTTCTTGATGATTTTTCTCATTTTTCAGCTGTTGGTCCCAATTCAATAGTTGCTCTGCTGAATTTCCAACTTTCCAGGCTTTCCAATCATAGTATAGCTGCCAGAATTGGTTATCTGCATCATCTGTTTGAGGCTGAGATGAGGTTGGAAGGCTTTGGACTTGAGAAATTTCTTCTTCAAATTGTTAAGGGCTCCGGTTTTGAGCAGATGTTTCCTCAGCAGGTTCCTTCTCCTTCAACTCATCCGGATTGACATTTCCAGATGTTGGGGAGTTGATCTTCCTCTTCTTCTTCCTTTGAAGTTCTCCTTGGTCAGAGGATTCTTCCTCTTCTTCAAGATTTATTGGAGCAAGATTCTGTGGTGCTTCAATGGAGGGAGACACCACTTTCTTCCTTTTGGTAGTCTTAGTCATATGGATGAGTGGGACGTTATCTGAAGAGCTTTCTTCTGCAGTGGTACTAGTACCAGCTCTGTTTTCCCCTTTTGAAGACAGATAATATAACCAGTATCTTTCTTCATACTTCTTTCCTTTAGAAGCAATACCCATAGATCCCAAAATATGTCCAAGGTATAGTCCTTGACAGAGATATTTCTGGTTGGGCTTTCCTAAATGCTTTGAGATGGAATTGAAAAAGTGTGCAGCCCAGTTTACCTTAGTTTTGGTAATGAGAGAGTTGATGATGAAGGCTCTCTCCTGGGTGATGTCATCGGCATGACCTCCACTTCCACACTCGAGGCAAGCGATGACCAGTTCCAAAACCAACTTGTAATCGTTGTTTAGATCTGCTTTCTTCGCTGGGCCAGAAGGAGCTTGCCCAGAGATTCCAATGATGTTCCAGTCCAGATTTTTGACTGGAAATTTTCCAACTTCAACTCCAGAATTGGAAGGCGAAGCTTTTCTCCCAATTTCTTTTGCGAAAGCTTCACTCTTGTACCTCCAACAGTGGACTTGATGACTGGAAATGTCCTCTGTGGGTTTTTCTTTGACTGAGCAGATTTGATTTCTCCATTTCTGTAGAATTCAAGAACTTCTTCCTCGAATTTGAGGCGAATCTCCATTTGAAGAAATTCGGAGAGTTCTTGAGCGGCTATCATCTGCAGATAGCTTTGGAAGAATGTTGGGGATGAGCACTTGGCTTCTAACTTCTGAAAGTGGACATTTGCACCGACAACCTTCATTTTCTCAGAAATTTGGGTGAAAATTTGAGAAAGAAAGACCTAGGGTTCTTGCAAGTTCTTGAGAATTTTTCGCGAAGAAGATGACGAAGAATTTTTGAGTGGGCGGTTGAGATCTGAATAGTGGCGATTGGGTTTTAATGTGGGCGATTTATGCGGCTAGTGGCGATTGGATTTTTTAACTGTTCCCAAGGCCACGTCCCCACCCATCATTTTGACAGACGTGGAAAGTGAACTGCCACGTGCACTACATTCAGTCTAATTGAATTAGACCAATTTTGTGAAGCAAATCGGAAAACTTGGCTTCACTTAGTGGTTTGGTGAAGATATCCGCCAGTTGTTCTTCAGTTGAGATATACTCAATTTTGATATCTTTCTTTTCCACATGTTCTCTGATGAAGTGATGCTTGACATCAATGTGCTTAGTGCGAGAATGATGCACTGGGTTTTGAGAGATGGCTATGGCACTTTGATTGTCACAAAAGATTGTCACTTCCTTTGTCTTGACTCCATAGTCCAGTAGTTGTTGCTTTAGCCACAAAACTTGAGCACAACAACTACCAGCTGCAATGTACTCTGCTTCTGCTGTAGATGTAGAAATGGAGTTTTGTTTCTTACTGAACCAAGAAACAAGATTTCCACCAATGAATTGACAAGTACCAGATGTACTTTTCCGGTCAACTTTGCATCCGGAAAAGTCAGAATCTGAGTATCCCACTAACTCAAATGAATTGCTCTTAGCATACCACAAACCCATGTTCTGAGTTCCTTTGAGGTATCTAAGAATCCTTTTAGCTGCTATTAGATGACTTTCCTTTGGCTTTGACTGGAATCTGGCACAAACACCTACTGCATATGAGATATCCGGACGGCTTGCAGTAAGGTAAAGTAGAGATCCGACAATCCCTCTGTAGAGAGTTTGATCTACATCCTTTCCATCTACATCCATATCAAGTTTGGTGGATGTGCTCATGGGGACAGAAACGGATGACTTCTGATCAACTTTGAACTTCTTGATAAGATCCCTTGTATATTTAGCTTGATTAATGAGAGTGCCTTCACTTCTCTGTTTGATTTGAAGGCCAAGGAAGTAGTTGAGTTCCCCCATCATGCTCATCTCAAATTTTCCTTGCATGAGGGTTGAAAACTTGGTGCATAGATCTTCCTTCGTTGAGCCAAATATGATATCGTCCACATAGATCTGAACTAATAGGAGATCTTCTCCATCTTGTAGCTTGAATAATGTCTTGTCAATTACTCCTTTGGTAAATCCATTGTCTATAAGAAATTGAGACAATGTATCATACCAAGCTCTTGGTGCTTGTTTGAGTCCATATAGCGCCTTCTTGAGTCTATACACCTGATCTCCCTTAGTGTGTAACTCAAATCCTGGAGGTTGTTCTACATACACTTCTTCCTCTAGGTTTCCGTTGAGAAATGCGCTTTTGACGTTCATTTGATAGACTTTGAAGTCCTTATGAGTAGCAAAGGCTAGAAACAGCCTTATAGCTTCAAGTCTTGCAACTGGAGCGAAGGTTTCATCAAAATCTATACCTTCTTCTTGACAATTTACTTTTGCAACTAACCGGGCCTTGTTTCTGACAACAACGCCGTTTTCATCCATCTTGTTCCGGAAGACCCACTTTGTCCCAATGACATGTTGATGAGTAGGTCTGGGAACAAGTTTCCAGACATCATTTCTGGAAAACTGGTTGAGTTCTTCTTGCATTGCATTGATCCAATCAGAATCAGCTAGAGCTTCTTCAATATTCTTTGGTTCTACTTGTGAGATGAAACAAGCAAGCATAGCTTCTAGATTCTGTTGGGCACTCCTTGTGCGAACACCAGATTGAATATCTCCGATGATCTGTTGAGGAGGATGATCCCTTAACCAACGAAGATTGTGTTGATTGGGATTGACTGGTTGATCTAGTTCAGCTTCTGGTTGAAGAACAGAAGTTGTTGGTGTTTCCGGATGGATTGGCACTGGGTCGCCATTTCCGGAATTGTTTCTGTTTGAAATATCCGGATTATTGGAAGGCTGGCCAAGATTTCCGGAAGGCTCAGCACTGTCTGAATCCAGATTTCTTTGTGAAATCTTCAGAGGCAGACTTCTGAATGGAATGAATTCCAGTGGCTTCATTCTATCTCCTTTATTGACTTCTTCATCCTTGTCTGATAGATCCAGAACCTCATGGTCATGCTTTGATGGCTTGTCATCCACATGTTTTTCGTCAAAAATAACATGTATTGACTCTTCCGTAATCATGGTTCTTTTGTTGAAGACTCTGAATGCCTTGCTTACCATGGAATATCCTAGGAAGATGGCCTCATCTGACTTCTCATCAAAAGTGTTCAGATGATTCTTCCCGTTGTTTAACACAAAGCACTTGCTCCCAAAAATATGGAAATATGATATATTAGGCTTTCTCCCGTTCCACAGTTCATAGGGAGTTTTGTTGTGCCTTTTATAAATCATACTCCTATTTTGAGTGTAGCAGGCTGTGTTAACTACTTCAGCCCAGAACCTCTTTGGTAAGGAAGCTTCTGCTAGCATGGTTCTCACTGCTTCCTTCAGGGTTCTGTTCCTTCTTTCAGCTACACCATTCTGTTGAGGTGTCCTTGCTGCAGATGTCTGATGAAGAATTCCGTTTTCTTCACAGTAGTGAATGATGATTTCATTCAGGAATTTTGTGCCTTTGTGAGATCTAATCTTCTGAATGGTCTGACTTGCTTGGTTTTTAATCAGCTTCATGCAGTTGGTGAGTTTCCCTTGAGTCTCCTTCTTGCTGTTGAGGTAGATTGTCCACGTGTATCTTGAGTAATCATCAACTACCACCAGGACATAGTTCTTTCCACTTAGACTTATTGGTGTAACAGGGACAAATAAGTCCATGTGAATAAGACTTAATATCCTTGTAGTTGAGGGTGCCGATTTTGCCTTGAAGGTGGACTTGACTTGCTTTCCTTTTTGGCAAGCATCACAAATACTTTCCTTTCTGAATGCAGCTTTGGGAAGACCTTCGACTAACTCTTCTTTGGACAGCTTGTTGAGGGTTTTGAAGTTGAGATGACTCAACCTCTTATGCCAAAGCCATAGACGGTTAGTGTCACCTTTGCTGATTAGACATGCTTCCTTGACATCGCTCCATATTACTTCATAGATGTTTCTGATCCTCTTCCCAGTGAGAATGACTTCATTTGTGGAGATGTTATTGAGAGATGCCATGTCCTTTCAGAATTCCAAGGAGTAACCTTTATCACAAAACTGACTTATGCTAAGAAGGTTGTAATTGAGCCCTTCAACATAAGATACAGCTTGGATGGTTAGTCCCTTGTACACCAGATTTCCTAGCCCTTTAGTAAGGCCGAAATCATTGCTTCCTCCAAAGGTAACTCTTGGACCATCATAGGGAATTAGAATGCTCAAAAGGCTCGCATCACCCGTCATGTGTCTTGAACAGCCACTGTCTAAGTACCAGACACCTGGGTACTTAGTGGCTTCCTGCATTAGGAGGAGGAAGATTTTGGTACCCAATTAAGTTTGGGTCCGTAGTAGTTAATGGTGTGTGTCCCTACATCAAGTTTGAAGTTGCAGGGAATCTTCCTTGCAGCTTTAAACTTGTTGGGATTGTACTCATAGTTGTAGGCATAAAACTTCCTATGTGCAGGAGGTGTTATTTCCTGTTTCCTCCTAGCAAACTTAGGTTGATAAGACCTATAATTTTGTCTAGGTTGTGCATAGTGTGTCCTGTGTCGGTTATAAGCATACTTAGGTGGCACAAATAGCTTCTGGGGTGGAGGGTGACTATACCTTGGCATAGTTCTCCACTCAAAATTTCTTGAAAAACTCCTGTCTACCCCATAATGGGTATAGCCTCGTGTATAATGGGGGTTAGAAGGTTTTCTTCTGAAATTATTTCCTTTTTGAGGTTTGTCCAGCTTCCTATAGTTCTTAGGAGGGACTACCTTTTTGGAAACTTCTGTTGGTTTTCCTTTTCCTTCCCTTTCTGCTTATTTGGTTTAGCAGTAGGTTTAGGAGGGATGAAAGTTGTTTTCCCTTTCCTTTTAGAACTAGAGGAGTCAAACCCAAGTCCTTCACGACCCTTATGTTTGGTCGTTCCAAGAAGCTTATCCACTGCTTCTTTGGACTTAAGAGTCCCTAGTTCTTTGTTAAGGGATTTCACCTTTTCAGAGAGAGATTCATTTTCAGTCTTGAGTTGAGTGATCTCATTCAGTTGACTTTTCCGACCTTCAGTCAACTTGAGATTCTCTTCACTCAATAGTTTGTTCTCCTTTGTTAAGGAAGAATGTTTGAGATTTATCTCCTCAAAGTCTTTCATCATCTTTTTGAACTGGTCAAAAAGATTTTCAGAAGTTGGTATGCTTTCATAAGAAGATGAGCAGGAGGTTTGTGAGGTTACCTCTTGATCAGCATCATCTTTGGCCATTAGGCAGAGAGTGTCATCTTCTGACATAGTCCACCTATCCTCATGGTTGGACTTTTTAGCTCTGCGCTCCATGCAGACGAGAGCTTCTTCATCCGAGCTTGAGCTGGATGACTCGTCACTTTCAGCAGCAACCATTGCCTTCTTTTTCTTCTCGTTCCTTTCTCTTTCTCCGTACTTCTCCACTTTTGGGTACGGGCACGCTGACTTCCAGTGGCCAGGCTTCCTGCAATTGTAACACAAATAAGATTCAGGAGGAGAGTCACTTACCTGTGGCTTTCCCTTGGATGGCCTTCTGACTGAGTCAGCTTTCTTGAAGAACTTTTTGAACTTCCGGAATTGCTTGACCATCATGGCAAATTCCTCATCGTAGTTCTCCATTTTTGAACTTGACGGCTGGCTGGAGGAGGGTGTGTCACAGTTCCTTGGGCATGTCCCTTCACCTGATGGGACTCTTGGAGTTGTCATCAGTGCCGTGGGGAAGGAGTGACTTGTTCTTCCTTCTTCTTCTTCAGCTCGTGCTCATAGGTTCTGAGCTCATCAAGAAGACCTTGGACAGTGTAGTTCTCCAGATTTCTTCCTTCTTCCATGGCTGTGGCTTTGTGTACCACTCAGTTGGAAGAGATCTCAGCAACCTTACATTCTTTTCTTTGGGAGAAAGAACGTGGTTAAGTGATGCAAGATCATTCAGATTTTGTGGAATCTTTCATCCAGCATATAAAATGATTCTCCGGGAAGCATTTTGAAGCTTTTGAACTTCTCAAGCAGGACTTCTATCTTCTGCTTTCTCAAGTCCTCTGAACCCTCACATAGCTTCCCAAGACCTTGCCATATCTCCATGGCAGTCTTGAGGTGCTTAATTTTGGAGAAGGTGATGGGTCAAGTGTCTTGAAGATGGCTGCTTTGGCGACGTTATCCAGATTGTGCTTTTTGCAATCTCTATCATCCCATTTTTCCTTGGGCTTTGGAATGTACTGGACTACGTCTGGAGTTGCTGGATTCCTCTCAGGATTCTCCATTTGGATTTTCAAGGGTCCATCCTCAAGCACCATCCACATGCAATCATGTAGAGCGTAGAGGTGTGCTTCCATCATGATCTTCCAATCATCATAACCTAGAAGAGAAAACTTGGGCAAACCGTGATCCATATTGTTCACCATTTTGATCGCTTCTCGTTAATCTAAACGTAGATAGTGAGAAGACTGCTCCGATACCAATTGGTGGTCCCAAAGTGGTGAAATACAAAGTCTAGAGGGGGGGTGAATAGACTTTGTTACAGATTTAAAATCTTTTTCGTTTCTTTTGAAAACGTGAAAATGAGTGTTAATCTAGAGTCCTTGTGAACTTTAGATTGTGTGCGGAATTTGGTGGGTAGAGTGAGCAGTAATCAATATGGATAGGTTAGTTTTCACAGTTAATATAATTGCAAGTAAGAATAAAGATAAGAGAGAGAGACACGCAAACTTTAACGAGGTTCGAAGGTGGGGTAATCCTTCTACGTCCTCAAAATCCACTATGTAGTTGGTTGTTGAATAATGAACCAACAATTACACTTGTGTGAATTTCTGCACGGTATATCTTCACAAGACCAATGTTGCTACTGCACTCGTGCTGGCTTTGTTGTTCCTTCGAAGGTCAAGCTTCTTCAACAACTGCAAGATCCGAACAATAGGACTTGCAAGATCAACTTGTAAGAGAGTTGACCTACCCCCTTTTAATCAATAAGTTTGATCAAAAGTAATATCCTTCAACGTGGTGTGGTGCTTGAGGCAAGGAAACCTTCAAGTGTTTACACTATAGCTTTTTGGAAGGAGGAGAAGTTTGCTTCTGGATAAGGAGTTTAGAAATCTCTCTTTATCAAGCTTTTTGGGCTAACTGTGAATGAGATAGCTTTAGTGATTGCTCGTTGTGTGTTGTATCAATATCTCATTATTCTCTTCAGTCTTCCAAGG